>OX422195.1:6750565-6903065 GCA_949130485.1 Agelas oroides
TAACTTTATGTTTAGCTTTCTGGTCCATGTGGGCACAAGGCTACCGTATGTTGTGCTACTCGTGACAAGAGAAATCTTTGCCATGTGCACAGTTACGCACAAACTGACACAGATACAGTATTCAATGTCACTTACGCCGGTATTGAAAGAATCGTAGTACAGAATTACGATCACCAGTGTCACCAAATGCAACTTCGCCCTGCAAGCACAGAATATACCGCATGTAATAATCGTTGTGTTAGTATATGGCTGAGATGTTATGCCGTACAGATCAGGAAATTTTCGCTGTTAAAATATTTTTGTCGGGGTGCCAGAGCGACGAAAATTAAAAGCATGAAAAATTAAAATACGTATACACGCCACTGCCATTGTGGAACCGTCGAGTGACAAAACATTCTCAATGCGAAAATTTAAAATGCATTTAATTATTTTTACCGTCAAAATTTCCTGATCTACGGTATTATAATTACATAATGTTACATGAGTAGGATAGTAACGCGAGAAAATGTACCAAATATACCCATTTTTTACACTAGATTGAGGGGAAAGGGCATTCAACAATAATTTTGACTACACCCGCTCGCGGTTGTTGTTTACAACGACTTTGCTGTAGTAATAAGCACAAGTTTGTGTGGTCAAAACTACTCAGCTTGGCCAGTATGAAATTTGCTCAGGAGATACATATTTTCAGTTGGGTCCCTCCTCGGGATCCCTACGGCACACCTAATGTCAGGTCGGGTTTTTCATTATCCTTCCACTTAATGTGCTATAATAGTCAACGCAACCCAAAGAATAGAAAATAGGGGGGGGCCATATTCAGAGGTGTAGCAAGCAGTAGTGGGAATGGTGGTCTGAAAACAGCATCACTGGGAGGGTCTTGGGGCGAGTAAAGTTTAGTTTCGTGCCCAGACTACTTTTTGCCAAGCGGGAAAATAGTCTGGTAAACTGCCTATACCGTTTTGGTTCCAATATTTTTGAAGTCACTGTGACATCACGTCAACTGGATTGTGAATTCAAAAGTGCTCTAGTAAACAGCAAACTCCGAGGCAGCTTACTTGTGCTCTTTTCGAAAGATAGAATAGCCTAGTCTACATGCGGCAGCTAGGGTTGCCCGATCAATGTCCATTTCGCTAGTAGATCATTGGCACGCAATATGGAATGCAATCTTCAATGACGTCAAGCGTTAAATTAGAAAAGAACAATGCGCCAGCATTCCGGCACACTTGAACGAAAATGGAATAGGCAGTTGACCAGACCCATATTTTGGCGGGCGCGAAAAATGAAGTCTGGGAACAAGACTAAGTAAAGTTAGGGCCAAACTGCCACTGAAATCCAATGAAGGCTGGCGATGTGAAGAGAAAGATCTGGTATATCAAAGCACAAAAGTAGCTATGGCTATGATCGACTCAAACTATGCTAGCTTGAAACGATCGACTCAAACTATGCTAGCTTGAAACAATCGACTCAAACTATGCTAGCTTGAAACAATCGACTCAAACTATGCTAGCTTGAAACAGTCGACTCAAACTATGCTAGCTTGAAACGATCAACTCAAACTATGCTAGCTTGAAACAACCGACTCAAACTATGCTAGCTTGAAACAACCGACTCAAACTATGCTACATGTAGCTTGAAACAACCGACTCAAACTATGCTACATGTAGCTTGAAACAACCGACTCAAACTATGCTAGCTTGAAACAATCGACTCAAACTATGCTAGCTTGAAACAATCGACTCAAACTATGCTAGCTTGAAACAATCGACTCAAACTATGCTAGCTTGAAACAACCGACTCAAACTATGCTAGCTTGAAACAATCGACTCAAACTATGCTAGCTTGAAACAGTCGACTCAAACTATGCTAGCTTGAAACGATCGACTCAAACTATGCTAGCTTGAAACAATCGACTCAAACTATGCTAGCTTGAAACAAGCATACAGGGAAGTAATACTTCCTTCCTCCAAGCTCATACAGTCCTTGGTGCACGGTCTGCCATTATGGAGGTTATCATCTAGTCACGTGTTATGTGAGTGCAGTTTCGTAGACAAACTATTGCTTTGGCAGCCGGCAGCCTGCTGGACCTTGTGCTACGCCCATGGGGTATGCCTATCATTAGTCTCATTCCCCGACTCTTGGTATGGTACATTCACGCGTACCGTACCAAGGGTTTGGGAACGAGATCAGCCTATCATAACCATATTATGATAGGTTACCGTGATAGTGCCCTTATACATATTATTCCCCACATTTGATTCAGAACTGACTTAATTCCTAGTGCTGTTATTCACTGCAGTCCTACACAGTCCTATCATAACATTGTTATGATAGGTTACCATGAGTGCTGTGTCAGAGATAATGACTTACTGACATTCCTCTGAACTGGCGTGCCAGAGCGTTTTGGTAGATGGTAGTGGTGATATTCTGGGAGAGTGGGACTTGGTCATATGTGAACTCAGAAAGATCATATTCAGCTGTGTAGAGTGAGGGATGTGGAGGTGGGGTGTGTGTGTGTAGAGTGAGGGATGTGGAGAGTGGGATGTGTGTGTGTAGAGTGAGGGATGTGGAGAGTGGGGTGTGTGTGTGTAGAGTGAGGGATGTGGAGAGTGGGGTGTGTGTGTGTAGAGTGAGGGATGTGGAGAGTGGGGTGTGTGTGTGTAGAGTGAGGGATGTGGAGAGTGGGGTGTGTGTGTAGAGTGAGGGATGTGGAGAGTGGGGTGTGTGTGTAGAGTGAGGGATGTGGAAGAGGTGGAGGATGGATGTAAGATTGTGGGCACGTGAGTACAGTAAAACCTCTTATCTGGGCCTCTACCAGGCTAGTCTCGTGCCCAGACCCCACCCCTCACGAGGAGGAAAAGGGGTCTGGTTACAATACGACATCCCGCCCGACCCTTGAGGGGCGTAACCAAATGCCATAAGTCATAATTGTAAGTGACCGCGTGGGAAAATTGCATAGTGAGAAGAGTGAGAAATGGTTGTACCATAGATAATATATAGCCTATATCTATGGTTGTACAATGGAAGGTAGCACGCCTTTTTGCATGCTGTGAGGAATACCTCTGCCGCTGTCGTCCAAGCAAAGAACCGTTACTTCAGTTGAAGTGAACAAGGAAGCTGCTCACGTTTGTCGCTGCGACGCTAAGTGACCATGATGGCAACCGATTTCGTACTAGTCTTTGAACTGCTTCACCTATCGTCTTGTTGATGGTCATCTCTGTAAAGGACGTGTTGAGTCTTCACATACGCCATCATTTTGTTAACCGCACAATTTCTATGACCGTGGAGCTTCGAGTAATTATTGCTCTAGCTGTGCTGTGATTGGTCATTTCACATGCCAGACGGCTACGTCACTGGGTTGAGCGGGATGTCGTATTGTAACCAGACCCCTTTTCCTCCTCGTGAGGGGTGGGGTCTGGGCACGAGACTACTACCAGGCACTATCTTGGGCACACAAAGTTAATTTCCTGTGCTTGGTCAGCAGGGCGTGCTGGTCAGGGGTGCGTGACTTGTGTAAACTTTGCATTGCAGTGTTTACACAGCGTGCACCCACTGGCTTCACCCCCTACTGGCTTCTCTAAGGATATGCTTTTTGCTAGTGGAACTGGGTTTGGGATAGCCTCGTTCCCAGGCCTTCCCACCGTCCAGTTTTTGATCGCTTGCAGTATGCAAAAATAGAGGTGGAAGGCCTGGTATAATTTATCATGTGAATGACGTCAGTGTCTACCTAGGTAGACAGAGGGGGGAGGGGTCCCCCATTGAAAGAATGCATCGAAAGAACGAGCTTGAGGCCTTATCTTGTAGTTTCTGCCCCAAGCGCTGGAGTTTTGAACTTTTGTGAAGCGAAAAACGTACCACTCCAGGTTAGAAACAGAGAACACATGCGCGAAATGCATTCTTTCAATGGGGGACCCCTCCTCCCCCCCCCCCCCCCCCCCCCCTCTGTCTACCTAGGTAGACACTGACGTCATTCACATGATAATTTATACCAGGCCTTCCCCCTCTGATTTCGCATTCTGCAAACGATCAAAAACTGGAAGGTGGGAAGGCCTGGGAACGAGGTTAGGTTTGGGACTTTTCTTTTTGTCTATACTGGGTTACCTGACCATTTTAATAATTTGAAAGAACCAGAAACAGGAGACTAAATTTGCAATTGTGTGGCCTTACTTTAATGACATATGTTGAGTACATGACTATACACAATATACATGTTTCTCAGTTACAGATATTTCTAAGTTATGGGCACCCCTTGGTCCCATGCTGCCCAGATAAGAGAGGTTTTGCTCTTTCACTTTCATGTATTATTGTAACCAAAGAGTAAAAACAAAAACAGAAGAGACCTGAAAATGAGGTTTAACCTTGTCACAGGAGATGTCTCACAAGGCCTCAACAGTTGTGTTATGTAGCTACTGTAACTTAGGAGTTAAAAGCAGCCAACAACCTCATTCCCAGGCCCCACCCTCCATATTGAAGGATGGAAAGCTGGGCAGACTGAACCAGGCTAAAAAGTCTATAGGTTGCAATTTGGTGAGTCAACCTAAAGCATTGTTTGTAGAGCTTCCTTTTGTGCTGCCATAAAATAGAGCCCCTAGAAACGGTACTAGGTACCACCTGTGTACTGTCTGTGATCAACAATACACAATGGTGGTTGCAATACACAGTCTTCCTCTAGGAAAGTGGGTGGCTAATGTAGCTAGAGTCAGTTGATTAGAATACAATTCGTGAATAGTTTACCATCCAAGGCAGACAACATCCACTATACTTGTATGCCCACACACCGGCATATGCACATGCGTACGCACGCACACACATACATACAAACACACACACACACATGCATGCATGCACACACAAACACACACACACAGTCACACACATGCACATATGCACACACACACACGCACGCACGCACACACACACGCACGCGCACACACACACGCACGCACGCACGCACGCACACACACACACACACACACACACACACACACACACACACACACACACACACACACACACACACACACACCTTGTGTTGCATTGAGAGCAAGGGCAGCTGTCCACACAGCATCAAAGATGAACTGCACCTGATCCAGATACGATTGCCCAAAGCCCTCCCCCAACCGTGACCGTATCACACCATCAAACTCCTCCCGTGTCTGCAGCAAACGAAACAGAGGGCTGATGTCAACCATGCACAATTAAGTCCCTTCTTTCAAGCATGATCAAAACATCAAAATGTCTTGATTTCCAGCTGAGGTAAAAGTATGCTGCAGGAAATTTCCATGGTTTTAATTTTCACGATTTGCACATGCATGCATGTGCCACATACTAACGTATGTAGCATGTGTAAGAACAGTGCGCCACATACTAACGTATGTAGCATGTGTAAGAACAGCGCGCCACACACTGACGTATGTAGCATGTGTAAGAACAGTGCGCCACACACTGACGTATGTAGCATGTGTAAGAACAGTGCGCCACACACTGACGTATGTAGCATGTGTAAGAACAGTGCGCCACACACTGACATATGTAGCATGCGTAAGAACAGTGCGCCACGCACTGACGTATGTAGCATGCATAAGAACAGTGCGCCACACACTGACGTATGTAGCATGCGTAAGAACAGTGCGCCACACACTAACGTATGTAGCATGTGTAAGAACAGTGCGCCACACACTGACGTATGTAGCATGTGTAAGAACAGTGCGCTTTTCGCAGTTTGTAATTTCTCGAATGCAGATTAAACTCACGAGATATGTCAATCTATATGATATCTTGATATGGTATAACACTGCACAGGTCCCTATGGGTTTAGTGGATTCCCCAATCATGATTAAATTTTAATTCTTTTGCAATATGTGACTTCATATTCCAAGAGACAAATGCTGGGTAGTGGACTGGAAACTAGAGCTTACAATCAAGAGTGCATGATGACATCATTTGGTATTGTGGAGAAACAATGTCATCATGTGTTCTTGCTGCTAGTAGCAATGTGCTCTTGTAGTCTAAAACCTAGACCCCCTCCAAGAGGAAAGGCGAATAATAGTACATCCTGGAGGGTTGAAGGGGGGTCCGGTACGATACTAGTGCTCTTGCTGCAGTATACACTGAGTGTTCCTCCCATCCAACCGTGACTCTCCAATGGGTGTTCCTCCCATCCTCCCACAGTTTCCTCTACCGTGGCTATTTAACCATTATATTCTCCACTTCACCCTTGTTTCTATAGTAACAGGTGAGCTATTATACTGACAGGAAGTTGTAAAATGCTGTTTCCTATCACACAACAAATGTTAGTTTGGGATTTACAACAATGTATGGTTTACAATAACCACCTTTGTCCTTCGGCTCAGCCCCCGGAGTTGAGTAGTTATTGACCATAAATCCTAGGCTACCATGCATTATCTACATGTATTACATTTCTCCTGCCCAAAGCTCTGCTTAGGCTAACAATACATGTAATTGTACTGCGTAATGTTCTGTCTTTGTTATTTTTTTTGTAGTATGCACAAATCAGTGTTATGCCCAGTGAGAAAAGATTTTGGCTGGGCACATGATTAACTACAAATACAGGATTCAGCCACATTTGCAGACCTCCACAGCATTCATTGTTTGCAGTATAAAATTCATACCGAAGGTCTGGTACAGTAAATGTTATCATGTCATCTTATAAGCTTCAATAAACATGAGGCCTCAGAACAGGACTAGGTAAATAAAACCCATGATCCAATGTAGTGCAAGAAATTCAGTTCTGGGAATTTATGGGTGGATCCAACTTAGCGCAAGCCGCCACTAATTAACTTTGGGTTGATCCAATTTAGCGCAATACAAGAAAATGTTTTTGTGTTTGAATCATTGCAAAACATGATCTAATCTAACACAAATTCCTGGAATTTATGCACTCAAATTATTTAATTTGCATGCGTTTTATTCAAATAAATACGGTATCAGCTCACCATCCCTGCATCTGTTGTCATGCTACGATTTTCTGGGGGCACAAATGGAAAGTGATCAATCAGAATGGCACGTTCCAAAATCTCCTCCAGCTCTGAGGAAGGACAGATGGTTTGGTTATAGGAGGCCTGAGACAGTGGCTCGTCTTGCCACCAGTTATCCTGGTACCAAGCAAACAGTAGCCACACGTAGCCATTCGTAAATGTCATGTCCTCCCTGTGGGCCTGTGCACAGGAGAAGTAGAGAATGAGAGAAGAAAGGTGGGGGAGAGTGAGTGAGAAATGTGAATGAAGGGGGAGACAATAAATTTTTTAAGCAGAGCAGAAAGAGGGAAAGGGGCGAAACAGAAAAAGAAATGATTATCATGATGTCAGTACTACATGTACCTTGGGGCACACAACCAACTAGATGCACTCTCCTAACATACTACTAAACACCAAACTAAATGTGTTGTCACAACAGTAATTTTTATATACTTTCATGTAAATAACTTAAATGTCATGAGGCAAAAATAGAGGAAAGTGGAAAGGCCAGCAGCCACCAGAAATTGAACCCAAGACACAGTACAGCCAGTAAAATAAACTGTGACAACCAGACAGACCTAACAATCCTCTATGTGGTGTGATTCCCGATAAATCAAGCCAAGTGTCCCGGGCTCGATTCCTGGAAGTTTCTGTCCTTATCATTTTCTTTTGCATCACAATCTCTTTACTTTCAACGTGACGCATGATGTTCTAAGCATCTATGTACTTGCAGTGCGTAGATTAACTCTCCTCACCTGACACAGGATTTCCAGGGCATAAGAGGGGTAGACATTGAGGAAGATGATACGAGTTGGAGAGTTCTGTTTGTGTGTGTTGTGTGTGTGTGTGTGTGTTGTGTGTGTAAGTTTGTGTGTGTAAGTTTGTGTGTGTAAGTTTGTGTGTGTGTGTGTGTGTGTGTGTGTGTGTGTGTGTGTGTGTGTGTGTGTGTGTGTGTGTTGGGGTGAAGAGTGAAATGGCAACAGTATTTCCTTCCTCCATCAACTGTTAAACAAATTACAGGATACTTGATACAATTACACACCTCACCATTCATATATGTAATACTTGGTACTCAATTGACAATGTCTTTGTTTAGGTGGTGGGTATAAGCACCACTGTACCACAACGCTATGTCTCTTCCCCTAGAGTCAGACAAATGACGACAGGCAGCTCGTTCAGTAGCTTGTTGAAGGGCATACTGCAAGTGACCAAGGCCATGAGGGTCCGTGAAGTTCATGTGTTGTTGATCATTGTACACCCATGGTCATACCTACCAAACAGCCATGGATGTTTTTTGTTTGTTTGTTTGTTTGTTTGTTTGTTTGTTTGTTCGGGGTGTCTCTTGAATCAGGTAAATAACTTCAGAAATTATTTTCTGTCTTTTTTTCTCCTCCAGTGGTTAGTCGAGAGGGCTATGTAAAGTATCTCAACTAACGAATGCCGAGAGGAACTTGCACCATAAAAAGCTTTACAAAACAACAAAATACAACCTCACAACAACACTTTTAACTTGGCATCTGTTACTGTGGGATGGGAAAATTTTCGCAAACATGAAATATTTGTGGTTGGACTCGTGCCACGAAAATATTATCTGCAAAATAATCATTGCAACACTGTGCGTGTGTGTGCACGCCAGCCACGTGGCCAGAGTCCGCAAAAATTTAATCCGCGAATATTTTCAACCATGAAAATTTCCCGTCCTACGGTACTAAAAACTTTTCGTAACTCTCTCCAACAACTTTTGAACTTTTATCATTCTATGGAAAGAACACAATTTATCGCAAGTCTTTTCTAATCCTTAACACCCTCCTATTGCAGAACATGCAGCAACCTCACGAAAATCACTACAGATGGCACAACGGATGTCACCTCACCGCAAGGCTCGTCACTTGCCCCTGTGGGTTGTCCCCTGAGTTGAAGGTAAAGTCACGAGGGGCAGTGAAGTTGTTCTCTGCCAGAGCTAATTGCAGTGCTGAGAATGTCTGTGGAAAAAAAATATCACAATCTAAACACGTAATGCTCATGGACCTAATTAAAGAGAACTGCTTCATGTTTGCATGAGTGGATGAAAGTAGAGTCTTATACACTGCAGAGTGCCAACTAACATGTCAGTCTCATACCCAGACTACTTTCGCCGAGCAGGTGTAAAAAATGCGGTCTGGGAACGAGACTACATAGTCAGGGTCTTCTAACTTCATAGCAATAGTCATGTAAATGCATAAATATATAAAAGTACAGCGTTTTCCATCGACCTTGCAAAATTTGAATACTGGCTAAGACAAACCACAAAGTAGATTAGGTATAGATGTAGCTAATGACATGCCCACCTATAGTTTGCAGCATGGATTCTTAATTGATTTTGTGGGTGCTTTCTAATATTGCAAGGTCAATGCAAAACGCTGTACACATGAACAACACATCCCCCTGACCCAAGGGGGGGTAGGACAAGCTCATGTGCAGAAAATATCGCATTCCAAAGTTGGACAATGGAAGCTTGCAAATAGATCTATCATGATAAATAGAAATTGAACTCGGATTGATCCCCAAGTGAAAATCAATGTGGAAGAAGATAAGTGTGCAGTTTTAATTGGCTCAGGAATGCAATTAATGACCTAGCAGTCATGTGATACTCTGAGCTGGTCCTACCCCCCCCCCTCCCCGACAGGCCTAGATGTTATGCAAAGTCACCCACTACGCAGGACGCATTTTGACCAATACCAGGCCTCATCAGCTACGCTGGGGTGACTGGGAGATGGGGTCTGCTATCTCATGCACAAAATGCAGTCAGGTGACCAGCGTTAGGTATGAACATCGTGCCTCATGCCATTGCTCAATGCCTATAAGCGTGCTCCCCAACATAACAACAACATAAGCCAGTGCTAGTCAGTGCATATGCGACTGGTAGCCTCTATTCCCAGACCTCTCCCGTTCTTCAACAGTCTTCAACTTGTGTATCATAGAATGCGAAACAGGGGGGCAAGGCTAGGAGATTGGTTTCTGGTTTCTGAGCTCCCATCTGCTTTGTTCAGTACCCGACTCCTCCACACCCAGCATTCCCATTTGTCCAAGCTACAAAGGACCCCTGCATCATTCTCCAGACTTTTACCAAACAACATCGCCTTTCCTTCAGCAAGCTTCAATGCCATGTGTACATGACTGGGTGACATATGACATTCACTATGTATGAGTGTGACAAATTGACATTTCACATGTGAATCAATAAACTTCAACTAGAGGTGTAGTTTTTGTTTTTTCTTGAAGAGGAGGAGGTAAAATTATGTAAAATGTGGCACAAGTTACTAATTACTATATTTCCTTGATCAAAGTGATATCTGATCAAGGAAATAGGTAGCCTCGTCCCCAGGCCCCTCCCCCCCCGAGGAGAGGCCTGGTACACACTGTTTGCGCATGCGTGATATATTCCGTTATATTTTCCGTAAAAAAACTTCGTGCACTTATCTTGTCTGTATGCGGAAGATTATACTAACCAAGAATACAAAGCTTTCTTCGAAATAGACTCCAGCGGCAATTTGACTTGCAGAATACTACTGGAATACTACTTTTCAGATGTGGCAGTATCATTTCTTCAAACTTACACTCAAACAGAAAAGTAACAAATCGATTTGCCAAAAAGGCCCGTTCGTAGCCATAAAACACTTACCTCTCTTTGTACACAACTTGTAGCGGCTCCGTCTTGAACATGACCGGCCTTTACAACAGAAACGGCGCACGATAAAGCTTTACCAAACAGCGATTTGCCCGGAGAAGGAGCCTCTTCAGAGCCGCACTCTCACTCATTTGCGTGAAACGAACATGCATGGTTCGTATACGTACCTAATGTACGGTACGTATTCGTTATTTTACAAATCCCCTAAAAACTGGGGATATTACGCGCATGCACAAACAGTGTGTACCAGGCCTCTCCTCGGGGGGGAGGGGCCTGGGGATGAGGCTAGGAAATAGGGTATTAGTGAAATACCGTATGGTTGGTAATTTTCGCTGGTATAAATTTTCGCGGTTTTAATTTTCGCAGTTTTAATTTTCACAGTCGGTGAATCTGGGACTCGTGCGTTAGCTAGCTGTACGGCATTAGCTAGCTGTACGGCTAAAAGGTGAGTTGTCTACAGAGAGAGATGGCAATCTCAGCTCTTTATTCCAGTACGGCGAGAAAAGTACCCAGGACGTTCACAGAAACTGCCGATTGCTTCTGCTCTCAGCCTTGTGCCGCCTTCCGGTTCGTACATCTGTGGAGGCTTACTTACCCAGCACTTCAATTTCTTGGATGCTTGAGCAATAACTGTCGAAGGCACACTCACTGACAGGCTTTTGTTGGAGTCGGGACGGCTAGAAGTAGGCCGGATTGAAACGCAATTTGCTCCCTTTGCACGTGGACAACAAAAATTTCGTGGTTTTAATTTCACGAATGGCTTTTTACGCGAAAAACACGAAAATTCGAAAATTACCAACCATACGGTACCTGCCTCCCCGCTTAGAATAAATTATTGGACATGAGTATTGTTATAGACATATATTATGTATCTTATCATCAATAGCCACTCACTGAGGTGAAAATGGTTTCCTGTTGGGAGATTACAGCCATTCGAGACCACATGAATCTTGTCATGAGAGTCACAATTCCATTTACAATGGCAGTGTCTGAAGAGGCCATGCGCAGAAAAGTGGAAAATGTATCACTATTAGAGAGCTGTGGGCTGGTAGATACAGGAGAGATCTGGAGAGAGGGAGATAAGGGAGGGAGAAAAGGGAGGGAGAAGAGGGAGGGAGAAGAGGGAGGGAGAAGAGGGAGGAAGAAGAGGGAGGGAGAATAGGGAGGGAGAAGAGGGAGGGAGAAGAGGGAGGGAGAAGAGGGAGGGAGAAGAGGGAGGGAGAAGAGGGAGGGAGAAGGGAGGGAGAAGAGGGAGGGAGAAGAGGGAGGGAGAAGAGGAAGGGAGGAAGCAAAGGAAGAAGGAAAGAATATCAGCTAGTAGGTTACCAAGTTATTTTCAGCCTATCTCTTGTGTTTTCCCTCACCCCTCCCCAGCCTCCAGTAGTGGAGTCCAGCTTGATTGACTAGCTACACCCACAGCTGGCTATAAACCCATCTTTGTTCCCAGGACTTCACTATTGCTTACAGTCAGGAAGCATTTAGTATAGGGTTTCAGCGTGCTGTACTTTTTATGTTGCAAGTGGCAGAAGCTGTGTTGGAGCCCAGGAACAGGGCTAGGATTTTAGCTAGCTATGAGTATGGGCCAAGAGCACATTCTCTTGGTACAGGCAGGCCCATGCAGCTAGTTGGGAGGTGCCGGTAGTTGGACCAGACCCCTGGAAACAAGGCTCAAACTGAGTAGAAGTTAAGTAAAAGTTCACAGTCTCACAATCCAGTATGTATTGTGAACAGGATGCAAAGATAAAGGTCTGGTATATACATGTACATTTTATCACAAGTGACCTCAACATCTCTGTCTCGGGGAACAAAACTTCTGAGGTGGACAGAAGTTTTGTGGGAGGAATCACCTGCTGATGAAACACGTCTGTTCCTACCTGGACGAGGTTCCAGAATGGTGCCAGTTCAGCTACGGGGGAGGTGGAGACAGAACAGTCGGAACCGATGATCATAATCTTTGTGGGCTCCATGAATATCTGGTCAATGAACCCCCGCACACTGGGGGCTGATTGGCACTGGGTATGTGTGTGTGTGTGTGTGTGTGTGTGTGTGTGTGAAGGGGGGGGGGGGGAGAAGGTTAGAGATGAATGGGGAATATTGTCACAGTTGGACAATTCCAACTGAAATCCAAATGTATAAGAACTGGTTCCCAAATATTATACACCACAAAATCCTAGACTAAAGCTCTCCTGGCAGCTTTTGGGCCACTGATGTTTGTGCCAGGCTATGGTACCACGAGAACTCACAGTCCATCTATCTGACGCTCTTAATGTGGGATTCACCTAGTCTCTTCTCAGACTCCTCACAAGCCTTTTGGCCTGTCATGGTAAAAATGAACTCCCCAAAATTGTTTCCCCCTGGAACTTTTTTTTTTTTGATAAACAAGGACCTTCCCTCGTAACTTATTTTACTACAAAATATGGACCTGCTCTAAAAAATTTGGACCACCTTCCAGAGACGAAACAATGTAGACCCCTGGAACATATTTCACTTGCAAAATTTGGACCAGTGGCGTATGTAGGGGGATTTCTGAGGTTTATGGAAACTACTGACAGGCCCGTCAGTTTAGCAACACACAATGTACTGTAGCCTCATTCCCAGCTGCACGCAGCATTCAGTTGCACAAATTTTGCATTTTGTACTGTACAAATGCTGTGTGGGCATACTCATGGAAACCAGTTATTTTTTTAGATACACTACTACTAATTCCTAAGTAGCTACTTGAGGAGGTAGTAATTTTGACTATGCAGCAAAAGGTACGTATTGAATAGCGTATTCGTTCGTCTCTGCTCCCTGTTGTTTTACCGACACCGCGTCTCTCTCTGCCAATGCAGTCAAAGGGAACAGCATCTTACTCTGATATGTGTTGACTCAACTTTAGTGCCTTCACGACTGCTGACATGCACTCATGTGGCTGGCCTAGTGGGAACAAATTTTTCCGAAAAATTTGTTCCGGGGAAACTGATTTTAGGGAGGTCCAAACGAATTGGTACCTGTTCGCCTACTCCCGTTTCGCCTACTTTAGACCAAAAAGTGGCGTTTCGCCTACTCCTAAAAAAATTAATTTTGGGCATCAATGTGATGTCAAAGTGATGTCAAGGCAACATCCTGTAGGCTTGTCTTATTTGGGCCATGTCAAAGTGACATCCTGTGCTAGGACTGGCTTTGTCTGTACCAAGAGCTGTAGTTGAGTGACCAACCAGTACAGGTCAACCATGTTTTAGGTTGTCATGTGGAAGGTATAATATAGGCACGCCCTCCTCAAAGAGCCTTGAAAGCAATTAGCAGGGATCGAAAGATACAAGAACTTAAAGAACGCTTTGATACAAATAAAATTACGTTAGAGGAATATGTACAAGGACACACTAATGTCTAAATATTGTATTATTGTTTTGTATACTTAATAGTGGATTTATATTCTGTTTTTACGCCACTTTTTGGTCTAAAGTAGGCGAACAGGGAATATACCGTCCAGACTAAATGCAACAGGCCACATAATGTGACCAAAAGGCTGGAGAAGAGCAAGGCTAGGATTCACCAGCACAACTTAAGTTTATGCATGCTCCTAACATTTCTATAATTTCACACAGCTAAAGATCACACTTCTCCAACAAGCACATGAGAATGTCCTTGTGGTGTACAATAGCATTCTTGTCTTGTCTGGTTCTTCATATTTTCTCCATCTAATCTTTATTTATAGGTGTTTGCCCTTGGTATAGCAGCTACAACCTGCTACTTGTAAATTCTGAGTCTGGCAGCAAATTAGTAAAGAAATTACATACCCGCGAGTCATTGGCGGTGAACTCCAGTGTATATCCAGGCAGAATATCAGTTCTGTTATTCACCAGCTCCAACGCAAGCTCGACGGCAGTGATAAAGGGCCTACCATCCAGGCTCTCCGCGAAAGCGTTCGTACCGTTGGGTGTGATACCGCTCATGAAGACAGCCAGCGTGAGAGTGCTGGTGTTACTGGCGTTGTCGGCTGCTTGGGCCAGTGCAGGAACGTTTTGGAGGAGGACTGGCAGTAGCATTGCTAGCATGGCTACCTTGCAGCTGTAATCAACTTTCTGCCTCATTCTTGCTCACTTTCGCAACACTCTGCTTGTCTTTGCCTTGGTGGAATTTTAATTTACCACCGACCTTTTCCGTCTTCCAGCCGGATGCGCAAGGCGATTTAATCGCACTGCCCTTCCGCACGTGGGAAGAAGTTCAAGCTTGTCGAATGGGTACTTCCCTCCTAGACTTGCAAAAACTGTCGAAAGGGTGCAGTGAACTGTTAAACAAAAGATGGAAGCGGGTTACAGGCTCTCTCCCCTACTACTTGGATGTCTTCTCGCCCTTCTGTGGTGTCCTCCAAACGTCTCGAGTATCATTCTCTGCGATGGTGACTGCAGCAACAACACGGAGCAGCTGGAGATATGCGAACCTTTCCAAGACTCGCGAGTTCCTCTCCCCGTCATGGCGTTCTTTCCATGCAACACAGATGGTTTCAGAGCCCGCGGGATAACAGTTGCGGCCCAGATGGCCTTGAGAGCCGTTCTCAGAAACACCAGTGTACTTCCAGGTTACCGCCTTGAGCTGTCCTTCAACAATACAATGGTAAATTTATACTTGAGTAGACTCAGTGGGCTCAACCAGCCTCAGTATGGTAATAAGCAGGAAAGTTGCGGTCTTGCATGAAAAAAGAATTACAGCAGACCTGTAAGTGTTACAGGCTATTTGGTGCCCCAGGAAATTTGACATCTTGGGTGCCAAATTATCCTAGGATATTTGGTACGCCATGCGAAATTTCCTGGAATATCCTGTGCCCCCTCCCGAGTATTCTAGGATCTGGTACCCTAGTCTCGTTCCCATACCCTCGTAGAAAAACGGAAAGGAGGGTCTGGTAAATGGGTGGGGTGGAAGTGTACATTAGGATTTTTAATTGCTGAACCTTCCATAGCCGGTAGAGCTTTCTGCTGAGCCTTCCATAGCCAGTAGAGCTTTCTGCTGAACCTTCCATAACCAGTAGAGCTTTCTGCTGAACCTTCCATAGCCAGTAGAGCTTTCTGCTGAACCTTCCATAGCCAGTAGAGCTTCCTGCTGAACTGGACACTCGTAGAAGTGTTACAATCTTTCCTACTCGGTGTTCACAGCTTTCTAAAACAAAGCGAAACACGCTGACGGCTCTTGTGCAGTTAGCATTTCTAATAAACACAATTGCCTGCATCAGTGGCGGTTCCAGACCCGGGTAAAATTCTGGTCAATTGTGGTTATATTGCTTACGGAAACTCAGCCGTGTGACATAGCGGCTCTGCTGCGCGTGTCGCCTGCCCGGGTAACCTGGCAGCTCTGAAACCGCCAATGGCCTGCATACTGGGTGCAAGTGTGCACTTCCACTCCAGCCCATTTACCAGACCCTCCTTTTCGTTTTTTTTGAGGGTCCAATTCCGAGACCACTGGTACCCCATGCAAAATAAGTATGGAAATAAGTACAAATCATAGTTGCATGTGAAGGAGGGTCTGGTAAATGTTGCATGTATATCTTACAACAAACACTTGAATTTTGGATTAGCCCACACTTCTTCAGAGAATTGTGGAACCATATATCATGCAACCATAGTAACATGCAATTATATGTCTGCATCATATATCCACTAAAAATCCTGCCAATTTTCTGTACTTTGATTGCCAATTATACTATTAATTCTACCAAAGGCCACCATTTCTTACATAGAAAAACAAATCGTGAAGTGCCAGCAAGCCCTAGCCCTGTTCCTAGGCCTCCCCGTTTTTACCTTTCATTTGCGTTCACAATAACGTATGGGAGTGGAGGACCGGCGAAAAGCGGCGAAGGCCTGGGAGCATTAATCACGTGAATGACGTCAGGTGGACGCAAGGTGAACGTAGGGGGGGAGGGGCCCAACTGCCAAAACAACGCACTGGATCATCCGTTCAAGTGTTGTACCGCAGTATTGGAGTCCAGACTTTAGCGTGACCGAAACTACTCGTCTTGACCGTAAGAAACTCGTTTTCAAGTTTAGTGCATGCATATTTGAACATTGGCCCCTCCCCCCCTACGTCCACCTTACATCCACTCATGTGATGAATGCTTCCAGGCCTTCCCTATTTTTCGTCGGTCTTCCACTCCCGTGTATTATTGTGAATACAAATGGAAGGTAAAAATGGGGGAGGCCTGGGAACGAGGCTAAGCAAACCCCACAGACTAAGTTAGAGAAATAGCAGAAAGGTTACATAGTGTATGGGAAATAAAACAAATACCTAAACAGCACATCACACTAATCATTGGACCACAGTTGCATGCACATCTTACTTGAATTCTGCACACTTCTTGAGAGAATTGTGGAACCATCATATATAGTCCAGACATCAAGCAGTTACATAATGCTTGGCATTAAATCATTTATCACACGACCTAAGTTTGTCGACACAGTGCACTGTATTGACAACTACATGTAGGTCTGTGGGGGACAAATTTGTGCAAGGTGGTCATTGTCAAATGATTATATGACTGTGATCACCCAATAGTATGGGATTCCTTTCTTGTGCAGGTATGTTGAATTGTCCCTGTCCCTGTCCCTGTCCCTAGCCCTCTGCATAATACATCAAAACTAAATGCACCTTCTATCTTTTTTCCTGACAAAATTAACATGATTTGCTGAGTGTGTAGGTACCCAGTCAATCCACAAATCAATGCATTTCAGTCCATTTTGTTAGCATGTGCCATGGCTGATTACAAAGTTTTTGAGTGGAAAATAAGGTCGTGCATCATTTTTAATGGTGATCTGTAGTTACACACTTTGTTTTGTAATTTGTCACACGAATGGCAAACGGTGAAACTGTACTTTACTGTGCTATTATCAAACTACTGTGGAAAGACTTTATGGTAGCTGCAGCAGCTCAACAAGCCTGCAAAATGCAAAATAGTCAAAGAGTATGGTAGGCTTCTCTGGCTTGATTGTGCTGCAGCCGGAGCATTAAGACAAAACCTCCCAAGCTGCTAGACACAATTCCAGATGGAAAGCTCTCAAACTTCTAGTAATAGTTCACTATACGCATCAGGATCTTTTGTCAACATTCCATGGATGTATGTTGATGCTATATAGGTGAGTAAAGGATTTTGTTAGGGTGAGCCTACAAGTGTGTACACTTGCCTACTCACCTATACTGGCACCACGCTTTAGTGTCCTCCCCCTCCCTGAGTCCTGCTTTACTATACACAGCATACACAGTCACCAGCATTGTGTACACTTGCCTACTCACCTATACTGGCACCACGCTTTAGTGTCCTCCCCCTCCCTGAGTCCTGCTTTACTATACACAGCATACACAGTCACCAGCATTGGTGATATGATGGATCCTCAAACAGCTTGGGTTCTTGTCTAATAACTTGTGCAATCACAGCCTTATGTAATAGTTATATCCCTCCCTGGGGGGTGGTCGTTTTACACATTGGTGTCGGGCGTAGGACACCAATGTGCAAGACCACACCCCAGGGAGGGATATAACTATTATATAACCTGTTACCTAGGCAACATCACTGTACAAGAGAGATATGGGCAACATTCTTATATGTTGCCTGGGTAACGGGTTATATAGGAAGGATAATGCATCCAGTC
This sequence comes from Agelas oroides, assembly GCA_949130485.1. Classification (NCBI taxonomy): domain Eukaryota; kingdom Metazoa; phylum Porifera; class Demospongiae; order Agelasida; family Agelasidae; genus Agelas; species Agelas oroides. Next base: position 6,768,823 of record OX422195.1, read on the forward strand.
CTGTTAGGTGTAAATTAATTTTAATATACACAATCCAGGGATCTAGCTTAATATTCCAGCATCCATTCCTGTTAGGGGATTGACATAATCCAGTGATCTAGCTAGCATGACATCCCAGCCCCCAGAGACCCAGTGTCTGGGTTGAGGTTACTAAACATTGTGTGAAGTACCTCCTGTCCTTTTTGTGCTGTGGTAGTTCTCAAAAGGAAACTGATGGCTGAATGTCTTTTGAGGAAACCGTACAATCTTGAGGATGGTCAAAGAAATCTTGCTGGTCCCTGAGCAAAACTCAATAAAATCACCAATTTTAATGTGCATAATTAACCCTCGGCGCGCATGCGCGAGAGGGTTACAGTAGTTGTCCTGTGTGTCTGTGTGTGTGTGTGTCTGCGTGTCCGTTTTCTCTATTCTGCCTTCTCACACTTTTAGGGATCCAATGAGAGGTATCAGTGGCTACAGCACGGAAAATGCAGTAAAATCAAAAAGCCGTTTTCTCTAAAACTGCTTTGTTCAAAAGTTAGAAGCGTTATAAACTTACCGCGACTAAGTCAGCCATTTTCTTCACATGCAATGTTTCCGTATACCTCTCCGTAACACGTACGTAACGGTAAATGTGTGATCACGTGAGTTGGAGTACGCGGTATTGTGGTTTTTCCGTCGAACTTAGACGTTTGTGACTGTCTTTTACGAGAGGTTCAGAAAGGTATGCCCACAGTGTAATACCGTAGATTAGGTCTATGCGTCTGAGAAAGGTATGCCCACAGTGTAATACCATGGTGCACGTGAAGAGGTCAGTTTGTGACTGTTGCCATGCCTTCGCATCGAAGAAAAGGAAAGCACGGTGTACTACTGTTGGGGAGCCTGAGAATGCAATGAAACGTAGAAAAGCCTTACTGTCTGAGGAAGAGTTATTAGTGACGAAAGAGAGAGAGAAAGTCCGCAAAGCGAGTAAGAGAGCTTCTGAAACACATGAGCAGACTTTGCACAGGTGAGAACAGAACCGAACATATCTAGCTTGCGCCGAGGGTTCTGCACTTCAGTGCTGTTCATTGGCTCGGGAATTTAATTTAATACACACTTAATAACATTCCTGAACCAATTAAGCGCACTAAACCAGTGTTTCTGCTATCCAGTTGAGTTTTGCTCGGGGATCAGGCAGGGATCAGCTTCTGTATATCGTAACAGAGCTATGAGCAGGCTTTCTTCGACCAGCTCCAAGATTTGATCTCTTGTGTATGGGAGCATGCAATGTCCAATCTCCTCTGGTTGACAATCACATGCACCTGAAAGCACTGTATATGACGATAGGTGAGAATGAGGCTGTGCTTAGTCTTGTTCCAGACCTTCACCCAGTTAATCTCTCAGCCTTGGAGATAATTAAGGCCTGGTGAAAGAGCATGAGAAGTGGAAAATGTTTGAGCGAAACGTCATACACGTCTAATGCTATGGTTTTCATGAATTAGTAATGTCTAGACTCAAGGTGAATTAGCCTTGTTCCCAAGCTGGGGAGAGGCTAAGGGTGACTATGTCTTGTTAAAAGGACCTACCTAAAATTGAATTTATAATCTGGCTTCCATGGAGGAAACTCCATGAGCACAATTTCTTCAACAAGATTAGCCTACAGCTGTGATGTGACATGCTTATTTTTCCAGGAAACGCACTACCCACACTCACTTGATTCCTAACCTCAGTTTCCCTAGCAATATTCCCAGGAGTGTGTATCTCTCCTCTGGCGCTTCCTGTGTAGCTGTGATGTTGACAGTTGCAGACATCACTCCCACTCTTGGGCTTGTCATGGACCAATAGAACTTGTAAAAGTTCACATGCCAAACCCGAAGAAGGTTGGAAGCTAGTAATTAGTGATGCGCATGAGGTAGCGATTATAGTGGGCTGCCATAGAGCCTATAGTGAAATGCGAAATCGATTTACACAACAGCGCCTTCGCTTGTTCAGAACGAAACTTGCTCAGCAGATACTACTAGGCGAGCTCTAGATGCCCGCTATAATCCTTTGTTATAAGTGAAGCATTTGAGCAGTTCCTCGGACTACTCTACGTAAAGGTAAGACACCTAATGCGAGTGTCTTCGAAGTTTAAAAAGCCCGCGGGGGAGGGGCGAGAATGATGCAATAGAAACCGAGGCGGAGCCGAGGTTTCTATTGCGTCATTCTCGTCCCGACCACAAGGGCTTTTTAAACTGAGAAGCACTCGCAGTGGTGTCTTAGTTACTTAGAGAATGGACACAAAGGCGGTTGTTAGCCCTTCGCTGCTAAACGGAATCGACCCTGACAAGCGTGTTCCCTTGGATCTACGATTAGGTATGGAGGAATTGCTCGGAGTGTCTGTGAATCCCACAGATTACTTGTCACAGCAAGATCTGCTAGACGATGAAATGGATGTGTTACTGCTAGCTGCCTCACAGAGTTACGAGAGTGGAGAAACAGCTAACTCGGACTACCACATTGATGATCTATTCCTAGCAGTGTCCCAGCAATTCGAAAGTCGTAGCTTGCCGTCCACAGATACAAGTTATGACGCACAGTGTGGATCTTCGAACCGCTTTGGATCTCCACAATCTGCAGGGAAGGTCGAGGCGGTGAAGAAGTCTCGAATACCGAAAAAGACACAGGCAAACACTGTATGGGCTGAAAACATCTGGCGCGAGTGGGCAACTTACCGTTTAAAATGTCTTTCCCAGGAGGAGCGCAGTTAATTGTGGTCACAAGCTTAACGTTGAAATTACAGAGCTAGATACTGCTGCAGTTTGCTTTTGGTTTCAGAGGTTTGTTCTAGAAGTCAGGCTATATGATGCCCAAGTGGATGAGGCTACTATTATGGAGCGAACTGGTCATCGTTCCACAGATGGAGTTCGAGCGTACAAAAGAGCAAGTGAGAAGCTCAAGGAACTATCTTCTAATGTACTCAACCAGTGTGAGAAGAAGCCTAAGGTGGAGGATAGTCTCAAACCTCACTTGGCTACTACAGAACCAGAGAACATGAAGCCTGTTTTGTGTCAACCAGGTCCTACTCCAAAAGAAGACCATGTCTCTTCTGCCATTTCTGGCATGAACTTTGGAAATGCAACCAACTTTACCATAAACTTCAACTTTGAACAGTGACTACCATACTTATGTATGCTGATTATCTGTGTATGCTGATTACTTTCTTTTGCATCTACAAGGTTTCTTGTGTGTATTGCTAGTAACCACAAGGTGTCTTACTATAGGCCAATAAGTCTCTTACTATAATTACTAGTAAGAGACTTCTGAGCAAGTGTCTTAGGAAATAAGACTTCATTACAGATTCAAGATCAAAGCATGTTTATCATACCATTCTCTAAGCATCATAAATTGCCATAGCCAATTTTGATGGCTGATTTTAGTCCAATAATGGCATACATTGCACTCTGCCATAATAGAATATATAAGCCTAAACATAGCCACACCTACATGTATTGCATTCCTTATCTATATCTATCAGCACTGCTGAGGCTACTGTTTACATGTGACTCACACTTATGTGATTATGTGCATAATTATGTAATTATCAGCCACACACGCACAGCTAGTACTTAGAAGCTACAAAGCTGCCATTGGGTAGCATCACCTAGTTTTCCTCACTCAATGGCTCTTGTGTGTCTTTTTGTTACACCCCAAGATGCAACTTAAAGGACCTGCGTAAATAATATAACTAATATAAAACACAGGCCAGAGGAAGCGTTGGACATCCAATCTGAGATGATATTCATTAATGGCATGGTGCACTTACCCCAGGAATGAAACTTTGGTATACCAACAACTCTCCCTTCACCAGCTACACCACTGTCACCCCTCACAGCGACTCCCGAAGTGATTTTTCTGCTTACGTCACACGTTCAATATACTACGTATAAAATCATTGCGTGTATTGTTTTCCTAAAGCCTACTAACAAAGATTTTACCTATGTATAGCACTGAACTCTAAAGTGTTTGAGCCAAGGTAAACCTGCAGCACTAACCTCCTATGAGCATCTTGGGGTGTGGTTACTTTGCTCGAATAATAGCAAATGTTATGTTTAATGCAGTGCTCACGATGACATCTCGAAGTTGCTCTGACGTAATGTCAGAACATCATTAAGTTTGATCGGACAAGTACCAGTCATGCCCGGACAATCCGACATATGAAATAAATGCAGTTCAAATGCATACCGGGCCCTTCTCACAGCCTAGGAAAACCAATAAACTCTTTGTCACCTAATAAGTAATCATCACAAAAGTTAATGTATTTACACGACATAATGAATCAGAGGTTATAAACATGTAGGCCTAACAGTGAGTGACAGGGTCTGATAAAAGTTACAGTTTAACAGAGGACCCATCTTGGTGAAAGCTAGGTTGTGCTTAGCTATCAGGTAAGCAATGTCGAACTTTCGCTTCACCTTCAGCGCAGCGTCACCATCAAGATTGTAGCTATCGGCGTGTATTCAGTGACATCACTGGAGCTCTGCTTCTTCGAAAGAAGCATTGCTCGCTTGTGCATGTCGGTAGCAGCATGATCTTTGTAGCTGGACGCTCGCAGGTTCTTCGAACCAACTACAAACGCAGGGTTGTAGTTGCGCATGCCTTGCAGCTTCTCGTTGAACATAGAGCACTTCAGCGTCGCCACGTAGTCGCGATCAGCCTTCTCGTACATGTACTTAAGCCATGCAGACGTACTCATCTCTCTGTCGCTCTCTGTGATCTACTTCTGAACCGTTTTCACCGATACCCCTCGCTTCTTCGCCGGTGGAACCTCGTCAGAGCAAGCTGCACGCTTTTGTCCAGACATTTTGTCCGCACGCTTACGAAATTGATCGGTCACGTGGCATAATTACCCAGAAATTGTCCGATGACCGGACGTTATCACGAGCACTGTAATGTAGTATCCCCTCAACTAGTCTATCGAGCTAGACCATCTCTCACCCTCCCGAAAAGTGAGAGATGGTCTAGCAGGTGTTATAGCATTCATGAGTTGCAGATCCATTGAGACAGTAGCAACACCTTGGCTTCAGTATGTAAGACTAATACTGGTGCAGTTTTAGTGCTGCAGATTAAACTAGCTGTGAACATCTGCTAGACCCTCTTTCACTTTCTGGAGGGTGAGAGTAGTCTCATGCCCAGACCCCACCCAGCTCACAGAGGAGAAGGGGTCTGGTGTCACAAGTCCAAATCCTTGAGCTAGCTCCAGAAGCATGGAGCGACCAATCAAATCACAGAGCAGCGTTTATTGGACCAATGCGGAAGCCAGAACATGTACTTCAATCATACCACGCTCAAAGCTTGTTATGAGATTCATTATCCAACACTGAGCAATTTGTAATTCTACACTAACAATTACAAGGCTTCAGGCTTGTGACACCAGACTTGTCCCCAGACCCCACCCTCTCCGAGGAGAAACGGTCTGGTGAACCAAGTCGAATTTCTTGGGCTTGCGCACACTTTTGTGACAGTGTCACCTAGCAAAGTTCAAAACCTTTTACGCCAAACCCGCTCAAAAAAGGGACGGATACTCGAGTAGATTTTTAAAATTTTACTGTTGTAAGGGAAGTGCTACGTAATAATTACCGATCTCGCAATCTCATTGGTCATTACCACTTTTGGGGAATAAGCCCAAGAAATTTGACTTTGTTCACCAGACCGTTTCTCGCTGGGAGGCCCGCACGGGTGGGGCACGAGACTACCAGACCCTTTCCTCGTGAGAGGGTTAAGTCTGGGCACGAGACTAGGGTGAGAGAGGGTCTGGCTTGATAGACTACCCCTCAACCTACCTGCAAAGACCTGTACTGCTCAGTTAACAAGGATACTTGGCTTGATAGACTACTGTAATTCTGGAAATTAATGCGCGGTTAAAGTAATGCGAATCAGTTGAATGTAAGGGTTTTGCATGCCTCGCAATGTTCACATCTATAAAATACCGCATTAATTTCTGGAATTACGGTACCCCACAACCTACCTGCAAAGACCTGTACTACTCAGTTAACAAGGATACTGAACCGATGGCTACCAAGTATATCTGTTTCACATGCAGTGGCTTCAGAAATGCGGAAGACTTTACAAGACTCATGTCAATGACACTACATATGCGGAAAAAGAATACTTAGAAAGGTTTCGCTATGTATCGAGTGGCTTCAGAAATGCGGAAGACTTTACAAGGCTCATGTCAGTGACACGATATATGCAGGGGGGGGGGGGAATACTTAGAAATCATGCACTCTAAGAAGAGATTATGTTGTTACGACCAAAAATTTATTATTTTAGCTGCATCAATGAACAGTTGAAATGTGCAGAGATACTTCTGGGAGTTGGTTAAGAATGCCTGTATTCCCTAGAGCACTGTAGCTTCTGGGGGACAATTACATATGTAGTATCATCTGTAAATGAATATTTGTAGTCCATGCTCTGGGGATTTTGCATTCAGTAAGCATCTTCTGTTTTTGTATAATTTTAAATTGGTTGGTGGAGAGGAGAGTCTGAATCAGCTTTCTTTTTTTCTTGATGGAGTGTGCACATTGTCAAACTTCACACTGAGTCCAGGGCTGTTCACAGTAAATGACCCAAAGGATACTATTTCAGTTGTGCATGTGAATAAGATGTTAGCTGCTGTGAGTTAGTGACAAATGTCACTTAGTAACATCTTCCAAACTCCCAAGGCGCAGATGTTTAGTGAATGCAAAATCCAGAGCATGGACTACAAATATTCATTTACAGATGATACCACATATGTATTTGCCCCCCCAAAAGCTACAATGCTCTATGGGAATACAGGACTTCTTAACCAACTCACCGAACTATCTCTGCACATTTCAACTGTTCATTGATGCAACTAAAATAACAAATTTTAGGTCAAAACAACATACACTCTTCTTAGAGTGGCATGGCTTCACTATGTATTGAGTGGCTTCAGAAATGCGGAAGACTTTACAAGGCTCATGTCAGTGACACGATATATGCGGGAGGGGGGGAAGAATACTTAGAAATCATGGCTTCACTATGTATTGAGTGGCTTCAGAAATGCGGAAGACTTTACAAGGCTCATGTCAGTGACACGATATATGCGGGAGGGGGGAAGAATACTTAGAAATCATGGCTTCACTATGTATTGAGTGGCTTCAGAAATGCGGAAGACTTTACAAGGCTCATGTCAATGATATGCGAAAAAGGATACTTAGAAATAATGGCTTCACTACATTACTAGGTGTTTCAGTTTCCTTAACGGTTTCCTTAACATTTTCCTTCAAAGATCTGTGAACTGTTAGGTATAGAGTAGTGTATCAAGCTAAACCATCTTATCCTCTCCACTTTTCTACACTGGTCTAGCTTGATAGACTAAACTAAGGTACTATACTCACTGTTTGTTAGAACCCTTTAACTACTGAATTGTATTTTCTAGAGATCTTGTTTTAGACTAGTCACACCTTTTTTCACCTGTATTTCCACTTCTGCTGTGAGCTTCTTCCACATGTCCTTTACAAGTTCATGACCTTGGCCACACACACTCATTAGCAAGCGTTCAATAGTCAAGGCCCTTCGACCAGAGAGCGCTCCTCCGGACTCCTAAAATGTCAGAAATGGAGCCCCTACAAGGTGAAAGGAGTGTTTTCTAGGCCCGTTTGTGCAAGAAAGCAGAAGAATGGCCCACCAGGACTTTTCTACAGCCAGCTGCCACAGCTGCCATGCACTGTCACCCTCCGGGTGACACCCACCCACCTCCCCTCATCCAACCCACCTCCCCTCATCCAACCCTTTCTACTAGCGCAGAACCTATCTTCCAAACGGATTGCGCCAACATGCGGCCGAATTTCGAGGACGAGTATAGTTGTCATTCGTAGTTAAAGGGTTAATTAAGTGCATCCCACTTATAAGAATATGTTCACTCTGCAGGTTTGAATGCTGTATTCTTTGTCAACAACAGTAAGAGTGCACGTTGTTGTTAGGTGCACGTTGTTGTTAGGTGCACGTTGTTGTTAGGTGCACGTTGTTGTTAGGTGCACGTTGTTGTTAGGTGCACATTGTTGTTAGGTGCACATTGTTGTTAGGTGCACATTGTTGTTAGATGCACATTGTTGTTAGGTACAAATTGTTGTTAGGTGCATGTTGTTGTTAGGTGCAGGTTGTTGTTCATTGTTGTTAAGTGCACATTGTTGTTAGGTACACATTGTTGTTAGGTACACATTGTTGTTAGGTGCAGGTTGTTGTTAGGTGCACGTTGTTGTTAGATGCACGTTGTTGTTAGGTGCACGTTGTTGTTAGGTGCACATTGTTGTTAGATGCACGTTGTTGTTAGGTGCACATTGTTGTTAGGTGCACGTTGTTGTTAGGTGCACATTGTTGTTAGGTGCACGTTGTTGTTAGGTGCACGTTGTTGTTAGATGCACATTGTTGTTAGATGCACATTGTTGTTAGGTGCACGTTGTTGTTAGGTGCAGGTTGTTGTTAGGTACACGTTGTTGTTCATTGTTGTTCATTGTTGTTAAGTGTACGTTGTTGTTAGGTGCACATTGTTCATTGTTGTTAGATGCACATTGTTGTTAGGCGCACAGTGTTGTTAGGTGCACATTGTTGTTAGGTGCAGGTTGTTGTTAGGTACACATTGTTGTTAGGTGCACATTGTTGTTAGGCGCACAGTGTTGTTAGGTGCACAGTGTTGTTAGGCGCACAGTGTTGTTAGGCGCACTTGCTTTGCTTGGAAACATAAGCATATGCACTTAACAATGTGTGAGTATGGTGGGTTTTTGCCATTTATTTCTCACACTTGTTAGTGAACAAGAGTTTTCCTCATTTCTGGAGTACGTGCACAATGGCACTAACCAATGCGCTGCTTCCTCTGGCCTGTGTATTTATGTTCTTGTACTATAGATAAATGAAATGCTGCAATCTGATTGGTCACTTACAGGTAGTTTGAACCACTGATACTCTTGTCTGCGTATTACTTGCCCTATTGAATTCCTCTGCATCTTGCAGTGTTCATTATGCATCATTTTTGGCACCATTATTGGCACACATGCATAAATCGATCATGCCCTTTTTTGGTTGAAAGGTTTTGTAGGTAACTGAGCACATAATTGTGCCACGAATGGTGCGTATTGAAACTTAGCCAAGAAGTGTGTAAGAATATTTGCCAACATTGATGGCAAAGTGAAGTATTGGAATGTAATCGACCATCAAAATTCTACCATACACCCTTGTCTCAGAGGAGGGAGGACATGACGTCACGATGTAGTGACGCTCTGATGACATTCCAAGGGCAAGAATCATGGATGGAAGCTACAAGGATCGCTCTATGGGCTAAGTCACGACGGGCGCATAGGGTTTTCGACTAAGCTGAAGCTATCTGACTAGTCAAAATTGGTTATTGTGACTCACCTCGCAAGCTAAGGTTGTAAGTTGCCAGTTTGACGCAAGGTGAGTCACAGGAGGCCATTTTAAGTGCCAAACATCTTCAACCTCGTCGAAAACCATGTACGCCCATTGCGCCCATAGCGAAGCGACTTTGTCCATATAGTCGTTTGTGTAGCTTGCATCCACACTTCTTGTCCTTGGAATGTCAGTTAATAGTTGCCATCACGCATCCTACCTCCTCTGCCCTTGTCTAGTTCACTGCCTGCAGACTGCATGGTTGGTAAAGATGAGAGGTACTTTGTTTATCCAAACTCTTAATTATCCAAACTATCCAAGCACTCTTCAGTTCCAACAGGATAATGTTGATCCTTATCGGACTGCACAGTACCAATTATGGTAGTGTTTTTTATTAATATCTGTGAGTTAAAACACATGAACGTGGCCGAAAATGGCTTGTGGATGTATTTTTTATTGATGTCAAATGCTGACATTGGACTAATATGGACCATCATCTCCAGACAAAGTAGTTTATTAGATATGACTGTGATGTCACTAAGCTTGCCCAAGAGCACATGATGATGTTGTTTCCATTGCAGAGGCCATAAAAAGGGTGTTATCGTGACTCTTGCTTACAGGCAGTCTGCAAGGTGTCATGTAAGCTCAGAGAAGAAACAATAGTTATCCAAACACCCTTCAGTCCCAACTTATTATGATAATATTGTTATTGTTACAGTGACTGTTATCGACAAACCATCAACGAACTGTATCGCCCCCAAAAATAGGCCTAGATATTATGGATGACAGTTAATTTGAGTCAAACATCTGTTTTCAGTGGATCTTGTGCCAGCACTTGAAATCTCCCATGACCGCACCCAAGGAAACGGAAAGCGTCCCATTGTTGGCGTTGATACTGAAATGTCCCAGCTTATTTCTTTTGGTGATGTTATAAATGATCCTATATTCTAGCTCGCCAAAATCCTCACTTGCCTCATCTATAGTTTGGTTAGCAACAACCAATCAGGGTCTACTGCTGTCACAGGAGAAGCCATTTTTATTGTGGGGGGTGGTTGTAGACCACACTACATTAACTTACTGTTTATATCAGGTGTCGTTTTGTTCATTGATTGTTCATACCGGTGTGTGTGGTGGACCACGCTACATTAACTATGTATGCCTGGTATTGACTGAAATGCATCCTGCGCAGTGGGTGACTTTGCCTAACATTTAGGCCTGCCTTTTGTGTAGGGGGATGTGGTTCATTGGTTGTCCGTATGTGTGGGCGTGCGTGTGTAAATTTTGTAAGTAGGCCTGGTATAGGTCAAACCATGTCTTGTGTAGTGGGTGGCTTTGGATAACAATTAGGCCTGACTTTTCTTTCAGGGAGATGTGGTTCAACGATTGTTCTTACATGGAAGTGTGTGTGTGTGTCTGTAAATCTAAACTGGAGTAGGCAAAACAGTGGTAGACACAGGCTAGTATGTCACCAAATCTGTTAGTGTGTGAGCTGGGAGCTAGATTAACTCACTGGTTTGTAAACTGGCAGATCAACACACATATGTGAATTTTCACACGCACGCACGCACGCACGCACGCACGCACGCACGCACACACGCACACACACACACACACACACACACACACACACACACACACACACACACACACACACACACACACACACACACACACACACACACAGTGTAGCCGTTTACCTGCTGTGCGCTCCTTCATCAACCAGCTTCGTACACCTCGGTACATGATTATCGGACCCGGCTGTTCAACAGGGGCATTGCCTATCGCAGAAATATCCCCCTTCTGGAACCTTACTCAGGTAACCAACCTCTTACATTTCTGGCTCTCTCCCTCCCTCCCTCCCTCCCTCCCTCCCTCCCTCCTCGTACCCTCCCTCCCTTCTCGTACCCTCCCTCCCTCCCTCCTCGTACCCCTTCTGGAACCATACTCAGGTATATAACCAAGCTACATTATTATGATCATTGCTATAGCAACATTCCATCAACACTATTCATTTGCAATATATAGTAGGGTGGTTTCCAGGCTTTCAGGAAGGAGGCATTACATATAGTTTGTTCCATTTTCTTCTTTCCCTTATCTCCTCCCATCCTCCCTTTTCCCACCTTCACTCCCACTTTTTCTTCTCTTTCTCCTTACACCTCCCTCATTCCCTTCTCTCCTTTCCCACCCCCCTCCTTTTCTGTCTCTCTCCTTCTCTGACCCTCTCTCTATTTCCTCTTTCCTTCCTCTCCCTCTCCGCCTGACGTCCTTTTCTCACTCCAAATTTTTAGGTCAGCTACACAGCTACCAGTATAACTCTGTCAGACAAGCGTCGCTTCCCCAACTTCCTTCGTGTCATACCTTCTGACGCAGCTGCCAGCGCCACTGTCATGAATGTGGTGATGGATTTCAGATGGGAGCAGGTGGCCATTGTCACACACATCAACGAAGTCTTCTCTAATGTAGGGTTTGAACATTCTTGTTTAATTGATTTTCAAAACTGTTGTCTCTCCTTCTTTCCCTCTCCTCCCCTCCTCCTCCTTCTCCCCTCCCTCTCCTCCCCCCTCCCCCTCCTTCTCTTCCCCTTCCTCCCCTCCTTCTCCTCCCCTCCCCCTCCTTCTCCCCCTCCCCCCTTCTTCCTCCCCCCCTCCTTCTCCTCTCCCCCCTCCTCCCCTCCCCCCTCCTCCCCTCCCCCCTCCTCCCCTCCCCCCTCCTCCCCTCTCCCCTCCTCCCCTCCCCCCTCCTCCCCTCCCCCTCCTCCCCTCCCCCCTCCTCCCCTCCCCCCTCCTCCCCTCCCCCCTCCTCCCCTCCCCCCTCCTCCCCTCCCCCCTCCTCCCCTCCCCCTCCTCCCCTCCCCCCTCCTCCCCTCCCCCCTCCTCCCCTCCTCCCCTCCCTCTCCTTCTCTCTTGTACATGTCCATGTTGCCTTACCACTTGTTGAATCTCGCCTTATAGTAAAAAGCTTGTTCATTGTATATATACATGAACAAGGAGCTTATGAACCGCCCCACTTTGTGCTGCTCATAAGCTCCTTGTTCATTGTATATATACATGAACAAGGAGCTTATGAACCGCCCCACTTCGTGCTGTTCATAAGCTCCTTGTTCATTGTATATATACATGAACAAGGAGCTTATGAACCGCCCCACTTTGTGCTGCTCATAAGCTCCTTGTTCATTGTATATATACATGAACAAGGAGCTTATGAACCGCCCCACTTTGTGCTGCTCATAAGCTCCTTGTTCATTGTATATATACATGAACAAGGAGCTTATGAACCGCCCCACTTTGTGCTGCTCATAAGCTCCTTGTTCATTGTATATATACATGAACAAGGAGCTTATGAACCGCCCCACTTTGTGCTGCTCATAAGCTCCTTGTTCATTGTATATATACATGAACAAGGAGCTTATGAACCGCCCCACTTCGTGCTGTTCATAAGCTCCTTGTTCATTGTATATATACATGAACAAGGAGCTTATGAACCGCCCCACTTTGTGCTGCTCATAAGCTCCTTGTTCATTGTATATATACATGAACAAGGAGCTTATGAACCGCCCCACTTTGTGCTGCTCATAAGCTCCTTGTTCATTGTATATATATACATGAACAAGGAGCTTATGAACCGCCCCACTTTGTGCTGCTCATAAGCTCCTTGTTCATTGTATATATACATGAACAAGGAGCTTGTGAACCGCCCCACTTTGTGCTGCTCATAAGCTCCTTGTTCATTGTATATATACATGAACAAGGAGCTTATGAACCGCCCCACTTTGTGCTGCTCATAAGCTCCTTGTTCATTGTATATATACATGAACAAGGAGCTTATGAACCGCCCCACTTTGTGCTGCTCATAAGCTCCTTGTTCATTGTATATATACAATGAACAAGGAGCTTATGGACCGCCCCACTTTGTGCTGCTCATAAGCTCCTTGTTCATTGTATATATACAATGAACAAATGAACAAGGAGCTTATGGACCGCCCCACTTTGTGCTGCTCATAAGCTCCTTGTTTCATGTATATATACATGAACAAGGAGCTTATGAACCGCCCCACTTTGTGCTGCTCATAAGCTCCTTGTTCATTGTATATTATACAATGAACAAGGAGCTTATGAACCGCCCCACTTTGTGCTGCTCATAAGCTCCTGCATGCACCAGTACATGTACACAGGAGACACACTATACTCGTTCCCTACTCTCTCGCCTCCTGTTAAGTCCTCCTCTCTTTTCCTTCCTCCCATGACAGCTAACAACAACAATGCGAGCTAAATCTGACAGCGCTGGATGTATCCGTGATCACAGAGAGATTGTTCTTCAGTCCCCTTCGTGGACAACACCAGGGATATTGTGGAACAGCTCAATGTATGTGTGATAAGCAACACATGTGGAATAAACGCAATACCTGTGGGCCTGCTGTGTTACTTAGCAAAACAATGATTCTTTATCTTCACTGCATTGCACACGTGTGTGCATGCGCATGTGTGGTCACCTACTTTTAGCGACTCGCTCAGGCTTGCTCCAGGATGATGCAGCATCTCCTAGTCATTTGATGACTTTAATGTTTCGTATTGTGAACCGATTGCAAATTTGACCAGTTTGTAAACAGGCCACTTGTTTATAAACCGGTCATCCAGTTTGAAAAGTTGGCCGAATGACTTGGAAGCCAGCTGAATGGTTTTCCTGACAGTAAAACCATTCGTGACGTTTTCTTGCTGCCAAGTCATTCACAAATTGTGTAAATTGACTATGGTAACAAAAATGACGTGGCAGTCCCGGGTAGAAATCGAGCATTATCCGTTGCGCAATTCGACCGCATTAGCGTGTTCAAAGCACTGTAGCGCAGAACTTCCGTTAAGGGCGGGGCTCATACGCGCTACATAGACTTATCAGGTATTCATGCATCTTCGCTGCGCGTGTGTGCCCCACCCTTAACGAAAGTTTTTGCGCTACAGCGCTTCGAACACGGTAACACGGTTGAATTGCGCAACAGAATAATGTTTGATTTCTACCCAGGGACTGCCCACACATAGAGTATGTGTTGCTAGTTGCTTGGTGATGAACTGATCGACACAGCTGTTTTCTCATTATGTGCGTCTTTATCACTATAGCACTTGTCTCTCTCCTCCTCCACAGACTTCTGGTGCCAGAATTGTGGTATTGAACATGTTTGAAAATTTTGCAAGAGAAATATTTTGCCTTGTGAGTGATGATGGGGGCGTAGCCTCGTCCTCCAGGGCCCCTCCCCCCCTGGGGATGAGGCTATTATGGGGGTGGGTGTGATTCACCAATATAGCCTCGCCCCAGGCCCCTCCCCCCTGGGGACGAGGCTATATGGGGGTGGGTGTGATTCACCAATATACTCACTGAATATAGTTTCACTTGCAGGCTCATGCTTACTATTTTAGGTTAATGCACTCCATGAGAAACCATAAAATTTTGTATCTCAAATATACACCCACCTATTTTACATGTTGTTGGAAAGGTAGTATATCTACTCCTCTCTTTGAGGGAACCACTAACCCACACGCATGCATGCACGCACACACGTGTTACACACACACGTGCACACACACACACACACACACACCTGTAGGCATACAAAAAAAGGTATGCGCTATCCCACGGTATGTATTCATCTCCCACTACTGGTACACGGAATACTGGTGGACATTTCCCATACTCCATGGGAACAGATCACACATATACCCCCAGAGAACTGCACAGTGAGAGAGCTCACTGACGCCATATTTGGTTCTCTTGCGGTGGACTTCTTCCCCATGGCAAATGGTACAGGAGACGAACCGACTGATGTTGGAAACTGTGAGTCAGTCAGCCGACTTTCATTAAAAGATTACCACACTCACTATCGGTAATAAATTATGTTTGCTGTTCATTTTGTGTGGCCACAATTCAAGGGTGACGTTCATTCTTTTTTAAAGCGAATATATGCCAACAAGCTGGCTAGCTACTCATGTACCTGCGAATACAGCTAAGCGATACAGAACCTGGGGAGATACTCTACCTCTCGGAAGCTAGCTGGGTGTAATTGTGATGATTGATAGAAGCTGGCAGTCATACACACAGCCTCTCAGTTCCCATTGTAAGCGGTGATGACCCGTCATAGAACACAAACAGCCTTAGTGCTAGCCTGTGTCTCTATGTGTGTTTGTGTGGGCAGTTTGTTCATATACTAGCCTTCATATAATGATCTCAGCTAAACATGGGCGTGGTCTGTGAATGAGATAGGTTGGCGTTGTTGCAGGCACGCCTTCCAGGTTGAAAATGCATCATCCGTTTTTCAGTTTAATTCACTTGCTGCTGGTGGATTTAGTCTGAAAATGATGCTGCACCATGGCTGTCAGGAGTAGTCGTCGATCGGACGTTTTACCCCAGGAGGTGTGGACGTACGTGCACCCTTGTTCGTTGATCATCGCTGTGAAAATGTTTTTTTTCGCATGTTAAATTTTCGTGGTTGGTCTCAACCGCGAAATTATTTTAACAGTGAAATTTTCCCCAATCTACGGTACTCTCTTGTTGTTCCCGTACCCACACCTGCTGATGATGCTCAAATTTGTGCGGACCATACTGTGTGCCTCCCTAGACAATATCTCAGGTAAAGTTGTGACGTAAAAAACTGGAGCTGATGAACTGCTATGCAAGATCATGCTGCTTCGCAGCGCTCATAAGCTCCTGGTAAAAAAGAGTCGAGGCCTTGTCCTTGTGCTCATCTGTTCACTTGCTCTTGGGTGGCTTAACGACGTACTACCGTATGGCGCAAAATTTTTGTGGGTCTTTAATTTCGCGAATTTTGTGAATTTTCAATCGTTCGATGACAGTGCGTATTAGTTGCTTGTATGCTACGCCCATACTATAATTACGTGTGCGGCGTGCGCATGGTTTAGACAACGAATTCGCGAAATTATTTCAACGAAATCTTCAAAAAAACCGCCATTCGCGAAAATTTAGACCCTTAAAAAATTTTGCGCTATACGGTAAATGCATTACGTATGTATTCATAATTCATGCACAATAAGATACTGTCATGGTGGCCCACATGGTAAAAAGCATTTGGGTTACTTGCAGCCATGTTTTGATCATCAGTTTGCACCCACATGACACATGAAATTCAATGGATGCTCCCAAAGAAGACTTCCAAACACCTTGAACTTCAAAACGGGTTGAAAAGCTTCTCCTTTGGTCAAATCAGTCTTTCAGTAAATCAGCATTACTGGAAGAGGTTTGCTATGCTTCAATCTGTCCCTGAAGGATTACCTTGGTTGCATAGTTATGGAAAAATATGCCAGAGATGTAGCCAAAAAGAAAGAAGAAACCGAGTTAACAAAAGAAGAAGTTCCTCAATAAACTTTCAAAAAAAACTTACATGTGGCAGACCCAAATAGAAATATTCCGTTGCGTATTTCGAGCGCATCACCAAGTTTGACGCGCTATAGCACTGAGCTTTTGCTAAGGGCGGGGCTCATACGCGCTTCTTAGATGCATCAGATATTCATGTGTTTACACGTCGCGTATGAGCCCCCACCCTTAGCGGAAGCTCAGCGCTGTAGCGCGTCAAACTTGGTGATGCGCTCGAAATATGCGACGGAATAATATTCGATTTCTATCCGGGACTGCCACCCCATGTACTTGGAAGCATTCCTCGGACTTCTGATAATGTGTCACGTTCAGTTCGGTGAAATAGAGCATTGTATTTCTGTGCTTGTGTAGCCTTATATGCCTTGCTCTCACACACTTTACACTGGAGGTAAAACTAGAGATCCTACACGTGTCAGTCCCGTGTAGAAATCGAAGGTTATTCCGTCTCGTATTTCGATCGCATTGCTGCCTCCGAAGCGCTGTATCGCTGAAACTTCCGTCAAGGGTGGGGCTCATATGCACTTCGTAGATTTCATTATATATTTGTGCATCCACGAAGCATGTATGAGCCCCCACCCTTAACGGAAGTTCAGTGATACGGCGCTTCAAAACACAGCAATGCGATCAAAAATATGTGACGGAATAACCTTCGATTTCTACACGGGGACTGCCACACATGCAATTTTAAGTTTACCAGTGGCTAGTATATGCAGCACATGAACATGTGTACAAATACTTGCTGACAATGGTCACTGAGTTAGCCTTAACTGTTCGTGTTCCACAGGACTGAGACCTGCATGTACCACCGCCAGCGTCTATCTATCATTTGCATTGTGGTTAGCTACAGGGAAATTGAGTGTCTGCCCAGCAGTGCAAATGAAAGGCACTGAAGTGCCAAACCCTCGGCGCAACAGTGCATGTGATTGGACTTGTGTGTTGACTAGAATCGATCACTGTCTCGTGAACAATAGAAGCTGTCATGCTTGCCAGATGTGTTTGGTTCTGTTCTTACCTGTGCAAAGTCTGCTCACGTGTTTCAGAAGCTCTCTTACTCGTTTAGCGGACTTTGTCTCTCTCTTTCCCCACTAATAACCCTTCCTCAGACAGTAAGGCTTTTCTACGTTTCATTGCGTTCTCAGGCTCCCCCAACAGCAGTACACTGTGCTTTTCCTTTCTTCGATGCGAAGGCATGGCCACAGTCACAAACTGATCTCTTCACGTGCACCACGGTATTACACTGTGCGCATACCTTTCTCAGACGCATAGACCTATTGCACTCCATTGCATGCACTACGGTATTACACTGTGGGCATACCTTTCTGAACCTCTCGTAAAAGACAGTCACAAACGTTCGACGGAAAAACACTATACCGCGTGCTCCAAGTCACGTGATCACACATTACCGCTACGTACGTGTTACAGAGAGGTATACGGAAACATTGCACGTGAAGAAAAATGGCTGACTTAGTCGCCGTAAGTTTATAAGTTAACGCTTCTAACTTTTGAACTAAGCAGTTTAAGAGAAAAACGGCTTTTTAGTTTTACTGAATTTTTCCGTGCTGTAGCCGCTGATACCTCTCGTTGGACGCCTAAAAGCGCGAGAAAGGCTGAATAGAGAAAAACGGACAACACACACACACAGACACACACACAGACACACACACAGACCACACAAGACAACTACTGTAACCCCTCGCGCATGCGCGCCGAGGGTTAATGACTCCATAGCCCTCGGCCTAGCTGTATTTGCCCAGAAACAAACACCACCCTCAAATAGTAGCCACCCTTGAATAGTAGCCACCCTCAAATAGTAGCCACCCTTGAATAGTATAGCCTCGTTCCCAGGCCCTGCGCGTTCGTCGCTTGCAGTACGAAATTCGCGCAGGGCCTGGGAACGAGGCTATGAATAGTAGCCACCCTTGAATAGTAGCCACCCTTGAATAGTAGCCACCCTCGAATAGTAGCCACCCTTGAATAGTAGCCACCCTCGAATAGTAGCCACCCTCGAATAGAAGCCACCCTTGAATAGTAGCCACCCTCAAATAGTAGCCACCCTTGAATAGTAGCCACCCTTGAATAGTAGCCACCCTTGAATAGTAGCCACCCTCAAATAGTAGCCCCCCTTGAATAGTAGCCACCCTCGAATAGTAGCCACCTTGAATAGCTACACAAAACGAAAAGTGAAAAAAGGAGTAACCCCGACGTTTGATCAAGAAATAACGGTGATGTGTTTCACTCTTGCTTTTTTTTTTTCTTTCCTTTTCAAGACCCCAAATCAATTCACAGCGGACTTTGAGAGCAACCTTACTGCTTTGAACTACCTACGATCTGAAGCCATCCGGCAGGCAAATTTCGCCTATGATACAGTGTGGTTGGCTGCTCTGGCCTTGCACAATACCTCCATGGAGCTGGAAAATAGTGCAAATGGAACAACACGATTGTCAGATTTTACCTATGCAGACAGTGAAATCAATCTTCTTATCCGAAGGGCTGCAATGGGAGTTAACTTCCGTGGCGTGACTGTAAGTGGGTGTCTAGCATGTGCAGTTGATTGAGTTGAGGTAACACTACACCACACCCAAACCAGTTCAGATTTGCATACATCTTCTGTGCATAAATTGACCTTGCTATAGATAGAGTGTTCCAAGAATGATATCCACTCTGCCTGTGTGTGTGTGTGTGTGTGGTTTGATGGAAAGAGGACACCTTAGCAATAGCATACCAAATATTTTAACCCTCAACTTGTTGTGATGGTATGCCTTGGCCAGTTGCTAGGAAGAAAGATGAATTTGTAACCAAGATAGTAGGCACATGCTGCCTCGTAATGGTTGAAACTCACTCTGCACGGTTTGGTTTGTTCTTCTCTGCTGTTTTTGTGCCTTCCCAGCTTGTCTGTATGAGACCATAGTAAATGTCCAGTGCATAATTACCACCCAAGGGGTGCTACCGTATAGCGGGTATTTTTCGCGGGACAAAATTTTCGCGGAACCACAATCTATTGTATTACGGAAAATTTTCACGGGTTAAATTTTCACGGAAGCGAATTTTCAAAATCCATTGACATTCACCAAGCACGCAGTAAGCTAGCTATAGTTTATACCAGAGATGCTCACAACTGAGATCTTTGTCAAGTTGTGCAGTATTATGGTTATGGACACACTCGTTAGCGGCGTGCGGACTAGTATCACTACCGGAAGTAGGCTTGCTTGTGCGAGACTAGGCGCACTGACAGCAGCAAGAAAGAGAGTGGGCCCTTGGAGTTTGGTAACTGTCTTCGCAGGATGGCTATTGTACATGTAGCAGTGACGTGTTTCATGGACAGAACTGTCTGCAGAACTACACACACGTGAATACGAGTCACAAATTTTCATGGGTTAATTTTTCGCGGATCCCACTCAACCGCGAAAAACGTGAGAATTACACCCCCATGAAAAATACCCGCTATACGGTATATTGAAACATGTAAGTACCGTAGTCTCGCGAAAGAGCGCCCACGGACGGAGCACCTTACAAGTCTGCCAAAGAGGGGGGTGGGCACTCTTTCGAGTGTTTCACATTTAACCATGAAAGTGCACCCATGTCATGTTTACAGCGACTCGATGCCCTCGAAGCTGGACAAACAATAACGTACAACGGAACCACCGGTGGATTCGAAGACGAGTCCTGACGGCACACAACACTCTGAACAGCACCATATCACCTTGAGCATGGTGTAGCTCACGGTGCGCACCGCATTAACTACGTTCGTCTACGCAAAGATACCTTCCAGTAACCTTCAGTGAAGTATTACACAAACTTTCTTACCTCAGATATGCATAGCGCTTGAGGCTGTGCTTCTCAAACTCCACATGCACTCCAGGGTGGGCGCTCATTCAAGTAGACTTTGACCCTATACAGGAAATTAGGCCAAAAGTAGGGGGTGGGCACTCTTTCGTGAGTGAGCGCTCTTTCGCAAGACTACGGTAAGCACCCTATTTTTGACAGTGATGGGTGTACTGCATCTACCAGATAGGTTTTAGGTTACATGCCAATTTTTATCAAACTGTTTTAGCGTGGAAGATTCATCTAGTACGTACACGTACTAGAGTGGAGTGCATTGTGATACTTATGCAACTTGTGTGTGTCAAGGTGATGCGTTTTGATACTCATGGTGATCACAACTGATTCCATCTCTATTTAAGAGAGTTTAAAAGGAGATTTCTTATCTCTGTACACAGGGGAACGTGAGAATCAATGAATTTGGTGACAGGGAGCCCACAAGACAAGTCTTCCAGTACAGATGTAGGCAGAGTACTTGTTTGTAACTGGCCAGATACTTGTAGCCCCCCCCCCCCACCAACACACACACCTCTTGCTAATTACAACATTTTTGTGTCCCAAGAGTAGTTCAACTGTAGCCTCATTCCCAGGCCTTCCCACCGTCCAATTTTTGATCGCTTGCAGTATGCAAAAATGGAGGGGGGACGCCTGGTCCATTTTATCATGTGTTTTGTCTACCTAGGTAGCACGTAGACAGAGGGGGAGAGGCTAGGGGTTCCCGGTCTTGTTGTAGGGCTTGCTATACCGTGAATGATGTTTTGTCTACCTAGGTAGACAGAGGGGGGGGGGAGGAGTCCCCGATCGAAAGAATGCATTTCACGCATGCATTCTTCATTTTGACCCAGGAGTGGTACGTTTTTCACTTTGCGAACGTTCGAAACTCGCACCGCTTGGGGCAGAAACTACAAGATAAGGCCTCAAGCTTGTTTTTTCGATCGGGGACCCCTCTGTCTACTACTGGGTAGACAAAATGTCATCAACGTGATAAAATGGACCAGGCCTTCCCCCTCCATTTTTGAATACTGCAAGCGATCAGAAACAGGACGGTGGGAAGGCCTGGGAATGAGGCTATTCACTATTAGTTTTCACTGGTGAGTGGCTCCAGCGTTCACCCTTTGTTCAAATCTTGTCTACCTGTCTTCCTGTTGCTGCTGCAGTTACTGAAGTTGTGGACCCAGAGAACACCACTCTACCTCCACCATTTGCAAGGGTGGACCCTAACAGTGGGAGCTTATTGTATTTGCCTGGGGAAAGCAGTGCTACTGTGTTTCCTGGTAAGTGAAGGGTGCAGTATGGAGCAGGTAGACTGGCCAATCCTAAACATGCACATGCTATGTGTCCAAATGCTCCATCTTACTCATGATCAAGTAAGGTGCTAATTATCATACACGCGAATCTACGGGAGTCAATGGGGAAGCTTTGCAGCTGCACGCAGTTTATAAAAAGTTACTGCAAGTCACGAGAGAATCTATATCAATACTACAAATCACGCGAGAATCCGTATCAGGTACTACAAGTCACGTGCGTACGTCTGAACGTGCAATGAAATCGAAGGTTCGTATGATAAAATTATTATCACCATAGTACCAAGCTATACCGGAAAAAATATCACTCGTTTGTTGCCGTTGGCATTGTTACTCGAGCTGCACACTCATAACAATACAGACGGCTACAAACTCAAACTCGTGATATTTCTGGTATAGCTTTCTACTATGGTGATAATTGTAGCAAATTTTAAATTAGTGTTAAATTTATTGTAGCACTGTGGTGTGTGTGTACAGTGTAGTGCAGTGCAGTTGTATGTTGTTGGATGTTGCTTAGCAACCAAATCTTTGGATTTAACACTTAGAACGCGAAGCGCCAATATATTGGCGCGGGAGAGTTTATGCAGTAAGTAGCGAAGCCAAGCGAGCTTTTGGGGTAAATCCCTTCCTGTTGAGTAGTAATAAGTGTAGACCACACCTTTCTACTTACATCACCCCGCAGGGAAGGCGGAAGGGGCGGTGCTAGTTCGTGATCGTTTCGTGAATTATGAGAAGGGCCGTCAAAGCGAAGCTTTTCCTTCAACATAGGGAGCAAGCGGCTTCCAGTTTTCACATAAGGCTGGAGTACTAGCTTCAAATAACTTGGAAAAGGGCTTAGTACGTCGGAGCTGTACGTAACAAATGAGAAAATCGGCACCGTTTCAAATTGCTGGTAAGCTACGATATACACCTACAGATAATGGCTTCAAACAGGTACAAATCGCTTACCTAGCGGTGATCAGCAATTTAGAGAAACTAGTCCAGCCTTGTTACCTATGCAAATCAGGCCACTGGCAAGGCCTAGGGCTTGCTAAGCAACGCTTGTCACTTTGACCTCAGACAGATAATTTTAATTTCCGCGTTAATAAACAGTGACGTGTATATAATTTCCGCGTGCAAAGTGTTAATACAGTAGGAAGTCACTTATCCAAACACGTTGGGACCGGAGGGTATTCGGATAACTGACATGTTTGGATAACTGAGCTGCTGACATGCTGCTGTCACCAGTGTGCGATACATCTCCTGACTCTACCAGGTCTGAAAGTGAACTTCTGGACACTGCGTATCTAGCAAGCACTAGAATGCGCACAACCGTAAGCTGTTGCTTGGTTTCGATTTCCACTGGGTGCATGCGGTAGGCTGGCAGTACCCAGTGGCTGACTTTGACAGTTGCTTTTACCTTTCTTAAGAAGCCTACCTTGCCCTTAGAAGTTATCCTGTGTCTTCAGCTGCCATACAACAGGTAGAGCGAGCACTGAAACCCTCGATATCAGACATTTGAACAGCTACAACCAGCTTCCCATCGATGAAAGTAGCTGGAAATAGTGGGTGTGACTTTGCTAAACGCATTCGGATAACCGACGTGTTTGGATAACTGAAGTTCAGATAAGTGACTTCCTACTGTAACACAAAGTGGAATGGGTGGAGGTGATAATGGGTGTGGCAGTGGGTTGCTAGGGACAACATCCAACAAATAAGTTACATTCCCCAGACGGAACAGCGTTCGCCCTTCAGGCTCATGCTGCTCCGTCTGGAAAATGTAACTATTATTTACTTTCTTCTTGTATGCATGTGTTCAGGTGGTGTTCCTCAGGCTGCAGTGTTGGTGCTAATCAGTCCGGCATTGTTCATTTTGTTTACCACCCTGTCATGCCTGGGTGTTCTCTTCGCCTTCGCCTGCCTGATATTCAACCTTGTGTTTCGGAAGAAACAGTAAGTCTGTTTTTCTTATTTTTACATTTGGAAACTTATTCAGTACGACCTATACAGTTATTGCCCTATAAGAGAAACTCACTGGTGTTTTTCTGTGGAGAGGGTTGAGTCTGCATGTGAAGGTACTTGACTGAATGCCAGTTAGGTATCGTGAGGGTAAGCCTTGTTCCCATGAGGGTAAGCCTTCAAGTCTTACTCAAAAACTAGTAAGATGATTCATCATTGCGGGGTGAGCCTGGGCGAGCAATGGATTGCTGGTTTAATGTTTTGTCATGGCACACAAGCCTTGCATAACAGCACTGTCTGCTGTTCCATGAGCGTGGTAAGCAAAACTTTATGTAGCCAAGCAGTATAGTTCTCACCTGATATAGGTGATCATACATGCTGACAAATTGCAGCCATTTCTCCGGTCAAGGCAGCTTCGATTCTACAGCTACACACACGCATGGACTAAACTTCACACTGAAGTCTAGCCTCATTCCCAGGCTCGTGCGTGGGCGGGGAGAAAAGAGCCTGGTACACACTGTTTCCGCATGCTCAGTTCCACCAGGATTTCTGGGAATTTGGAAATTTCCGTAAAATCTGCTCCGTTACACTAACCTCCGCAAGGCATGCCGACTTCTCCCGTATAAAAGATGCCTGCCACTGACCACGCTCTGTGTACACGATGACGAGGGAGCGACGAAGGTACTCAGCTCTTTGCTTGCAGGAATTGTCCACGCGTTTGTCCATTCCAGCTAAACGCTGCGGCACGTGACTGATGCAATCTTTACCTTTGAAGTTTACCGATCGCCTCGAACGAAGCAGTGCATACCGTTACCGTCAAAGCGATATTGTTTTTTACTTCAAAACCGCCCGTATGTATCCCACAGGGAGTATAACCAGGCAGTGCAGCCTTTCAGAAGGTAAACAGAAATTGACCGTAATTTTAGTGTAGCGGAGTAGTATGCAGGTTACCAAGGGAATTTGGTGCATGCGCGAACAGTGTGTACCAGGCTGTCTTTCCTCCTCCCCCGCACAAGAGCCTGGGAACGAGGCTAACTGAAGTCATGAGCTGAATCTCTAGCGCTTATGAGTGTCAATTATGTATGGCCCTTACCTGAAACGAGTTGCCATGCGTTTGTTAACTTGAGTCGTCTTCGCTCCTGGTTTCTTTCACACTGACACTGCACTCTGGCAGTAGCCTTCACCAGCAGTGGGGTGGGCACAAGACTACCCGGCCGTAGTGGCATTCAGTCTTCATGAAATATTTAAATGCGCTCAGGCTCGCCCCAATTACTGCACTAGACAGTCCATGTAGAATATACTCATACACACGAACCCTGTAGACAAAATGATGAAGGTTAGCACACAGTGAATCACTGCTGAGTCCATAGAAAGGAGAAGTATTTGTAGTGTTGCACCGATATGGGTTTTTACCGATATTCCGATAGTCCGATATATACCAGCAGATATCGGCCGATACCGATAACCGATCCAATATTTTCAACCCGGGCGCTTCGCGGTGAGTCCACGCAATGGCAATTGTTTTGTGGCTTCTCACATGGCAGCGATGTTTGCCAAGGACCGACAGTAATCTCACTCTCTAAGACTGTAGTATTTAACGGCAAACGAAAGTACTAAGCTACACTTTCGGCAGAAACTGATTGCTAGTGATCGAACTGTACAAGTATGAAAGCCTTCGTATTACGCTTACCTGGAGTAACGCTCCCTCTGTGAGTTACTGTGGAGTCTTCCTCTCCGGTAGCAAGGCAAGTAGCACCATCCAAGACAGCTTTACAAAGCCGCGCCTTGCACGAGTACAGCGTTCGAAGACAAAAATTGCTAACATGTGGTTCTGCAGTGCGCATGCGTCATTATCGGTCGTGTTATCGGTAGCATTTGCCGATGCCGATACTGCCCAGAAAGCACGGTGCATCACTAGTATTTTGCCAACCAACTGTACATGTGCACAGAGTGTTCCTAGTTCAGATTCTTTGTTTCTTCTCATACCTGCAGACTTGTCAAGCTCTCCAGCCCGTACCTGAATGTAATTATCACTGTGGGGGCTATATTCTTCTATGTGGACGTCATCATCTCGGGGGTGGATTCAAACACAGCCTCCCGCTGTACTGAAGACATCCTCTGCCAGGTACTGATACCATCTTTTATCTCGCAGCTGTGGAGAGCCTGGGAATGAGGCTAGCACGTTGGCTGTCACTCAAACTTTAGTGTGTACTTTTTAAGTTTTGCATGATACTGGCAGAGCATCTAGTATCATAATGCAATATGTGGCTGTCCTGGGTAGAAATCGAACATCATTCTGTTGTGTATTTCGATCGCGCTGTAGCGCAGAACTTCCGTTAAGGGCGGGGCTCATATGTGCTGCATAGATGTACGAATACCTGACATGTCTATGCAGCACGTATGAGCCCCACCCCTAACTGAAGTTCTGCACTACGGCGCTTAGAACACAGTAATGCGATTGAAATACACAACAGAATAATGTTTGGTTTCTACACGGAACTGCCACATATGTTTCACATGGAGTTTACATTTTGCAAGTGCTGACAGTAGTGCGAGATCGCAATACCCTTGGTAATTGATTTGTGAAAGTGGCACCTGGTAGGGGTGTTCAATGCATACATAAAATTGAGGGACGGGCTAAGATAGTCACTAAAGATTGCAAAGTACTTTAAATTTTACATTAACTTAAAAAATGGCAGCATCGCAAAGGATTATAGCATTATGATGTGTGTCGTGAAGTGTTTGCATGCATACGTACATGTTATAGCTGGGTACGACAGCATTTTTGCATATATGTCCTGAAGTAGTTCTTAAAGAGATGAAATTACCGTATGGTTGGTAATTTTTGGGGGCACAAATTTTTCTGAAACGGACCAAAATCCATGTTTCATAAATTTTTGCTTTTGTGGTCAGTGGTTCCGGAACCCATGTGTTAGCTAGTTTGACGGCTTAGGATTGTCTGCAGAGAGAGCTGCAACCTCGGTTCTTCGTTCCTGGGTAAACTAACTATAAGGGCGATGGCTTCCGCCCTTAGCCTGGCACCACTGTCCAGTTCATTTGTCTGCTTCAGCACTTACAGTAGCACTAGCTTTGACTTGCTGATTGGCTTGAGCAATACATAGCTGTCGAAGTCACACTCACTGATAGGTTTCTAGGATGGCTAGGAAGTTTAAAGTAGCGCCGACTTGAAACTTCATTCGCTCTCTGTGTGCAAAGAAACTTCTGTGGTTTTAATTTTCATGAATTGCTTTCTGATCATGAAAATGCAAAAATAAAATCCTCGCGAAAATTACCAACCATACGGTAGTGCCGACAGAGCTTGGTGGTATGTTATCTTGAGAGACAGGGGAGAAGGAAGGGTGAGAAGAAGAGGGTCCAGAGTACCATACAGTGTAAGGACAGTCAGTAACTGAATATATCTCTCTTTCCGTCTCCCATAGACCAGAATTTGGGTAGCCACCATTGGGTTCACCCTCTTCTTTGGCCCAATTCTGGCCAAGGCATTGAGGGTATACTATATCTTCAGAAACATCAAACTCAAGAAGAAGGTGAGCCCTTATTGTGCTACAGTGCTTGGTTTTTGCACTAATGATGCCAATGTAAATCAGGTGATGGCATGCCTAGCTATTCATGATGAACGGCTCCTCCCTGAAGGTGAAGCTTGTTATAATAAAGCTTGATGATGAAGAAGTGGTACTATAAATTGTGTGAGCATTTTGGGGTGTGGATTAAATCATACTTAAAAGAGTATATTTGCAAGTTAAATAAATAGATGTTCTAGAGGTGTTTTGAGGCGAAATAGAGGAAAGTGAAAAAGCCGGCAGTCACCGGGAATCGAAACCAGGACACCTGGCTTGTACAGCCAGTGCTCTGCTACTGAACTATGATAACCAGACAACCACCAACTATAGCTCATGGCAGAGCACTGGCTGCACAAGCCAGGTGTCCTGGTTTCAATTCCCAGTGACTACCGACCTTTCGACTTTCCTCTATTTTACATCATAGCGTCTAACACCTCTTTTATTTCAAGTGCGAGGCAAGAATCTAAGCATATCTGCAAGTTATTTGCACTGAGATATGTAGTTTGAAGCATTGCCTCACTCTACCTATTGGACTGGTCTACACAGTCATATCTTTCCCTTATCATTGTTTTGCAACCTCAAATTTGTATGGGCAGGTTTACCAGACCCTCCTCCTCCTCCACATGCGAGGGTCTGGTTCCGAGACTAATCTTTTCCTTATCATCGTTTGCAGCCTATTAAGGACTGGGTGTTGTACCTGGTAGTGGCCATCCTCGTTGGTGTTGATGTCATTGTGTTGAGTATAATCACGGTCTGGAGGATGACACTTCAGTCTCGGCTGCTCCAAAGGGCGGTACGTACCCCAACTATCTCAATTGCCTTTCACTCTTCCGTAAGTAGAATTTATTGTTATTGTAAATGTAGAACATTGTGGGGCGAGCAGTAAACGTTCACGCTCCAGCTACTCCTTCCAAGTGTCTCTCCTTGCCGTTTTTCCCTACACTGCTCGGCTGGAAAGTAGTTTGCAGAGCGAAATGTTAGTTATTGTCCGCACATGGCATGTGGTTGTGTTAAATTACAGTTTAAACAGACGTATGGAGTATGTACAACAGACAGTATATATGTTACAGCCGGATTTCAAACCTTTGACCGGTTTTTAAACCGTTCAACCGGATTATAAGCTGGTCGGCCAGATTTAAAACCAGTCTGGTTTACGCGAAGTCAAAAAGCGGGTCAATAAGCCTTTCAAACCGTTTGGCCTGGTTTCTAAATGGGACCACTTCGCTATGTATTATTGAAAGCGGGCCAACCAGTTTAAAAACTGGCTGACCGGTTTATAAACCGGTGGCCCGTTTACAAACTGGTCAAGTTTGCAATCAGTTCGCAACATATGTATAAAAAATATATTAATAAATCCACCATTCAACTCGGTAGTGTGGGGCTCACTCAGGCTCGCCCCAACTACCAAGCATAGATTGTTGTGTTAACAATAAATTCTTCAAAAATTGCTTGTCTCTGATAAAAAAGTTAAACTCTCAAAGTTTCATTTGTTCAATTTTTTTAACTTGTCCAGTCAACAATTGATAGGTTAACCTGTTACGGTACATTTTATAGCCGATTCACAACTCTATCTGATTCACCATCACCAGAATGGAGAGATTCCTCAACTCTTTATGGAGTGTAGATCAGACGGTTCCCGGATCTGGCTCCCTATCCTCCTAGCCTACAAGGGCCTCTTCCTTCTGGTGGGGCTCTTCCTTGCTGTCCAGACCTACAATGTCAAGATCAAGGAGCTGAGAGACTCCAAGCTGATTGTGGCATCCGTGTTCAGCACCACTGTGATCACCATTGCAATAACACTAGTTGCCTTCCTGGTGACAAATGACCCTGATGTTCAATACGGTGTGTTAGCAGCGTGCATCTTGCTGCTGCTCACCGGCATCCTTGTCCTATTGTTTGTGCCTAGGGTAAGTGAACTTGTGTTGCATCCAGTTACTGATGATGCTCTTCACCTGGCATAGCTATAAGCTAGAATTGCCAGTTTTGTACCAGTTTGCTGTACAACTTAGCTAACCAGAATCGAATGAATTACATTCTTAGACCTGTGACTACAAGTCTAATCAGGTACAGCTGGGATCCATGAACATTTGTCGCTTAGCAACCAAATCTTTGAACTTGAATAACACTAAGTGGAATGGGTGGAGGTGATAATGGAAGTGGCTGTGGGTTGCTAGTAGCAACATCCAACAAATAGGGTTATATTCCCCCAGATGGAACAGCATGGGCTTGAAGGACGAATGCTGTTCCATCTTTCCCGCTATACGGTATTTGCTATTGTAAGGCTGGCACTGGTAAGGCATTTGCTCTCTTTGAAAGAAAAACCTGTGTGTTTGAAACCCAGTAAGGTTGTTCGTGTTTTCAGTTTAAGTTATAAAGTTTTTTCACTTGAGACTACTTTTACCACGTACATGCTTTTAATAATACACCATATATCTTCATTTCTGTCTGAGCCCTGACTCCAAAATGAATTAAAGTGTACTTTCAGCCACAGTTAGCAGCAGACTCATGACTTTGACCACCCCCACTCATTAACAAGCATGCAATAGTCATCATTCTCATTTGGCAAGCATCCATTCAGAGCCCATGCAAACAGCATTCCCTGTCAGAAATGAACCTTGTACAAGGCTAGAGTAGTGTTTTTTAAAGCCCATTCATGCATGCAGGGTGAGAATTGGCCCACCTGGTGCCAACCATGGCCCCTTTGCAGCCAACGCTTAGCAGCTGTCACATGCACAGCACCCTGTGGGTGACCACACCCACCTCCCCCTGTTCCACCTATTCTCCTGATGCAGAACCTATGTGCAAAGACTATCTTTTTTTGCGCATTGCGCAGTATAACATAACCAAAAGTGCACTATAGGGTTAATTAACTTAATACGTTAAAAGTACTTTTGTTGTTGTTGGTGGTTTGTACCACTATTTATATTTAACTGTAGACAATAGTATTCTAATATATATATATATATATATATACAATAGTATTCTAATATATTGGTATTTGTAGCAAGGTTAAGTGGCTGAAGTACATTCTGTGAGAATGACCTGCATCTGCTTTCCCACTGTATATAGATGATTGAGCTCTACAGGAATCCGAGTGGAGAGATTGACCTCTCCAGTCGTCCCAAACCATCAGACTCTCGGATTACCCAGACAATAGAAAACTCGGAGGACAAAGCGAAGATTACTGAACTGAGGAAGACCGTAGATTCTCTCAAAGCAGAGATAGAGGCAGTAAGTCTATAGTAGTTCTGAGATTGTATCATCCACTGTTATTAGACCTGTTGCACATGCATGGTGTCATCACATTTGTGAACTCTGATAAGAACCTCTATGATACCCATATCAAAGATATCGAGTTGACACAGCAGGTTGTATAGGTTTAGAAATGAGTGATTTGCAAAGAATGTTGTGTTATTTTTGTATTATGCGTCCAGGACTCATTCTGAAGGTCACTGCAAGTCTAATCGAGATAAAACTCTAGCCTCATTCCCAGGCCTTTCCCACCTCCAGTTTTTGACCGCTTGCAGTACGCGAAAACGGAGGGAGAAGGCCTGGGGTTTCTTACTATGTTATCTGCGGTGCAACTGTCACATGTCGTCATGCTTATCTGTATAGCCATGCTACAGAGAAGACCAACTTTACATTCTGTACTAGCTACAAAGACAATACAAGCACTGACGGAGAACAACGTCAAGCATACAAAACATATCCGAGCTTGAAGGAATAGCTCCGAAGGGTTGCCGAACGATGTGTGTGAAATATCCACAGTGATGGAATTTGTAGAAGCCACGTTTGGATTTGCATTGCTTGCAGCAGAACCATCCTTGAGCAGTTCTGCTTCAGACTCGGTTATATCCTAGAGGTAGGACATGTCTCATGGCTGGAACTTGTCTTGTTTCTCTAGCTTCTCTCTAGCTAGAGATATAATCTGTCTTTGTGTCTAGAACCTGTGACGTCATGTGTGCCATGGACCATGTGGTAAGAAACCCCAGGCCTTCTCCCTCCCATTTTTGGATACTGCAAGTGATCACAAAGTGGAGACGGGGAAGGCCTGGGAATGAAACTCACTGTGCAGGCTAGTTGTACCTATTCATTATTCAGTCCAGTATAGGTTACATAATTCCTGTACTAGGGTTGCCATGTAAATGCTTTTATCTGCATAATTATATTGTGACACAAGTTTTAGTGTTACTGGTACAGTTCTATAAATGGCAATTAGTCTATAGTTGTAGATTGAACACCTGGCTCACCCCTCACAGCTCAAACAGAAAGAGGACTCTGGAAAAGACCCACTCCAAATCAACCACGGTGATGACACCTCAACTGAGCAGAAGTTAAATCTGGAGTTGAATGGAACAGATCTAGTGACCCAGAATCCTGATGTGAAGGTAGATACTGATGAGGACTCGGGAAAAGACCCACTCCAAATCAACCACGGTGATGACACCTCAACTGAGCAGAAGTTAAATCTGGAGTTGAATGGAACAGATCTAGTGACCCAGAATCCTGATGTGAAGGTAGACACTGATGAGGATGAACACAAATTGTAATTCATAACAGTATCATGAGCTTGTTTATAACTTTAGTGTACCTGTAAACCAACCTTTAAGAATTGTTAATTAAACTGGTTAGCAATAGAACAAGAGTGGGTATAATACACTCCTTGTTATATTTACTGGCAATTTAAGTAGTTGCCAGAAACTGCAGTGCACACAATTAGCCAATACCACTGCCTGTTGTTATGTGACTGGTAGTAACTGGCCATGGAGGTACCAGTAACTAACGGTATAACTAATAACACACACAAATGTACACAAACAATTCATAAAAAAGTCTTTTTGGGTATACATGTGGCTGATATTTTTACTATGAGTCACGACAGACGATCAAGAAACAAGGCTAGCTTTAGTACTGCAATTAACAGTATGCATGTCCTGTTATCAGTACTGGTTTGTGTAGCACCTTCCACGTGCTTGGGGATATTTGATAAATGTGTGGCAAATGATTAGCAAATGTGCTGAATTGATAGCCTCGTTCCCAGGCCCTCGCCCAGCTTTACCGTACTGCAAGCGACGGGAAGCCCTGGGAACGAGGCTACTGAATTGATGCACTCTGGTTCTCTACACTCAAGTCAACCTTTCTATGCTTGCTTTAGGTAGTTTTGTTAGTCTATCCCATCTCTCATCCTCCAGAGAAGTTCTAGCAGATGTCATTAGTAGTCATAGTTCACAGCTTGTTCTACCCTAAAACTGCAGTATTAGCCTCATGTACTGAGCCAAGGTGTTCACTTCCAGGTGATGAACAAGCAACAACAATGTATAAGTTGAAAGGCCATGGATATCAAGGGTGTTGGGACAAAACTGCTAGTCTTTCAAGCCAGACCACCACCTCTCACCTTCCACAAGAGTGAGTGAAGGATCTAGCAGATGTCATTAGTACTCACGGTGATCAATCAGATACTACTGTTCAATTTTGAGCAACTCAACAGTAGCAATTCCTGTGGATATGAACAGCATGCTTAGTAAGAGAACCTACATGCTGACTGTGCTCCATGCGTACACACAAACTTTCATAGTTTGGCCTCACTCCAAGGATTGTGTACCAGGATTCCTGTGTGCATAGAGCTTGAATTGTAAGTCAAGTGGCTATGCTTATTGGGCAGGACAAGCTGGACTGTCCCTATAGCCTCCTTCCAGTGTTTCCCTCCGCTTTGTCAGAGCAATCATCTGGAATAGGGTCCAAACCTTTTATTTTAGCAATATGTACAGCGGGTTAAAAAAAACAAAAACAAACAGAAAGTCATGCACTATTTACTACACACTTGGGGTGTGGTTACTGCTTGATAATAAATTAAATGCTTTTGTGATATGCATGACTGTACAAGCTTACTAGGAAATGCTACAAAGTGATAAATTGCATATAGTTGCTATATCCTCCGTAATGAATTGTCACTCTACACCCCCTCTCACCACTGCTGTTTCTTAATGCTCTATATTTGTGATGTTAGTCTCGATTGTTCCGCTGGTAAGATCAATGCT
This sequence comes from Agelas oroides, assembly GCA_949130485.1. Lineage (NCBI taxonomy): Eukaryota > Metazoa > Porifera > Demospongiae > Agelasida > Agelasidae > Agelas > Agelas oroides. Next base: position 6,802,246 of record OX422195.1, read on the forward strand.
GATCTCCTTGACAGACAGTAGTTTCACAGGAGGTGGCTTGGGCTCTTTCTCGGATACCAACACACTATTGGTCTTTGAGTGCTTGGATAGCTGCATGTATGTGTGTGTGTGTGGTGTGTGTGTGTGTGTGTGTGCATGTATGTGTGGGTGTGGTGTGTGTGCATGTGTGTGTGTGTGTGTGTGGTGTGTGTGTGCATGTATGGTGTGTGTGTGTGTGTGTGTGTGTGCATGTGGGTGGGTGTGTGTGTGTGTGCATGTGGGTGGGTATGTGCATGTATGTGTGTGTGTGGTGTGTGTGTGCAAGTGTGGGTGGGTGGGTGTGTGCATGTGTGCATGTGTGGGTGTGTATGTGTGAATACGTAATTCATGTGTATGTACAACTCATACTGTCACTCATTTTAACTCTTGTTGAAGCAACATGAATAAATGTGTTACTTTGTACATATGTAGACAATATATAGAACTGGAAGCTTTACCTTATGGCAGACCACATTTTTTGTGCCTCCCAGAAAAATGGGTCTGGTCAACTGCCTATTCCCTTTTCATTCAAATGCATTGGAATGTTAGCTGGTGGATTGTTCTTTTCTAACTTAACACTTGATGTCATTGAAGATTATACTCCACACTGAGTACCAACAATCTGCTGGCAACATGGACATTGCACGGGTGATCCCAGTATCACCCTCATGTAAACTAAATTGTTCTATATTTCAAAGGAAGCAGGAATATGCTGTCCCAGAGTTCACCGTACATTTGCAAAGACCTTTTTGAATTCATATCCAGTTTACTTGAGATAACAGTGATTTTAAAAACATTGGAACCAAAGCGGTATAGGCAGTTTACCAGACAATTTTCCCATAGTCTGGGCACGAGACCAACCATACTAAGCTTGTCACTGTAGTAATAATTTTAATAGTGAACATGCATTTTTACAGCTGAAGGGCATTCATGAAAAGGTGAGATTTCATGTTTTCAATAATTATTATTATATTGACCTGCATGTTGCATTAGCTTAGGAGGACAGGGACAGGGACAGGGACAGGAGGACAGGTACATGGACAGGGACAGGAGGACAGGGACAGGAGGACAGGGAACAGGGACAGGAGGACAGGGAACAGGGACAGAAAAAGGTATATTTCAAGCCCCAGATAAACCAAATGGAATTTCCTCTTTGAGTTGAGGAATGGTACTGGTGTATGAACAAGTAGCAAACCACATCTTCTGTTAAAAGTTATTACTCACCCTCTTTACCTCCCTCCGGAGTGTCTCCACCTCCTGTGTGAGCTGCGCGATGGTCTCCTTTGAGCTTATGCTGCCAGCAGTGCCTGTTGTGATATCCACTTCATCAGGGTTTTTCCACAAGCCATAGATCTGGCAGGGTACAACGCGTCTGTTAATACTCAGCAAGTGTGTCTAGATGAAATGTATCAGGCTAGCCTCATATCCAGGCACACTCAGGCAAGATGGGTTCCTCCTCTCCTGACTGCACCTGGGCATGAGACTAGTACCAGGTCTCCCCCCTCTGTTTTAAAAAAAAAAGACAGTGGATAGGCCTGGGATGAGGCTAGCTAATTTAGCTGTCTATAGTTGCACTTGGGTAGGTTGGCATCCTGTACATAGGTATACATGCACACACAACCACAATTTAGATACAGTGTCGTTCAAAGGCTGTTCAGTATTTACAGTATGTAAAAAAACGAATGGGAAAGGTCTGGAAAATCTTGCTGTGCGAATAGCATCTAGCATCAATGTCTACTTCAGTAGACAGAGGGGGAAAGGATCCCCAACTGAAAGACCGTCATTGCTCTTTGTGTATACATTCTTCATCCTGAACAGCACGTTTCAGCTTCATGGGACTCTAGCACTTGAAGCAGTTCGAGAAGAGGCCTGTAGATTGTTCAGATCCCTCCCCCTCTGTCTACAGGGCTCAGCTATTCCTTATGGGAGTGACTCTAGTGATCTGCCCTTTCCCTAGCCAATCGTAGGTTGGGAGCCAAAATCTGTCATTGTGCGAGGATCAGACTGGGGACTTCCCTGATGACAAGCAAATGTATATTGTGTTAACAGGATATTAGCCTTGTTCTAAGGCCTCGCCCATTTCAGAAAAGTAAGAACGTCAAAATGGTTATTCCATTTGACTGATATCAGGTGGACATGGAGGTGATGCATTGCCCAGAGTAAAATAAAGTCCTAGGTTTCCTCATCAAGCGCTCTACCAGTGGCAGTACTTAATTGAGACATTCACATGATCCAAGGTATTCATCTTGACTGGTAAGAAACTTGCTCTCAAGGATATAAGTTGGGCAACATCCCTCCTCTTGTCCACTTGACATGATTCACATAATAAGTGTTCCCAGTTTTTGTTCAATTTTTCACTGCTTTTCCACTTCTATGTAATATGCAAACAATCAAACAATCAATCAAACAAACAAACAAACAAACAAACAAATGAAGTGAGGAGGAGGCCTGAAAATGAATGATGTAATGGACATGTTCCCAGCTGCCTTTTTAAGAGACCAACACACACCAAACCTTTGGTATGAAAATGAGACAAAGTAGGCAGGTCGTTCCCAGCATGATCATGATTCCTATGACGGCATAATAAACCTCAACAAATGTTTCCAGAAGTATGCCCATAGCTGCAAGAGCCAGAGAGAGAACCACAATACCATACACACTCATTCCAATCAGCTTCGAGTCATTCAACTGGGGGATTTTCACATTGCGGGTCTCAAAGGCAAGGAAGAGGCCAGCTATCAGAAGGATGCCCTTGTAGGTAAACAGAATTCCCAACCAAACAAATCGTTGTTCAGCATTACAGACACCAATGATCTGGGGGAGTGATCGGTCCTGTGTGGTGTGTGTGTGGGGGGGGGATTGGAGAAAGATGACAAGAGGGAAAAGGAAAGGAGTAGATATGGAAAGAGGAGGAAAGACATTCATTTGAAGGAAAAACGAGGAAGAAAGACGGAGAGAGGGAGAGAGGGAGGAGAGGAAGGTGAAGTTATGAAACGGACCTCAAGATAGACATTATTATGTGACTAACGTTTGAAGGTAGTTCACTTCTCTGCAGTTGGAGTCGTGATGTGGAGAAGACAGTCACGAACAAAAGGAAGAGAATGTCTATAGCAACGAGGCAGCCTACCACCACAAACAACACCCAGTCTTGGATGATCTATAGTGGTGGGAAGGTGTGTGTGTGTGTGTGTGTGTGTGTGTGTGTGTGCACGTGTGTGTGTGCGTGCGTGTGTGCGTGCGTGCATGCATGCGCGTGTGTGTGTGTGTGCGTGCGTGCGTGCGTGTGTGCATGTGTGTGTGTGTGTGTGCATTCATGCGTGTGTGCGTGCGTGTGTGTGTGTGTGTGTGTGTGTGTGTGTGTGTGTGTGTAGGTGTATGTGTGCATTTGCCACACTGATACTTTTCAAAATGAGTTGGCTGACACAAGGGTAGTTTAATTTAGCCTAATTTAAGTCTCCCAATGGCTAATCAGTCCTTTAATACTCATTAGTCACGAGAGGAGGTGAAATGAGAGTATAGACAAAATGAGAGAACAGTTGTGACTCACTGTCTTCCTGTTCCTCTTGTGTCTGTTGGTGTTGAAGAAAATGTAGTAGACCCGCCAAGTCTTGGCAAAGATGGTGCCAAACACTAGAGAGAAGGCAATACTGGCGATCCATACCCGCAGCTGTTGGTGTTGTGTGACGAGGGGGAGGTGGGAGATGCATGGGTAAGGAGTGTGGGAGGATTGGGAGATACGTATGTGGGGAGGAAAAACTTAGCAGGTGCCACTTGTAATGGTCACATGACCACTGTTGCACTACATGCAAAGGGACAATCATTGTGTTCCTATTGTCTTATGTATGCTGTTCATACCATGCAAAAGGCATCAACTACGCCCATGGAAGCAATTCTCTCGTCCACTCCAAAAAGAATCACGTCAACATAGAACATGATGGCTCCCACAATGATCAGAACATTCAGGTAGGGGCTGGAGAGTTTCACTATCCTGGATGAGATATGTGAGGGGGAGGGGAAGAAAGAGAGGGAGGTGAAGAGGGAAGAAGATGTGTGACTGAGATAGAGGATGTGTGTACATACATACTTCAAGCCCATGCTCCCATTTTGTACGAAGTTACTGTTGTACAATACTAGATTGATTGCACATCAATACCAATGTTGCTTACTTCCTTCGTATAATTAGAAACAAATTTTTTCTCACTTCTTTTCCCTAAAGTATAGGTTGATGCCGAGGAAGACCAGTGCCAACACGATGCCCGCAAATGAGAAGATGGTGTACACAATGAAAAGAGCAAGGCTGATGTAAACAAACTGCTCATCTTGCGGAATGCCCACTAAAGTTTGCGAGGTGAAGAAGGGAGGGTGGAAGGGAGAGAAAGAGAGAGAGGGGGGGGGGGGGGGGGTTGGGGGTAGGGAGAGAAGAGAGGAAAGAAAGTGGGAGGAAGAGGGAATCAATTGATATTTAAGGTGATAATTCTGACACCCTCTCTCTGCTACTTACCAGGAAAGATGATATCGTTGTTTTCAAAGGATCCTTTACTGCCAATCAACACTGGAACTAACTGGCCAGAACTGTTTCCTGTCAAATTGTACAATACATGTACATACAATGGATACGTACAGTACATATGATGCATTGTACATCATGAAATACGTGCAGTTCTTACTAACAAACTATGCAACACTGGTTGGGTTTCAAGACCTCCATCCATAGTCCTATGCTGCTTACACCCAGTTTTTGCACTGGGTGTAAATAGCTTCTCAGGAGTACACTGGCAGTACTACGGGGGGGCAGAGGGGGGCGTATGCTCTGAGTGGTGGTGCCGCTTCTCCCCCCCAACCCTCTACTGCTGTGCACGAGTAGGAAAATTGGCCACGCAGGTGTGGAAATAAACCTACAGTGTGTGGCACCTCTCTAGTACAGACACCCTTGGGTAAGAGCTACATCCGGATTAGTGAGCTGTCCTTTAATTCATGTGGGGAAGGACATTATAATGATGCTTTTGTTCAAGTGTCATGGAGCTTGAGTTCAAACACACTGTAGCCTGCATGACACATGCAGTAGCAACTAGCCTAAGTATATGTGTATTCGATCTGCATAATGTGCTACTTGTGGCAAGAGAAACTGTTGTCATGTGCACAGTTGCATACAGACTGACACTCATACAGTCTGTTCGTCACTTACTCCGGTATTGAAAGAATCGCAGCACAGGATCACGATCACCAATGCCATTAAATGCAACTTGGCCCTGTAAGCACAAAATGTACAGCTCATCACTTTAATTCACTTGAGTTAAGTATTACCACAATACTGCATGTCTATGCATATAGCTCTCAAATTACCAGCAGCTGTCATTTGCAAATCATACACTATTTGCCACTACCACTGGTCAGGATTCCAGAAGCTTGTGTGCATGTGGTCAAAACTACTCAGCCTGGCCAGTAAAAGTAAAAGGTTGCTGTCAAGCTTAGTTATGTCCACCTTGCATCAACCTAACATCAATCAAATGATCCAAGGCCTTTCTCTCTTTTTTTTACTGCTCTTCTGCCTTTGTGTACTATAGTCAATGCAGAGAATAAAAAATGGGAAAGGTTCAGCTGGGAGTGAGAGAGGCTAGTTGTGAGCAGCTGCCACATTGCCAATGTTATGGTAGGTTACCATGACTGCTATAACAGAGACAATGACTTACAGACATTCCTCTAAATTGGAGTGCCAGAGCATTTTGGTAGATGGAATTGGTGATGTTCTGGGAGAGTGCCACGGGCTCATATGTGAACTCAGAAAGTTTGTACTCAGCTGTTAGAGTGGAGGTTGTGAGAGGTGTGGAGAGTGGAGGTTGTGAGAGGCATGAAGAGTGGAAGTTGTGAGAGGTGTGGAGAGTGGAGGTTGTGAGAGGCATGAATTAAGAGTGGAAGTTGTGAGAGGTGTGGAGAGTGGAGGTTGTGTGGTGTGGAGAGTGGAGGTTGTGAGGTGTGGAGAGTGGAGGTCAGTGTGAGAGGTGTGGAGAGTGGAGGTTGTGAGAGGTGTGGAGAGTGGAGGTTGTGAGAGGTGTGGAGAGTGGAGGTTGTGAGAGGCATGAAGAGTGGAAGATGTGAGAGGTGTGGAGAGTGGAGGTTGTGAGGTGTGGAGAGTGGAAGTTGTGAGGTGTGGAGAGTGGAGGTTGTGAGAGGTGTGGAGAGTGGAGGTTGTGAGAGGTGTGGAGAGTGGAGGTTGTGAGGTGTGGAGAGTGGAGGTTGTGAGAGGTGTGGCGAGTGGAGGTTGTGAGAGGTGTGGAGAGTGGAGGTTGTGAGAGGTGTGGAGAGTGGAGGTTGGGAAAGGTGTGGAGAGTGGAGGTTATGAGAGATGGGAGTGGATGTTGGAAGATGGTTGTAGAATATCAGTACAGTGTATAATGTTTTCCATACATGGCAGATAACTACATATCACAGCATGCACATGCACACATACTCACACACACACACACACACACACACACACACGCACGCACACACACACACACACACACACACACACACACACACACACACACCTTGTGTTGCATTGAGAGCAAGGGCAGCTGTCCACACAGCATCAAAGATGAACTGCACTTGACCCACAAATGATCGGTCAAAGTCCTCCCCCAACCGTGATTGTATCACACCATCGAACTCCTCCCGTGTCTGCAGCAAACGAAGCAAAAAGAAGGGTGGAGATTTACCTCAAACATGCTTTCAAGGGGCGGGGGTGCCATTTACATAGACACAAGACTAAGTATGAATGTAGGATTCTTGTGAAACTGGTCGGGTACAATTCAACCCAAATACATACTTATTGTCCCCCCTAACTGACTATATATAGTTGTGCCGAGCATTACATAAAACATGAGGCCTCAGAACATGACTATCAGCTCACCATCCCTGCATCTGTTGTCATGCTACGATCTTCTGGAGGCACAAATGGAAAGTGATCAATCAGAATGGCATGTTCCAAAATCTCCTCCAATTCTGAGATACGACAAGTGATTGGATTGTAGGTGGATTGGGATACTGGCTCGTCTTGCCACCAGTTATCCTGGTACCAAGCAAACAGTAGCCACACGTAGCCATTGTGAAATGTCATGCCTTCCATGTAGGCCTGTGTACAGGGAAAGTGTGAAGGAGAAGATGGAGGGAAGAAAAAAGATTGGAGGATAGGGTGGGATGGTGCAAGAGGTGAACGAATGATGGTGGAGATGAGAAAAAAAGTATCACAACGTCAATACTACATGTACCTTGCAATATGTAACAAACTAGATGCGTTGTCCTCACCTGACACAGGATTTCCAGGGCATAAGAGGGGTAGACATTGAGGAAGATGATACGAGTTGGAGAGTTCTGTTTGCATGTGGTGCATGTGTAAGTATGCAAGCACATGTATATGCGTGCATAGGAATGTATGTGTGTGTGTGTGTGTGTGTGTGTGTGTTGAGATGAGAAAAAGCAAATGGTCAAATGCAAGCCTTCCTCCATTGTGTGGAAGCAAATTTCCAAAATACTTAACAGACTAACAGTACAGTACCAATAACCACAGTTTAATGGCAAGTCTTCATTGACCCCAAGCACCATGCATGTTGCAAACAGGCTGCAAACTTTATGACAATCACTACGGATGATAGGACAGATGTACCCCTCCTCACCACAAGTCTCTCCACCTGCCCCTGTGGGTTGTCCCCTGAGTTGAAGGTAAAGTCACGAGGGGCAGTGAAGTTGTTCTCTACCAGAGCTTCTTGCAGTGCTGAGAATGTCTGCAGGCAGAAATGCAACAATGATTACCAACACAGGTATGGATTAGGGTATGGATGAAAAGTAGATACGGAACAGAGTTAATACACTGTTAGCTGCATTTATAAACAGCAATCATTCTCATGTACTACAAAACACTTTCACACTCGACATCAGACTGTGAGGGATCACAACTTGCTGGAATCATGCCTCTTGTTTGTTTCACACTCGACATCAGACTGTGAGGGATCGCAACTTGCTGGAATCATGCCTCTTGTTTGTTTCAGCAATGTGGTGGTTCTCTTGCATTGCCAACATGTGGCATTGTGCACAAATAGAGCAGGACATGTTTTGAATGATGGATGCATGTACATACTATATACTAACTAACTATACATTCAGCTCACTAGTGTGGGGCTCAGTCTAGCTTGCCTCAATTACCTCAATTATACCAGTATGTAGAATCCCAAATAGTAGAGTCCAGCAATTGTTGTAAATAAAGATGTTATGAGGCAAAATAGAAGAAAGTGAAAGCTGGCAGTTGCTGTGAATTGAACACAGTACTCCTGGGTTGAGCCATCATGCTCTGCCACTGATCATGATCTATGACTGGACAACCACCAGCCCTCACAATCCTTTACTATGTACTGCACTGCATGGTGGCACTGAATGCTTCAGCCACGTACACTGCTGAAGCACTTTTCTGTTTGACCTCTGTGGTGGCACTGAATGCTTCAGCCATGTACACTGCTGAAGCACTTTTCTGTTTGACCTCTGTGGTGGCACTGAATGCTTCAGCAGTGTACGTGGCAGCCTTCAAGGGTCAAACAGAAAACTTTCTCAATATGGAAAGAACCCATGCTGAGTGGTTTTTCTATGCTTTAATGTCTTGCAATTGCTTCTGAGATTATCTTATAAGGTCAACCTGCCAACAAAGGAGGCTAGTGAAAGTTGATGAGGGGAAGGAGAAAGGCCTTGTGTTATGTAATGTGTGCATTTATCAATGCAACAACTATCTTGCAATCGGTACCAAAAATATAGTAGTAAATCGTGTGACAAGATAGTTTCACAGCAATTGTGTAATATACCATATATGAATTACGTAATATAACAGTTATTGTGCAATGTAGGTGATTGATTCATGGTGTGAAAGTGTACAGCTTTTGCACAATGTGCATGTTCATCAACAATTGTAACAAACAGCCCATATACCAATTGAACTTATAATAATTAAAACCAGCATTTAAGCCATCTTACAGTGTTTAGCTTGAAACTATCTTGAAGTAGAGAAAGTAAGTGCAACAAAATATGCAATCTGTCATAATTGGAGTGTTCACATTGATAGCCACTCACTGAGGTGAAAATGGTTTCCTGTTGGGAGATTACAGTTATTCGAGACCACATGAACTTCACCATGAGAGTCACGATTCCATTTACAATGGCAGTGTCTGAAGAGACCATGCGCAGAAAAGTGGAAAATGTCTCACTATTAGAGAGCTGTGGGCTGGTAGATACAGGAGAGATCTAGAAAGGGAGCAGAGAGGGAAGGAAGGGAGCAAGGGAGGGAAAAAGGAGAAAGGAGAGGAAGAGACAGATGAGAGAGAGAGTGCACCAGAAACTTCATGATATACATAGCTACTCTAAATATTAATGAGGTTCACAATGAACATTTTTTTACTGGTATATATACGTTGGAGTTGTCTTAGGTGTTTATAAAAAAGAAGAGTAAGAATAGCTATAGGCTAGGTTACCAAGTCATGAGTAGAAATTCATCTGCTAAACTGTCTCGTGCATTTTCTCTAAATGTGAGGACCTCATCACTTTATATTCTGAATCATCCACACTTAGTATTTGCAGGTATTTGTGTGCTTGCCTCACTCCAAGGCGTACCCATCATCCAGTTTTTGATTGAAAACCTTATGCTAAAATGAAGGGAAAGGGGCCTGGTATATTGTACGTATCACATGAATGTAGAGAGGGATCCCTGATGGAGTGAACATGATTTCCCCATACTCACATGAACGAGATTCCAGAATGGTGCCAGTTCAGCAATGGGGGAGGTGGATACAGAACAGTCGGAACCGATGACCATAATCTTTGTGGGTTCCATGAATATCTGGTCAATGAAACCCCGCACACTGGGGGCTGCTCGGCACTGTGTGTGCATACATGTGTGTGTGTGTGTGTATGTGTATGTGTGTATGAGTGTGAGGGGGGTCATGTTGACAGTTGAATACAAGCAACTCTGTTCTTAAATTCATAACAGTTTTCAGACCACCCTGGAGGGACCAAATTCGCTGCAGATCAGTTTACGCACTTAATAATAACAAATGAGGATGTAGACCCACACACACGGGTATGACGTACACATACCAGGTGTACCAGTATTTACAATACCATCAGCCCAAATATGCACAACCAAACTGATTAGGTAGTCATGTCAGCTTTGTTGCCAAGGAAATTGAAACAATGCCAACTTCCACCCATGCATACCTGAGTTCTGAGCTGCTAAGGAAGCTCAATTAGAGTCACATGGCAAGTGCTAGATCAGGGTCATAGCTATACTCACACGCAGCAGTTGCAGTGGTTTTGGCCGCTGCACTTTTTGACCATGAACCTTGAGCTTAATAATGCTTAAAGGCTGCTGTGTGCACTAAGTTATGCGGAATCTGCAATAACTAGCTACCTCAGTGTGGACATGTAGTAACTCTCGAAATCCTGCTCACCAAGAATATGACATTTTTGGCCTTTCAGAAACAATCTCTGAGCACTAATTTGAAAAAATTTCCTTGGGGAGGTGGCATACCCCCAGAACCCCCTAGACACCCCTACATGCAGCTGCGTGCTTACGCGTGTGAGTTTGGCCGCACCACCTCCGAACAGCTTGCTCAGTGCCAGCTCTATGAGGTCAAACAGCTTACCAAGTGCCTCTGATAGGAGTTGGTATGGTGCAAGAAGCTATACCTACAGATATTTTACTTCCATTGAGAAACTGATGCTGGAAAAAAATTACTGCATGATTTAAACACTCTTCTACTAAATTGGGGAGTTACCAGTTTACACAACAGCAGGGTTTAATTATTAAGCGTATTAGTAAAGTATATTTTGATTTAGTTGTGATACCAAGTTAGGAAGAATATCCTAATGGCTTAATTAATTTCTTTCAAGGGTTCATAAATCTTCTCAATTATTTCGAAGTAGAGCTGAGTGCACCCTGGGTGAGAAAGAAATCTCTGCTGCTAGGTGGCTACAGAACCTGGGATCTGTACACTGTAAAAAATTAGGTTACTTTAAGCATCTTTATAGGTTATCTCAGTTGCACCAGAGTGGTATCATTATCAGAAGTCTCAGGAATGCTTCTAAAAAAGGTTTCTTGAAATTCCATCCAAGAGCTTCTTTAGTTAAATTAGTTTCTTCTTTCAGAAGTCCTATTTGGCTACATTACTGGCATTTCTACCATAAGTATGTAGCCAAACCTTTTCCAGAAATGTTAATTGATAGAAAGAAGACTGGGTTTGATTAAAAGAGAAGCTTCTCGACATTTTGATTTCAAGGTCTTCAGAGGACTTTTGTTTGGAAGCATTCCTTGAACTTCGTGATGTGTACACCACACACATGCAACTGAGATAACTGAAATATGGTTGAAGTAACCTAAAAATTAATGTTTTACAGTGATATATATATAGGTCCACAATCTAGTGCTTTAACCATCAGGCCACCGTTATGCTGGTTTGGTGTGAGGGGGTCTACTATCAGAATGCAATTGGTTACACCACAATACAAATAACTACTTTGTCCACCTCACACTATTTCCATGGCAATAAACAAACCCTTGCACTGAGTTTGTCAAACAGTTTCTATTCACTTTAATGTCAAAATTTGTTTTGCATTGCAACTAAGAACTTTGTCCACTTGCAAAACCACATTTGGGGTGAGTTTTTCTTACATCAGGCCACATGAAATGTAAAGAATAATAACAATTAAGCACTGTACATAATTGTTTCATGCAAATGTGTCCCTTTCCTTGAAGTTGTGCACTGCCTACCACAGACAGTGAAATGCAAGAGAGATTTAGCTGTTGTGTGAGACTTTGCTTTGGTTTCACAACCACAACTGAAGCTATGATAGCTACATTTTAGAATTCATGTTTTTACACGGTCAGTTGAGTGTGCATGACAGCTAACTTATAATTAATGGTAATAGATCAAGAGATGTGGCTTTTTCTCAAAGTTGTGAAGCTCACAAAGTGTGCCACTACTCACAATTCGCTCAAGTGGCAGTGGAACACCTATATGTAGAGGCTCGATGCAGTTAGCATCTGTTTCACTCACCATAACACAAAGTTCTTATAGCTAACTTCCATGCACAAGGAAATGCCAGCAGATTGTTCCCAAGGCCTTACCCCAGATTCCATGTCAAGTGGGGCATGGAGGGGTAGCCTCATTGGAGTGAAATGGGAACAAAGCCAGTCAATCTGGCACCTCCATCTGATTGCAGGATGTTTATACCGTCTATCTCTGATGTCTGCCCTTGCCTGTTTGCCTCTTCACTCAAACCCTCTGGATGAATATTCATGTGCTATCTGCATTACTTTATGCAGAAATGACATTATATTTTATTGTGATGTGCAGGCTAAAGTGCAGCGATGAGCCTGAGTGACAAATGTGTGAACCTTATTTGTTGCAGCAAATGTGGAGATAGCCACTCAATCGCTATATACATATATATATATATATAAATATATAATATATATGTATACATAAGAACAAGTGGCTTGAGTAAGAGCGTGTAACTCTAACATAAGCTCATAGTCCTGTCAAAATTGTTGAACCGTATTAAAAATAGAACACCAGGTCATGTTCTTAGCAACAATGGCATATGTCTTCGTGCATCTGCGTTACTACCTTTAGTGTTGGCGGTAAATTCCGACTGGTTTCGAATTTTTATGGAGTTACACGCTCTTACTCAAGACACCTGTTCTTATGCACTCCCGTTCTTATATATATATATATATATATATATATATATATATATATATATATATATATATATATATATATGTTTGTATAATTATCATGATTAGTTATGTATATTGCATGAAGTATATTAAGGATAGCTACATAACATTATTGGTAAGTGATACCTAGCATGTAGCAGACATACACACACAGTAGAGTGAGGAGTTGATCTCACACACAAGGAAATGCATACTAAGTGTGTGTTTCTGACCTCTGTACCATGATAGTATCAGATTTAGTGGAAGTTGACCCGTTCACATAAACCACCCTCATCCTGATCTGCAAAAAGCACACGGATGAGCATCATGCAGTGCTAACCTTAGGCCTGCACAACTCACTCTAAGGCGAAATGGGGGAGTGGCTGACACGAATTGAATTATAGCTATCTACATTGCGCCTGAAAAATCATAGTTGCATCGCTGGCCTTTGGTGCATGAACATTGTGGGTAGTCCTCATGGTGGTGGTGGATCGAGACAGATAAAACTTCACACCATTTTCATACCTGCGAGTCATTGGCGGTGAACTCCAGTGTATATCCAGGCAGAATATCAGTTCTGTTATTCACCAGCTCCAACGCAAGCTCGACGGCAGTGATAAAGGGCCTACCATCCAGGCTCTCCGCGAAAGCGTTCGTACCGTTGGGTGTGATACCGCTCATGAAGACAGCCAGCGTGAGAGTGCTGGTGTTGTCACCGGCGGCTGCTTGAGCTAGCGCAGGAACGTTTTGGAGGAGGACTGGCAGCAGCATTGCTAGCATGGCTACCTTGCAGCTGTAATCAACTTTCTGCTTCATTCTTGCTCACCTTCGGAACACCACTTTGCTGGTCTGCAGCTGGCTAATAATAATGCACCGGAAATGAGATAGGTGGCCGAAGTGACGAACACCAAGTTGCTAGCCTCCCGAAGCATAGATAAATACAGTACGGAGTGAAGTTCCGGGGAATAAGTTTCTTCGAAAGGGGTGGTCCCCCGTTAATTCGGAGGTCTATTATTAACTCTATTATTAAAGCGTCCGGGAGACAACTTACTTTGAAGTAGAGTGTCTTCGAAGAAATAAGTAACGAGTATTCTACGCTAAGAACTCAGTGAACAAGCAATGTCAATCAAGGGCACCACGGGGGCTACGGGGGTTACAGCCCCCCTAAAGTACTGATGCAGGAGGGGCTTTCGCATGCGCTGGTACGACACAAATCATGTCATTCAGGCCCGTGGCCAGGATTTTCAGAAGGGGAGTTACATGGATGTCTGGTGTGCATGTATGCACGCATAAGCATGCAAGACTAGGTAGATGGGTCTGGGGGCATGCTCCCCCGGGGAAATTTTCAGAAATTAGATGCTCTGAGATTTGCTTCTGAGGCCATTTAGGCATTTTGGGACGGAAGCAGAGCCATACCTAGATATAGGCTATGGTTTGCAGAGTATTGCATCCAATTTTTGGCTGTCCATATTATGCATTTGCTAAGCCAGCTGACACCGAATTTTCACGAGGGAAAGTATTTGACTACAGTTGGCAGAACAGCAGGTTGGGTAATAGTCTCGGAGCCAGACCCTCGCACACAGAGTGCGTGCGAGGGTCTGGTTCCGAGACTACATGTAGTTGATGGTGACTACCATACATAATATACCGTATCTTTCCATGCGTTTTCAGAAAGATGGTATGACTCCAGGCTGTTTAGTTTCCGCTTCATTGTTGGCGGTGACTCACTAGAAGGACAACTGGTGAACTCTCGAGCTCCATTTATTTACGAACGTATTTACGCGCGTCCTTTCATCACAGCGGCGTAAACCGTTATTTTTTTAGTTATTTATTTTTATTTTTATATTGAACAATGATTGTAAGTCAATACATTGCAGGGTCCAATAGCAAAGCTAGTATGAAGGACCTCGAACAAAAAAGAGCTAGGATAACAAAACAACAAAATATAAGGAACAAGTAAAGGCTTCAAGAGAGCTATAGGTAGATCTATATATTTTTAACATTACTCTTAAAAGAACTAACATCATTACATAATACTACTTCATTAGGTAGAGAGTTCCATAGTCTCACAGAGCTTACAAAGTAAGAATTGAAAAAGGATACAGTCTTTGCAAAGGGTTGGACTAAGTATTTAGAGTGATAAAGTCTGGGGTTGGGATTGTGCTGAAAAATAAAAAGACCTGGCAGACAAAAAGAATAACCATTTAAAAATGTATAAGTACATAGCAATTTGTGATATGACCGACGGCTGGGGAGTGTAGCGAATGAACTTCAGTTCCGCACTGAAGTTCATTCGCTGGTCCTCCGTGAACAAGCAGGGTGCATAGCTGAACTCTCGAGCTCCGTTTATTTACGAACGTATTTACGCGCGTTCTTTCATCGCAGCGGCGTAAACCGAAGTCTAAGTCATCAAGAAGTCGAAATATTGAGATTAAGCCACTACTGTTAAAGTGTCTACCGCGAACACGGACCGCCCGCAGCAACGATGGACACGCCAGCTACTTCGCGGAAGCGCCCTGCTTCCTCGACCCTCAACGCTGAAGCTCGTCAGGACGTCAGCCTACCGCTAGCGTCGGGAGCATCTCTCCGCCTCGCGCTCGCCCCCCCCCCCCCCCCCCTGCCTACGGGCCTGAAGACTACTCATTCAGTACTCAATGTGAATCAGAATCCTTCTTGCCTATGATAGGGTGTCCAACCTGAAATACGAAAGTGTGCACATTGGTTCCAAAACGGTGGTTTTCATAAGAGCCAACCCAGGTAAGAAAGAAACCACAGACGGATTGGGTTCGCATGTCATTTCTTTTGGGATCGGTGCACTTTTCCGGAAGTGGTAAATTCCGAAAAATGGCACGTGACCAAAAATTTAAGTTCGCCGTAACCGGTAAAATTATTTCATTCCTAGACCACTGACCACTGCCAGCGAGGCTACTTTAAACGTGGCAGTGAGTTATACATTAGGTCTGTGAGGGTAAGTTTCTTGGGAGATAACTAGGCCCATGGCTTGATATTGGTCACGTACCATTTTGCGGGACTTACCACTTCCGGAAAAGTGCACTGTTTCCGAATAAAATTGACATTCGAACCCGATCCTTCTGTGGTTTCTTTCTTACCTGGGTTAGTTCTTATAAAAACCACTGTTTTGGAATCAATGCGCACACTTTCGTATTTCAGGTTGGATACCCTACCTATGATCACAGCTATGAAGTGATCTCCCAACAATTTTTATTTTGCTGCGGGGGCATGCCTTCCAACTACGTGCACTAAGTTACGCGCAATCTGCGATCACTACCTCAGGCCCCAATTCTAGTTTCTCATCAGGTGCTTCCCCTGCACACAATGCGGGCGGGCGAGTATTACCATTATGTATTTACCAATAGCCAGCAGACATTTCTCACGAAAGAACATGATGCCAGGAGAATCAGCGCTCGCCATACGCCATTGCAGAAGGGTTCTTTTGGATGCTGTGCAGTAGAAAAAGATGTTTGTTAGCGTTACGTTCATCGCTACGCTTATCCGGTTCGTTACTACGTCGTTAGTTAGTATTAGAAAACAAAAATAATGGTGATAAATTCTATCGCAGAAAATCCATGCGGGCGGCTGATGAGAAACTAATAATCAACGAATTGGAGCCTCACACAGAGTATCTGTAGCAACTATTGAAATTCTGTTCGGGAAGAATTGCAGAACATATTAGATTTGGGGCCTAAAATGGCCTCAGAAGCGCGTATAAGTTTAACAAAATCTATTGAAAGCACCACTGATTATGCTAGAATACAGGAGGACATAACTGCCGTCTTGTAATTTTCTTACTCTGAACGCATCCAAATGCAAGTACATGTTAGTGTCACGAAGCAGGATATATCAGCACCCCCAATTGTACCTAGCTGACCAACCCCTAGAATGTGTGTAGAGTTATAAATACCTTGGGGTCACAATCACCTCTACTCTATCCTGGTCAGACCATATCCAGTCGATCTGTAACAAAAGCAGGAGACTTGTGGGCTTACTTTGTCGTCAATTCTACCTCAATGCAGACTCTGACACACTCCGTCAATTCTACCTGTCCTGTATTCGGCCACATCTTGAGTACGCATGTTCCGTTTGGGATCCCTACCTTACAAAAGAAAGATCTCTGCTGGAGGATGTGCAAAAGTTTGCCTGCAAAGTCTGCTGTAAAAACTGGCACATGGGCTATGAGAGCATGTTGACACACTTGAACATCCCATCATTACAACAGAGGAGGCTGCAACTAAAGGCCAATATGATGCATCAGTTTGTGCATGGAACTAGCTACGTCCCAGATGGTACACTTCGTCCTCATCCCCCCACAAGATATGACACTCGAACCTGTTCTTATTTTTCTGTACCCTTTGCTAGAGCAAATGCCTACTACCACTCCTTTTTTCCACACGTCTCGTTTCTGTCTCGTCTCCCACCTTACGTAGTTGAAGTACCTAGTAATTTAGCATTTAAGAGACTTATAGAATCCTATGTATTGGTATAGGTTCATGTACCAAATTAGCTCAGCTAGCTCATGGACCCCTGCTGTATGCAGAAATTTATTTAAAAAAATAAAATTTCCTGGGGGAGCATGCCCCCAGACCCCCCTAGATACTATATGCGGTATGTAGACTTTGGCCACACCACCTTCAAACACTACGCCCCTGTTTATATGGTTCTTCATGACAGCTAGTACATTAATCTGGTGTATGGTTGACGACTATCTTTTGCGCGAGTTCGGGAAGGGCGAGCAGATAACTTCATCAAAGGGGTCCAACTTCAAAGTAACTATTCCCCGCCGGGGAACTTTAGTTCGGGGGGCAAGTTACTACGTGACAGACCACATACCTGACCTTAGCACAGTTTCCTAGCTTTGACTGGCAGACCGCTTATGTGAAGAAACATCTTGCAAGAACTGTCGAACGGTATAGTGGATCATAACTGTTATAAGACAGAAAATGGAAACGGGTTACAGGCCCTCTCCCCTGCTACTTGGATGTTTTCTCGCTCTTCTGTGGTGGCCTCCAAGCGCCTCGAGTAACACCCTCTGCGACTCTGCCTGCAACAACAACTCTGAGCTGGAGATATGTAACCCCCTCCCAGACTCGCCAGGGGTCGTTCCTCTCCCCGTCATGGCGTTCTTTCCATGCAACTCACTTTTTTTCAGAGCTCGGGGGCTAACAGTGGCAGCCCAGATGGCCGTGAGAGCCGTTCTCAAGAACACCACCATACTTCAGAATTACAGCCTTGAGCTCTCCTTCAACAATACCATGGTACATGAACTGATACAGTATACAATAGACTACTAGTAGGCTCGTTGAGAGCTTGAAGTCTCTAGTTACGTGTGGAAGTCTCACAGGCCGGACTCTCACGCTGAGAGAATCTGGCGTGGCCTATAAAACTAGTGACTTAGAGAACACACAACACATTCTTTGATCAGTGTTTTACACGTCAGATTGAGTCAGCTTCCACATACATGTAGCTGCTATCATTAATCTCTTCTGAGCACCCTGGTTTCTTATACTGGAGGTCAAGTGCTAAACATGGTAGTCAATACTAGTCTATTAGCATGTTGATGTGAGTGACATGAATGTGTTGTATGGTGTTTTTTGGAAGGTTGCTTTAAGCCAGAAGTATTTCTCACCCTGGTTTCACATGCTAACTGCAAATTGTGTGATATTCCTTGATCTCCAATATGATGTATTACCATGGAACCAGTTGCTCAGAACTTCTGCCAAATTAGATTCATGAAAAATTCCCAAGAATGCAATTTCTTCAGCTAGATTAGATCTATTATAGTATAACTGCAGTACGTCACTGTAAGATGTCCAACATCTGGAATGCTCAGTATTTCGCATTCAAACCTAGTACTTAGTAAGTTTTCCCATTCAGCAATCAGCATGGTAGTTGGTTTGATCCATCTTGGTATTCTGTCCTGACGCATGTGAAGAATATAAAGGATAATTGTTATGACTGCTGTCAACAAGCCAGGTCCAATGGTACAAACTAGTAATCAGCAAAATACAAAGGATGGCAGGTTTCCCTAGCCTTGATTCCAGGCTAGGCTTTCTGTCTATGTTCTTAAACTGCAAATTTACTGAGACTAGTCTCAGTCCCAGGCTCCCCCACTTTGGTATACAAACATTGCAATCATGAAGGTGGAGAGAGCCTGGTGTCTTTTCTCACATGAGCAATGTCATGCAAGGGTAGAAAGGGGGTAGTTATTTGCACATGGGCACACCTGGGGACTCAGAACTGCAAAAAGATAAAGCAGTACATGTATACTGTGCTTTGTAGGTAGGTTGTCACAAAGGAACAGACAGCTTGCATCTTTTGTCATCAAAACTGGAGCCAGGGAAGGCCTGGGAATGCGGCTAAAACTGTTGTAGCTGGTCTTATTATCACCTCATCCCAACAATTATGAAGGTGAAGAGACCCCGGTATCTTTTCTTACGTAAGCATGACATAATTTGCAAGGGTCAGAACAAAAAGGTAACATTTCACACGTTCTATCAACCATACACTGCTTGGTACATGCTTGGTACATGCTCTCAGTTAGCTGGATACAGGTAGTAAGTGGTTGATTAATGTCTTTTGAAGCCTATGAAGTCCCCATGATAATTGATTGACCTGGTAAAACCACAAGTTTACCTTGCAAGCTCTTGTAAGTAGCTATTGATAAAAGTGCAGTACAAGAATTAGTCTCATCCCCAGACCCCACCCAGCTCACGCTAGGAGAAAGGGTCTGGTGTCACAAGTCCAAATCCTTGGGCTTGCGGAAGTATTGAAGCCTTGTAATTGTTAGTGTAGTATTACAAATTTGTCAGTGTGAATAATGAATTTCATAACATCAGTACGATTGTCAGAAGTACTTGTTCTCGCTTCCGCATTATTCCAATAAATGCCGCTCTAGGATTTCATTAGTTGTTCCACGTTTCTGGAGCTAGCCCAAGGATTTGGACTTGTGACACCAGACCCCTTCTCCTCGCGTGAGCTGGGTGGGGGGTCTGGGCACGAGACTATGCAAGAATGGGAAGGAAGGCATGCATGGGATATCATGAATTTGGGTCTAGATAGACAGAGGGGAGGGGGGAAGGGGTCTTGAGGCCTTTTGTCTGTCAGGTGCTGGAGTCCTGAATGTTTATGATGCTAAAAACTTATTCAGGACAAAGAACATGTGTGTGAAAAGCAGTAAAATGGGTTCTTTCCGTTGGGGTCCTCTGTCTACAATGCAAGTATACCTAAATAGAGTTTCTTGTGATGAGATCTCCCAGGCCCCTCCTTTGTTCACACTGTAACCTAGATGGTGGCAAAGGCCTCGGAATGAGGCTACAGTAGTTGATAATCCTTTGACTGCACGTTCCATGGATGTATGTTGCTGTTGAATAAGTCTACTTTGCAGTATTAGTCATCAAGACTTGCATGTGTATGTGCTCACTTGGCTGCACGACAAAGGTGCAAGTAGATGAACAGGAATTTCCTTATGAGTGGATCCTTTTACATATGAAGATGACTTTTAAACCAGAAGCTGTCACAAGCATATAATGTCCCTGATAAGAAGATCAGTCTCCAGCCTGCACATTTTGTTAAAATGGGGGAAAATATGAGTAGCTAGGCTGACACTTGTGTGTGATCGTCTTGCCAGATGTGTACAGTGACATGTTTGAACATGTTCTCACAAACTGTAGCTATTTACAGACAGCAGAGGTCCTTGTAGGATAACTAGTCCACGCAGTCATCTTGTAAGCACATAACACATTAGCTAGAGATGTGGTTCATAGATTTTTCATGTACATGTATCTATGTCCTGATGTGAAATGTAGGGTAGTGAGTATGTTATCATAAGTCTACTCACGGGGGAGTCAATGGGGAAGCCTTGCAGGTACACACAGTTGATATTTTTATACTACAAGTCTCATGAGAGTCTGTATCAGATAATACAAGTCACACAGTCTGTATCAAGTACTGCAAGCTATACCGGGTAAAATATCACTCGTTTGTTGCTGTTGGTATAAGCTGTGCACTGGTAACAATACAGATGGCAACAGACTCATAACAGTATAGCTTTGTTGGTGATATTATATAATTATCACCATAGTATGAAGCTATACCGGAAAATATCACGAGTTTGTTGCCGTCTGTATTGTTACGAGTGCGCAGCACGAGTAACAATGCCAACGGCAACAAACGAGTGATGTTTTTTTTCGGTATAGCTTGGTACTATGGTGATAATGATTTTATCATACGAACCTTCGATTTCATTGCACGTTCAGACACAGTGCACGTGACTTGTAGTACCTGATACGGATTCTCACATGACTTGTAGTACTGATACGGATTGTTGCGTGACTTGTAGTAAAAAATACGGCTTTTTATAAACTGCGCGCAGCTGCAAGGCTTCCCCATTGACTCCCATACATTAGCGTGAGTTAGACGTATGATAATTAGATAGTATTGCATAACTCCACATCCAGTCTGAGTGTACATGCCCTAAACATGAATAACTCACTTTTGTTCAACAACAGCACCCGTTACACATGGATTGTTCAACGACCAGTTCCTTCTTCAGTTATGTACACCAGCTTCACCCTTACCATGAATATTGGTATTAGAAGGTTATAAGAGTCATGAATTCTATTATGAAGCTACCCTTCCTTGTGGCTGTTATGATTAAGCCTTCTTGTTTTGGTAGACTTTACACCAAGCCAAAACCACAAAATCAAGATACTGGAAAAAAATATGTGGGCCTGTCATCAGCTACAGTGGAACGGAACCCCTTATAGTGGACACCATTGGGAACCAACATTTTGTCCTTTATAGCGAGGTGTCCCTAACTCAGGGGCTTCCGGTATATTTCCGGTAGGCGTGGTATGCGTAATTGGGCTGTTGAGCACAACATGGCTACGTTTTCGGAGCTTTCCCTTGCTGTATGCTGGCGGCGAAGGCTAAGCAGAGGCTAGTACTATGAGTAACAGTGCTAATTTAATGTCAAGCTGTTAACTCCAGCAGCAATGGTGGACAATCTTACTGAAAAAGTCGATGAGTGTCCGCTAAATTGAGGTCGTTATGTATTGTTTGCATATAATTGGGATCACGAAAACTGTCTGTTATACGGAGTAGTGGGGTGTCCGCTATTCAGGGGTTGCTTATGTATTGAAGTGAATGGAAGGACAGTGGGGACTTTTGGAATAGTCCGTTATATCGTGGGTGTCTGCTGTTGAGGGGTGTCTGTTAAGCGGGGTTCCACTGTACCTGTAAAGGCATAATCTATCTAATCTACTTTGTGGTTTGTTTAGTATTCATATTTTGTATGCAAGGTCAATGCAAACACTACGTACCTCGTTCCCAGGCTCTCCCCGCTATAAGGAGTACTACGCTATGTAGTAGTACTACAACTTTATGTCAACCACTGTTGGTTCCAGCTGTATGTAACTGTCGGCTACATTTCTTGAACTTGACCCCATTTACTGGTTAGCATGTGTGACGTTGTTTGCATGATGCAGTTTTGGGAGATGTACTTTAACACACCATGTATGTGCATATGTTGAGAGGTGAGGGTCTGACAGTGGCACCATGTATGTGCATATGTTGGGAGGTGAGGGTCTGACAGTGGCAGTGAACCCTCTGTGTACTTTAACACACCATGTATGTGCATATGTTGGGAGGTGAGGGTCTGACAGTGGCAGTGAGCCCTCTATGTACTTTAACATACCATGTATGTGCATATGTTGGGAGGTGAGGGTCTGACAGTGGCAGTGAACCCTCTATGTACTTTAACACACCATGTATGTGCATATGTTGGGAGGTGAGGGTCTGACAGTGGCAGTGAACCCTCTATGTACTTTAACACACCATGTATGTGCACATGTTGGGAGGTGAGGGTCTGACAGTGACAGTGAACCCTCTATGTACTTTAACACACCATGTATGTGCATATGTTGGGAGGTGAGAGTCTGACAGTGGCAGTGAACCCTCTATGTACATTAACACACCATGTATGTGCATATGTTGGGAGGTGAGGGTCTGACACAACAGCAATTGAATTATGCATAGGTGCTCTAAATATGTGTCGCTCTAATTCCACGTCAGTACAGAAGCTCCATTTTCTAATTTTGCATCAGTTGGCCAAAAATTTAACAAGGTTACATTCTAACATTGCGTCGTTGATGTTCCATGAGCTGTTATCGTAAGAAGTCTACAAGTAGGTCTAACAGATCGCGCTCACAATGTGCAGTTATCACAAACACAAGCGAAAGAAGTGACCATGGTGTCTCACACTGCATCTCTTTGAGTGGAAAGTTACATTCGAAGATACCATGTATTTAACGGATCCAGACCCCGAGCTGGGCGAAGTTGCTATTGCTGTGCGAGAAGGAGAGAATTCTCACAACCGCCACACTGTAGCTCATGCTGTACTGTGGAGCATTTGCCACGGGAGATCCCCAAGACCACCATAGCTAACTTCTTTGTTCTCACAGGTATCATTTCAACGTTTGCAATTCTCTAATGTTGCATCACGTTCTAATCTTGCATCAAATTAAATTTTTGCTAGCAATTTTCTATTTGTGCGTCATCCGGGAAAATAAAGTTTTTGAAGTGACGCATATTTAGAGTGCATACGGTAGTATACTGCTGCCATTCCCAGGTCAGAAGCCATTGAGTTAATGTAGAAGAGTTCTCACACACACACACACACACACACACACACACACACACACACACACACACACACACACACACACACACACACACATACACACACACACACACACATGCACACAAACAGTGTAGCCGTTTACCTGCTGTGCGTTCTTTCATCAGTCAGCTTCAAACACCTCGCTACATGATTATCGGACCAGGCTGTTCACCAGGGGCATTGCCTATCGCAGAAATATCCCCCTTCTGGAACCTTACTCAGGTAACCAACCTCTTACATTTCTGGCTTTCATCTATGGTAATAACAATTCAGTGGAGTAGGAACCAATTTTGGATTGGGGGGGCCAAGGTGTATTGGGAGGGGTAGGGTTAGGGTTATATAATAATCAGCATGATATAGTATAATATATACTATAACATGGAGCCTGATTATTGGGGGGGCCAGGCCCCCCCTGTTGGATTATTGGGGGAGCCAGTGGCCCCCCCCGGCCCCCCCAGTTCCTACTCCACTGCAATTAGTTGAGCAACAATGTTGCTGTATAGTGTTGTGTGCAACATTGCCGCTGGCAACAGTGTATGGGACACTTTGCAAGAGGCACCAACATGAGGGATCATGAGACACTAAGAGATGCCAAGAACATCATGAGACACCACAAGACACTGCGACAACAAGAACCATCATAAGACACCATGAGACATCATGACACACTATGAGACAGCATAAGACAACATGAGACATCATGAGACATTAAGAGACACCATGACACACTGTGAGACAGCACAAGACAACATGAGACATCATGAGACACTAAGAGATACTATGATACACTGTGAGACAGCACAAGACAACATGAGACATCATGAGACACTAAGATACACCATGACACACTGTGAGACAGCATAAGACAACATGAGACATCATGAGACATTAAGAGACACCATGACACACTGTGAGACAGCATAAGAAACATGAGACATCACGAGACACTAAGAGACACCATGACACACTGTGAGACAGCATAAGACAACATGAGACGTCATGAGACATTAAGAGACACCATGACACACTGTGAGACAGCATAAGACAACATGAGACATCACGAGACACTAAGAGACACCATGACACACTGTGAGACAGCACAAGACAACATGAGACATCATGAGACACTAAGAGACACTATGATACACTGTGAGACAGCACAAGACAACATGAGACATCATGAGACACTAAGAGACACCATTACACACTGTGAGACAGCACAAGGCAACATGAGACATCATGAGACACTAAGATACACTATGATACACTGAGAGACAGCACAAGACAACAAGAACCATCATAAGACACCATGAGACATCATGACACACTGTGAGACAGCATAAGACAACATGAGACATCACGAGACACTAAGAGACACCATGACACACTGTGAGACAGCACAAGACAACATGAGACATCATGAGACACTAAGATACACCATGACACACTGTGAGACAGCACAAGGCAACATGAGACATCATGAGACACTAAGATACACTATTATTATTATTATTATTAAATATATACAACACACCAATACAGATGCAGGGGTGAAAAAAGACTAATTAGTACATATTGTATAAATTAAGTCATTGATCTCTGAAGGGTTTCCATGAAGACGAATATGATACACTGAGAGACAGCACAAGACAACAAGAACCATCATAAGACACCATGAGACATCATGACACACTGTGAGACAGCATAAGACAACATGAGACATCACGAGAAACTAAGAGACACTATGACACACTGTGAGACAGCACAAGACAACATGAGACATCATGAGACACTAAGATACACTATGACACACTGTGAGACAGCATAAGATAACATGAGACATCATGAGACATTAAGAGACACCATGATACACTGTGACACACTGTGAGACAGCATAAGACAACATGAGACATCATGAGACATTAAGAGACACCATGATACACTGTGAGACAGCATAAGACAACATGAGACATCATGAGACACTAAGAGACACTATGATACACTGAGAGACAGCACAAGACAACATGAGACGTCATGAGACACTAAGAGACATCATGACACACTGTGAGACAGCACAAAGACAACATGAGACGTCATGAGACACTAAGAGACATCATGACACACTGTGAGACAGCATAAGACAACATGAGACATCATGAGACACTAAGAGACACCATGACACACTGTGAGACAGCACAAGACAACATGAGACATCATGAGACATCATGAGACATCATGAGACACTAAGATACACCATGACACACTGTGAGACAGCACAAAACAACATGAGACATCATGAGACACTAAGATACACCATGACACACTGTGAGACAGCATAAGACAACATGAGACATCATGAGACACTAAGAGACACCATGACACACTGTGAGACAGCACAAGACAACATGAGACATCATGAGACACTAAGATACACCATGACACACTGTGAGACAGCACAAGACAACATGAGACATCATGAGACACTAAGAGACACCATGACACACTGTGAGACAGCACAAGACAACATGAGACATCATGAGACACTAAGAGACACCATGACACACTGCAAGACAGCATAAGCATCATGAGACATCATGAGACACTAAGATACACCATGACACACTGTGAGACAGCACAAGACAACATGAGACATCATGAGACACTAAGAGACACTATGATACACTGAGAGACAGCACAAAGACAACATGAGACATCATGAGACACTAAGATACACCATGACACACTGTGAGACAGCACAAGACAAAATGAGACATCATGAGACACTAAGAGACACCATGACACACTGTGAGACAGCACAAGACAACATGAGACATCATGAGACACTAAGATACACCATGACACACTGTGAGACAGCGCAAGACAACATGAGACATCATGAGACACTAAGAGACACCATGACACACTGTGAGACAGCACAAGACAACATGAGACATCATGAGACACTAAGAGACACCATGACACACTGCAAGACAGCATAAGCATCATGAGACATCATGAGACACTAAGATACACCATGACACACTGTGAGACAGCACAAGACAACATGAGACATCATGAGACACTAAGAGACACTATGATACACTGAGAGACAGCACAAAGACAACATGAGACGTCATGAGACACTAAGAGACATCATGAGACACTAAGAGACACCATGACACACTGTGAGACAGCACAAGACAACATGAGACATCATGAGACATCATGAGACACTAAGATACACCATGACACACTGTGAGACAGCACAAAACAACATGAGACATCATGAGACACTAAGAGACATCATGACACACTGTGAGACAGCACAAGACAACATGAGACATCATGAGACACTAAGATACACCACGACACACTGTGAGACAGCACAAGACAACATGAGACATCATGAGACACTATCAACATATGTATCTCATGAGACACCATTGGAGACACAACGAGGAATGAATGCAACATATCCATTCTTCAGAATCGTCCAAAATGTGATTGTATCCAACATCTAGTTTAGAATGACCAGTATGTTCACTTTTCATCCAAATCTAGATGGCACAAATCTTCCAAATTTGTCATCCACTTTTCAGGTTTAGAATATTATCTGATCGATATTGACAAATCATCCATTTAGATGAATCACAACGTCATTTGTTTGGAATAAGAATCTATCCCAATCCTTCTTCCTCCCATCCTTCCTCTTCTTCTTTCTCCCTCCATTACTTTCTCTTTATATTTCTCTTAACCTCATTCTTTCCCTGTCCTCCTCCTATCCCTCTTCTTCCCTTTCTTTCTTTTCTCCCTCTCCACCTAACCCTCTTTTCCCCCTCCCATTTTTAGGTCAGCTACACAGCTACTGATATAACTCTGTCAGACAAGCGCCGATTCCCCAACTTCCTTCGCGTCATACCTTCTGACAGTTCTTCAATTGTCAGTGTCACCAGTGTGGTAATGGAGTTTGGCTGGCAGCAGGTGGCCATTGTTACACAGATAGACAACCTTTTCAACAATGTAGGTGGAAGTTTGAATGTCTGATTTTCTTTTCATAACTGCCCTCCCTGTGCTTCCCCATTCATTCTTCATTCTTTCTCCCCTTCTCTCCTCCTTCTTCATCAACTATCTCACTGTTAGTTGGCTCAAATTGGCTTGTGAGCATGAGAATCAATTGAGAGATGACGTGTGCTATCCTACAGTCCTGCTTCCTTCCTATTCAGAGCTGACGTGTACTATTCATTAACCATCCTTGCTTCCTCTTATCCTTTCCTTCCATGACCAGTTGTCGGCAGTGATGAGAAGTGATCTGACAGCGCAGGGTGTATCCGTGATCAGAGAGAGATTGTCTTTCCGTCCCTTTGTGGATGACACCAGGGGTATCGTGGAACAGCTCAATGTATGTGTGATGAGCAAAGCCAGTGGACTGAAACTTTGTTAAGTGGAAAATGCACAATTGAAGAGCTTTGAGAGGCATGCCAGAGGAACCAATACATGACCAATCTAAGTGCATATTTGTTAATGTCATGGTACAATTATTACTTGCACAATCATATAAGGGTATTTGTAAAAAATCTATTTAGCTAATAGTCTGAACTTCAGGAGTATCTTAGACTTGATACACAAAGGCTGTGCAAATTGCGTGCAGGAGCTAGCTAACTGGCTAGCTGATACCTTTAGCAACAGTTCCACTGAATCTCAAAGTGCTTTAGCAGCCCTTGCTCACTGTGTTGTTGCACCCAAGACCAACATCAAACATTTATGAACTGACAGAGACCGACAGGAAAGCTATAGAACTGGGCACCACTTACAATATAAGAGTTCAAATTAAGATGTTTACTACAAAATTTTGCTGGTACTGTGTTGGTACACAAGTGGGAATTGATAAAAACATACGATGCTATACATGTCATGTAGTTACAAAACATCTTACTAACTGTATTGAAATAAGGTAGTCTGGGCACAAGACAAGCCTATTATATGTGGGGATGAAGAACATCCCTTTGCAGATGAGAATGTTGCTAGCCACTTGGTGATGGAGTGATTGACATTACGTCTCTCTCCTCCACAGACTTCTGGTGCCAGAATTGTGGTACTGAACATGTTTGAGAATTTTGCAAGAGAAATATTTTGTCTTGTGAGTGATAGAATAAAATAGTGTGTGTATGTGTGATCGCATTGTGTGAGATGTGGATGTGAAAGTCTAGCAATATAATCCATTACCTAGGCAACCTATAGGAATCTCTCATATCTCTCTTCTACAGTCATGTTGCCTAGGTAACAGGTTATAGTTTTTCCCTCCCTTGGGAG
This sequence comes from Agelas oroides, assembly GCA_949130485.1. Taxonomy (NCBI): domain Eukaryota; kingdom Metazoa; phylum Porifera; class Demospongiae; order Agelasida; family Agelasidae; genus Agelas; species Agelas oroides. The sequence continues at coordinate 6,831,006 of OX422195.1, forward strand.
GTGGGGGGGTGCACAGGTAACTATATACAATTTATCCCTCCACCCACCCACCTACGCCTCCCAACACACACACACACATGAGTGCAGGCGTACAGAAGAGGTATGATATACCCTCAATACCTATTCATCTCTTACTTCTGGTACATGGAGTACTGGTGGACATTCCCCATACTCACGGGAACAGATCATACTTATACCCCAGAAAACTGCACAACGCAACAGCTTACTGATGCCATATTTAAGTCTCTTGCGGTAGATTACTCCCCCTTGGTAAATGCTCCAAGAAACGAGTCAACTGATGTTGGAACTGTAAGTCAGGCAGTTGACTTTTAGTACACATAGTTATATACATGATGCCTTGTGGTTTTAATATCAACCTCTGTTGTTTTTTTGTTTGTTTGTTTTTTTTTTGTTTGTTTGTTTGTTGTTGTTGTTGTTGTTGTTGTTTTACTCACCATTGGCTCATAAAAATACTGAGCACATTACTGAAGACCAGCTTATAGCTGCTGTAACATTCTTGCTAAAAGACCATTTCTGAACTGAAGTAAAATGAACACAATTGCTTATGTATCTATTTATGGTGGCTCTGCCTTCTGTCTTTGTGCAGCCAGATGTGCTTGCCTTCACATACCTAAAGCACTGTAGAGATCCAATGTGCAAGTGTATTTAAAGTGTCACTCTCTACTTCCCCCCCTTTTCAAGACTATAGACCAATTCTGGGAAGATTTTATGAACAACATCACTGCCTTAAACTACTCACAATCTGAAGCCATCAGTTCGGCATATTATGCCTATGATACAGTGTGGTTAGCTGCTCTGGCCTTGCACAATGCTTCTGTGGAACTGGAAAATGGGGCAGTACAGGGAAGGTCAGGATTGTCAAATTTCACCTATGCTGACAGTGAAATCAATAATCTCATCCTAAGGGCTGCAAGGGGAGTGAACTTCCGTGGCGTGTCTGTAAGTGGATACCACAAGTGAGACAATTCCTTTTCTTGCTGTATGAATTGGGTGTTGTGGGTATCAAGTCAACTTGTTGAATTTCAGTTCCTTTTGAGCACTGACTAGCCTTGTTCCCAGGCCACTCCCAGGTATTATCTCCCAGCTGTGGAGAAAACTCAGCTGAGTTTTCTCTATAGTTAGGAGATAAAATCTGGGAGTGGCCTGGGAATGTGGCTACTTCATGACAGGTTCCTGAATCCCCCCCCCCCCCCCCCCCCTCCTCCGACAGGGAAATGTTAATGGGGAGTGGAAATCAACAGGTTTTGATGTTCTTATAATAATTTTATACATTCAGTTATATAGGAGGGTTTACAAAAAGATTCTATATTTAAGAGGGTTTACAAAAACATTTCACATCTCTGTACACAGGGGAACGTGAGGATCAATGAATTTGGTGACAGGGAGTCTGAGATACAAGTCTACCAGTACAATTGTAGGAAGAATACTTGTATATCAGTGCACAAGCAGCCAGCATTAAGCCATATTCAGTGGGTATTTATCCTTAAATCAAAGACAACTAGACCAATTTACATACATTTATAAAATCATACTGCCCCCCTCCCCACCTCTTCTTGCCCACACACACCCCCCTTAATAATATTATTGTCTTAAGAGTAGTTCCACTGTACCGTGTAGCTAAAGATTAGTAGAGTGGGATGTTGGTCTGCTGAGGAGTATAGGATGTTGGCTGTCTATGTGATGCCAGTATTGAGTTAGGGTGAACACTAGCTTTTATTTGTAATACTTGACTGACAACTAGTCACTGGAGTGAGTGATTCTAACATTAGGCAATTTTGGTATAGTTGTCTGTATCCTCATTGACTGCTGATTTGGTTGCTACTGCAGTTACTGAAGTTGTGGGCCCGCAGAACAGCACTCTACCTCCACCATTTGCAAGGGTGGACCCTAACAACGGAAGCTTTTCCTATGAACCTGGAGTGACCAATGAAACACTGTTTCCCACTAGTTTAGGTAGGGTGCTCTATGGCTACACTTTCTCTTATTAATGTTTGTTGAATTAGACATTATAATGGCCGAGCATGAATCACCATAGTGATATGTCGTGCCAAGGTGTTCATCCTACTTGTTAGCAAGTTTAGTACCAAAATTTTGAGTTGATTTGCATGTGTACAAGCTTGTGTTGCTTACTTAAACTTCGACATGTATACTCGTTTGTTGTAGGAGTGTGTACTGTCTGAGATTGTAACTATTATCTGCATGTTTGTTGTATGCATGTTTGTTGGATGTTGCTTAGCAACGAAATCTTTGGACTTTAATAACACAAAGTAGAATGGGTGGAGGTGATAATGGATGTGACAATGGGTTGCTAAGGGTAACATCCAACAAATAACTTACATTCCCCCCCAGATGGAGCAGCATTCGCCCATGCTGTTTTAGAATGTAACTATTAGGTACTGTCTGAGATTCTCCAGATGGAACAGCATGAGCCTGAACAACGTGAATGGCCCATGCTGTTTTGTCTGGAGAATGTAACTATTGTGCTATTATCATGTTTGTTGTATGCATGTGCCCTGTCTGAGATTGCAGTAGTAGCTTGCTTGTTGTATTCACATGTTCAGGTGGTGTTCCTCAGGCTGTGCAGTTGGTGCTGATCAGCCAAGCAGCATTCATTGTGTTTACTATTCTGTCATGCCTGGGTATTCTCTTCGCCTTCGCCTGCCTGATATTCAACCTTGTGTTTCGGGAGAAACAGTAAGTGTGTTTTTCCCTTCATTTATTGACTGGTGCACAGTACAGTCTTGTCCCTATTACAAAAGTAAATCATGGGTGCTTTTCTGTGGAGAGTGTTGGGCCCAGATGTGATGATACTGCATTGATGGAATGTCTGCCAGGTATTGTGAGAGAAAGCCTGAGTGTGCACATGCACGGTGCTAAATATGGACTCAGCAGAGATTCAATTGCCTGGCAGCTCTCATTAGTTTGTCCACAGAGTCCCTGAAAGTTATCATCCTCAGTCGTGTGAAGTAATCTTCATGTATACTGTCAAGTGCAAGTCCAGTTGAAGATTGATTCTACATAGTGCAGTGGGAGATTGATTCTACATAGTGCAGTGGAAGAGTGATTCTACATAGTGCAGTGGGAGATTGATTCTACATAGTGCAGCGGGAGAGTGATTCTACATAGTGCAGCGGGAGAGTGATTCTACATAGTGCAGTGGAAGAGTGATTCTACATAGTGCAGTGGGAGATTGATTCTACATAGTGCATTGGAAGATTGATTCTACATAGTGCAGTGGAAGAGTGATTCTACATAGTGCAGTGGAAGAGTGATTCTACATAGTGCAGCGGGAGAGTGATTCTTCATTTCACCTCAGCCATCCTCATGTAATGCTTAGTGCGGCTGCTTCGTTGTTTCAGCAGTCCATAGTATAGCAAGATGGTACCCAGAGCTCAGTCGTTTTATAGACGTACAGAGAATCATTGCCGAGTCACATATCAGAGCGGAGTCATAAGGATAAGGGGTAGATGTACAGAAATCGGGGCAACCACAGCAGACAAGACTGTTGTGCATAGATGTTAATGTTCCAATTGTCATTATTACTTGCTTCATTGTATTGATCATTGTACTCACATCTGCAGGCTTGTCAAGATCTCTAGCCCGTACCTGAATATAATTATCACTGTGGGGGCTATGTTCTTCTATGTGGACGTCATCCTTGCTGGGGTGGATTTGAACACAGCCTCCCGCTGTACTAAAGACAACCTCTGCCAGGTACTGATACCATCTTTTTCACTCTAACTTTAGATATGGGTTATGTACTACCTGTACTAGTTCTTCTATCAGATGCTGTGGCTACTATTTTTTCGCTGCCTGTTGTATGGCTACTATTTGAGGGTGGTGTTTGTTTCTTTGGAAAGCCTGCAGACATCGACAACAGCACAAAACACATACAAGCAATACAATGACGACTGTCAGTAGTATGCGCAGCCTCTTAGTCCTGCTATCAGCCGTGGAATCAAGTTGTACAACACAAACAACCCTAGCGCTAGCCTGATGACCGTCATCAGAAATGATTCACATACATGTATATACATGTACTGCATATACTAGTCACAGCTACTGTTTGAGGGCGGCATTTATTTCGCTCAGAGCTTCTGATTGTGCTACGACTATTCGAGGGCGATGTCAATATTGGTAATTGTTTATAGTGTGGAAAGCGTATGTGTTGCAGCTGCATACAGAATAATTCCTCAGGAGATGAAATCAAAATGGGAAGGAAGGAATAATTTACAGTGTGTGGATATTGCCTTGTTCCCAAGCTTTTCCCACTGTTCAGTTGCTTTACAGTATGTTCTATTTTTGGGTGATCAGAACTGGATGGTGGGAAGACCTGGGAATGAGGCTAGTTTGGGTGGTCAGCTACTGGATACACCTTTCTTTTTCTCTCCCATAGACCAGAATTTGGGTAGCCACCATTGGGTTCACCCTCTTCTTTGGCCCAATTCTGGCCAAGGCGTTGAGGGTATACTACATCTTCAGAAACATCAAACTCAAGAAGAAGGTGAGCTGCCGGAGGGTACACTTGAGAAAGTTAGTGAAACAATTACAGATTGATGGATCATGCCATATATGTGGAAAGCATTTCTACATTGTTATTTTGGTACAAGGTATTTTAAGTTACATAGAATGCCTCATTCTACCTGTTGAACTGATTTTATATACACAGTCATATCTTTCCCTTATTATCATCGTTTGCAGCCTATTAAGGACTGGGTGTTGTACCTGGTAGTAGCCGTCCTCGTTGGTGTTGATGTCATTGTGTTGAGTATAGTCACGGTCTGGAGGATAAGACTCCAGTCTCGGCTACTCCAAAGGGAGGTATGTACTCAGACCAACTACTCTCTCTTACCCTTAATTCCTGAACTGTGTACCCATAATCAGTCAACAAGAACGGACTTTGTGCTAATATCAAATATAGCTGGCATCCCTAAATATTATTGCCATTGGAGCAAGATCATTTATCTATAGGAATTAGTGATATAATATTATTTACGTACAAAAAGTTAACTCCAATACAAAAGAGGTTGAATTCTTAAGACTTTCATTTGTCCAACATTAGTGAGTTTTTTCAACTGATTGTGGTTGGTAGGTTAACCAGTTACATTTTACAGCCAGGTTTATAGTTCTGTCTGAAACTTCCATCACAATGTTGTGTATGTAACTTACTGCATGAGTGCTAGAGCTCTAGGTCAAATATTTCCAAATCAATCCACAGAATGGAGAGATCCCTCAACTCTTTATGGAGTGTAGATCAGATATTGGTGGTCCCCAGATCTGGGTCCCTATCCTCCTAGCCTACAAGGGCCTCTTCCTCATGCTGGGGCTCTTCCTTGCTGTCCAGACCTACAATGTCAAGATCAAGGAGCTGAGAGACTCCAAGCTGATTGTGGCATCCGTGTTCAGCATCACTGTGATCACCATTACAATAACACTAGTTGCCTTCCTGGTGACAAATGACCCCAATGCCCAATACATTGTGTTAGGAGTGTGCGTCTTGCTGCTGCTCACCGGCATCCTTGTCCTACTGTTTGTGACTAGGGTAAGCAGAGCTAAGCTAGAATTCCCAGTATTGTACAATCTAGTTAATCAGAATGAATCACCTCCTTGCTAGATGTCAAGTTTAGTGTCCACAAATTTTGCCATCTCAACTCCCATAATACTATACTACATGTTGACATGGCTAGTTTGGATATGGCCAGACCACTGTCTTGATTGCTTGTATGCACAGGCCTTGCATGTGCTTCACTTCCAGATGTGTCACCATCATCTAGGCTTCCTGAGGTTGACAAATGACCTAACTAACCAATGTAGTTCAAATTCCTGACCATCAGTTTTGGAAAACTAAAGTTGTGAATCGGTCACTTTTGGGGACCATTAGTTTTAGAAGTGGTGTTGGACTCTTGGCTTCGATACAATGAACCTTATGACCTGGCACTTTTTTGCCATGTGTATGTTTAGTTGCAGAATATGGGTAGCTACAGAAGTAATTCTATAATTTGTTAATTCCCCAGTAAGGGGGGTAGCATGCCTAGTGCTGTGTGCTTACGCAAGCTTGTGTGCTTATGCAAGCTTGTTTGCTTATGCAAGCTTGTGTGCTGTGACTAGTTGCAAGCACACTGTATATATGGTCAGCAAAAATAATGCTGAATGCAGAACAAAAAATTGCTTATATAGGAGACTATGATCCATGCAAATGCTATCCATAAACTAAGTACCACTTCTGAGAATAACCGATACCTACTTTCATTACATAGGCAATCGAACTCTACATGAATCCCAGTGGGGAGGTTGATATCACTGGTTTCCCCAAACGAGCAAACACTACAATTGGCGGCCGGTCATTATCTACTTCTGAGGACAAAGCGAAAATTACTGAACTGAGGGAGACCATAGACTCTCTCAAAACAGATATACAAACAGTAAGTTCTGTCATTACACTTTTAAACCTGCTGCACATGCACGGAAACAAAAATGAAAAGGTGCCATGTTGTTTGTTGTTGGACAAGGGGATGGGTAGCTTCTATGGCAACCTTGGAAAATGTAGACACTTTTATTCAGCAGCTCTGTAATTCAACAGCCACGTAAATTCTGTAGTGCTATTTCATCACCAAACTAATTCTGTTCTCTATGTATGATACAAGTAACCTACAGTTGTAGACTTAACACATGGAAACCCCAGAAAATGCCATCACTTGCATTAGCTCTGCAAGTTCAGTATATACCCATTTGTAACAGTTTTAGTGTATATACCAGTTCAGAATTTATGCAATCAACAATGTAAGTATTATTAGTGTACAATTAGACCTGGTTCCTCCCTCATCACAGCTCAGACAGAGACACAACTCCAGACAAAACCCACTCCAAACCAGCCAAACTGATGACCGCTCAACTGAGAATCTTCTTGCTGTTGATGTAAAGACAGACACTGGCAGGGAGAATCCTCCGTTGCTGATAGGACATACAGACACTGGCAGGGAGAATCCTCCGTTGATAGGACATACAGACACTGGCAGGGAGAATCCCCCATTGCTGATAGGACATACAGACACTGGCAGGGAGAATCCTCCGTTGCTGATAGGTCATACAGACACTGGCAGGGAGAATCCTCCGTTGCTGATAGGACATGTCACAGCAGTGTAGTTTATTAATGCTCATAAGTTTATTCACAACTTTATAGCTTGCCTGCATGTAAACCAACCTCACCTTAGTGTGTCTATTTTTTTTAATAAATTTTTTTTATAAACTAGAATGGGTATACTGATATAATTATCATAGTCCACTTGTCAATGTTGGAGGTAATTTTTAGCAGTATTTACCAGAGAAATTCCCTTACTAAAATGCATTTTTAACTAATCAACACTGCTATTTACCAGCAAACTGATATTCGTTGCCATTTGTAGTGTGGTAAAATTATACAGTTGTTGATACACATTGGTTTAAAGTAAATCTTGAATGCGCACAGGTCTTCTGACAGCATTAGAAAATCCTTCATTGAAGCGAAACCATAGAGGATGGGTAGCTGTCTTACTACGGCAACCAGGTCTCTTCACTGTATCTGTGATAACAAAAAGCATTACTCTAATCAGACTGCAATCAACAGACATACATAAGTCTAAGATTCTCATAGCGAGGACAGTTATGTACTACAGATATCTCCTATTTAGGCCACAAGCTGGGATTATATCTTCCAGCATAGACACCCAAGATCCTATTGCAGAAAGTTGATGACTCTGGTCAAGAATAAAACCTTTATTAACACCTACATTTTTTCACTTGAGGCCATATACAGTCATGCTTTAACTAAGCAGACTCATGACTTTGACCATGCCCACTCATTAACGAGCATGCAATAGTCCCAACTAGCAAACACCAGTTCAGAACACAAACAGCCTTCCCTGCAGGAAATGAACCCCCTACAAGGCACTTTTCATGCAGTCAGGGCAAGAATTAGCACACACTGTGCCAACCAAGAGCGCAGAGACAATCTTTCCTGTGCAGTGATGCACTATAGGGTTTAATGGGTTTTACAACATTTCTACCAGACTTTGTGCTTAGAGAGTCTCATGTACAAGGATTGGAGACAAAGTATTATACAACCCAGTACACAGTACAAGTATTTTCAGGCAATCCTACCATGTGCAAAGGTCTTTTGCCAATTTCATTTTCATGCAATAGCCATTTGGCCACATTGTAAAACTGGAAGTGGAAACAAGTCTCAGAAAGGAGAACAAGGGCCTACAGTTGAATATAATAAATTTCACACTGCAGGCTAGCTTTTAATATTACTAGCTAAAAACTAAGTGGCTTGCTAAACTTTAGTGAAGCTAAGTGGAGTAATGGAAATACAGGTAAGAAGCCCAGACACATGCAAGTTAATTGTCCAATAAGATCCAAATCCCAAGAAATTTGCATACAAGTATATTCACCAGACCCTCCTTCCCTTTGTGGCTGTGTGCACCAAGGGTCTGGGAAGTGGGGATGATATCATAGACCAGGGTATTTAGCAACCAAAAGCACTGTGGTAATAATATACCTGTGTGGCTTGTCTTGGAGTTGATCACTCGGCCAAAGAAGTCAGTAGGAGGCTAAAATGCAAAAGGTGAAAAACATGTTTCCAGTGGCCACACATGTACTGATTTCATTATGTAATGTGAACTCAAGCCACCAGAGTTCTGGTAGAGTACACAATATACCTTCTCTTCCTTGATTTCAGCAGGTTTAGTTTGCTTCTGTGGCTTATTTACAGATGCAGTATCATCAGTGTTGTCCTTGTCGGTATTCTTGTTAACAGCTGCTGCAGCAGATCTCTCACTACAACAGTATGATATTGGGGAGTGAGAGAAACAACCCTACATGTTGAAGTTTGACTGGTTGTCACGTATGAAAGGCATAACTATACCTTGATTTCCCAGACAGTGCTCTCTCAGCTCTTCTCATTTTCTCCACATTGACCTGAGGTTTTTGTAAACCTACACATTAGCATGGCCGCTACTCATACACTTCCCAGGACACTAACTACCACATCCCTTCGCACATTATTTTGTACGGTGATTACAGTGATTGTGGAAATGGCTCACCTCTCTTGCAATGAGCTGCTTGGCACTGTACGTGAGTTGTTTTCTTTGGGGCAGACCAGGAAACCTACACAGCTCCTCCACATTCCTAACAAACAGGAAGTGATCCACTTTTACACTTAGGTTACACACCATTAGCAATTATTATTGACATATTATTTAGTGTAATACAGTAGAACCCCTTTATAACGGACAGCATTGGGAACCAACAGGGGGCTTCCGGTATATTTCCGGTAGGTGTGGTACCGCATAATCGGGCTGTTGAACACAACGTGGCTGCGTTTTCAGAGCATTCCTTTGCTGTACGCTGGCAGGGAAGGCTAAGCAGAGGCTAGTACTATGAATAACAGTACTAATCTAATGTCAAGTTGTTAACTCCAGCAGCGATGGTGAACAATCTTGCTGAAAAGGTCCTATAGTAGCCTCGTACCCAGGCTCAGGGGGGGGGGAGCCTGGGTACGAGGCCATCACCTAGTACAAAAGTTAGTGTAATACAACAGTGACCAACATTATGTGGCAGGAGAGTACAGTAGTGAATGAAGCATACCGTCTACACCAGTCTTTTGAAGACTAATCTCCTAAACATGTGTATAGCACTATATATACCAGTATATTTACAGTTGTTGTGCAGGGTGTCACCTGCGGTCACTTTATACCCACTTACGGGTCCAGTACGTAGGTGTACTGTCCATCAGCCCCCCTCTCCTGCTGGTAGGTGAGGTTGTATGAGATCATGGTGTCCACAAGGTCAGCCAGTTGCTGTTTCTCTCTTGCTGTGTACAGCTGAATGCTTACCTGAAGAGGAAGTGGAGCTATAACCTGTCAGTAGTGGCCCAGAACATTTGAATGCTTGTAATGTAAACAGGTTTTCAATGTAAATGGTGGTGACCTATTGGATAAGCATCAACTACTCGGTACTTGATAATGTAGACCATATTTAGCCTCTTCATTCATTTTATCTCACAGCCATGGAGAAAAATGCTGCAAGGTACTAATAAAATCTGGGCAGAGGCCTTTGAATGAGACTACAATTACAAGCACCTATACTACAAGCATAACATCAGCCAAGAGCGCATAAGAATGAGTAAGAGTGTGTAACTCCAATAGAAGCCCATATTCTGGGCAAAATTATTGAACCGTACTAAAAATAAAACACCTGGTCACATGCTATAGCAACAATGACTATGTAGCATTCATAGTACGCATTACTATTTTTAGTACTGGTGGTAAATTCTACCAGGTTTCAAATTTTATGGAGTTACATGCTCTTACTTTAGCCACCTGTTCTTATGTGCTCTTGCATCAGGATTATCAGGAGCACACATGGGTGACCAACTAACAGACAATATTCACAAATTGAAGGCAGATTTATCTAAATAAGGTAATATTCATAACTCAAAGCAAAGCGCATTGTCCTCATTGTCCAAATATGGTACAAGTGATTTGGTCATCTTGCAATCCCAGATTTTCAAAATTGGGATATCACGAAATGAACTAACTTGAACAACAAAAGGGGGACAGAGAGATCATGGAGGATATCAGCAAAATAGCTTTACTTTACTCTGTGACCATACATTATTCAGTACCCAAATATTAACTACAAAGTTAGATGCTCCTTCCTCATGAGCACTCTTAGTATATCATACAGGTCTGAAAACGGGAGAGATGATCTCCATAAGAGGGGGGAGGATCTCAACAGCCAGCATAGTGGTACTGATGGTTCTTCTGTTGTGAGGAGGCACCTCAGCCTTCAGAGAGGAGAGGAGGTGGGAGCTCTGCTGGTGGCGCTGAAACACCTGGGACACAAAGGTGAGACTCAGTATTACGGCATAAAAAGAAAAGATGAAAGGTGATAAAGTAAACATGATCCTTGTCTAGTAAAATAAATAAATAAATAAACAAACAAACAAATAGATAAATAAACAAACAAACAAACAAATAGATAGATAAATAAACAAATAGATCAATGAATCAATCAATAAATAAATAAATGTGTATGTACAATATACATCAATAAGAAGGAACAATGTATTTTTTAAGCTATTCTGAAGTTAGAATGAGCTTAGTGTTGATGAGTAGTGATAGCAGATCATAGTATCAGAGGTTGTGTAGCGTACATGCAGTTCTGTTAAGTGGAGTAAACTCTGAAATGTTCTTACTGCATGCATGCAATGAATTCTGCATATTGGGTTAGGGTGCAATATACAATTGAGACCAGAAAACAATTCACAGGCTCTAATGCAGGGAGAGCCTGGTAATGAGCTATGGAAGACATTGTTACGCATCTAACCTCAAAACTGGTGTGTGGGTATCGTATCTGTGGCTTAGAAGGAGCCGCAAACAAGAAGTGGAAGGCCACAGAGAGGAAGGGGAGGTAGGCAAAGAAGAGGTAGTCCTGCATGTGGCTAATGTGGTGCTGGAGGGTGTCATGGAACACTGTCCAATCTTGGGCCAGTGAGATCTGTGGGGGGGCAAGTGTTTACATGTACAGAGCTATCCAGTGACTTGTAGTGAAGGTAGACAACTCACAGCTTTAAGATTAGGATCCTTGAATTTGATGTGAAGGTAGTTCTCAAACAGACCTATGTGAGATGATTGACAGTACTCACTAAATGAAACATAACAGTACATCAAAACTATTGTGGTTTAGTGGCTGGCAAGAAGCAGATTTCATAAATAATATGTACTGCCATAGTGAAGAAAGAACTCATTTACACTAGCCAGCATTTGTTTGCTTTACATAAACCTCGCTCAGTGGATACCGCAGTGGGTACAATCTTCTGTGTACATCCCCAAAACACATCTACAACCAAGTAGCAGTGTCTAGTGAGTGAGTTTAGCGCAAAAGAGAAAAAGGAACACTGTTTCACTTTGACCAGTATATATATCAGTCTGCATGATTACATCATTGCTAAACAATTGCACATGATTATTAACCATCTCCTCTGTTACTGAACTGTGTAGCCATGCATGTTTTACCCTGGGTGACTTTCTCATACTCCCCTGTTGCAGTGGTGGCTGACAGAATGTGGTAGAACCGAGCAGCATTGGTGCTAAGATAGCTCTCTGTACCAGCAGATTCTAGGGGGAGATGAGCACACATGTACAAGGGGACACTGTCAGAGGAGCAGATCTTCACCAAATGAAAATCGCAATCACGCAGAAATGTTACTTCTGTAACCATTGTTAGTACTATCTCTTTCACAATAGAGAGAGAGAAAGACCCTTTGTCATTCAAACAAGGTGGTGAGGTTATTTTTAAGGGTGGGCTTATTTTAGAGTACTCTCCAATCACCTCCATTGAGCCCAGTCTGCTGCGCACCATCCACACCTGAGGAGATTCTCAAAGGACCATGGTTGAGGGTATGTCTGCAACAAATTTAAGAATGGATGTGATTAGTCCTTACAACGCACTGAATTTAGATGTCCCACGAGTTGTTGTTGGTGTGAGGGTGTGGCAAACTTGTACCTTTTCTTGCTTGTGGGTAGCTGAAATATCTCTTTCCAGAGGGAGAAGAGGCTTTTCTGGGCATCTTTCTGTCCCACGCTGGCACTCTGCACTGCTGCCAGAGTCAGGTCCTTTTCGTTGCGGTGGATAAACTGCATGTGTGTTTAGGTGTGAAGAGAAAGGGGGTGGGGTTTACACATACAGAAAGCAAGAATGTAGCATGGTGGGTATAGCTGTGACTGATATATGGTTTTCAAATGGGCGGGGCTAACCACTTTTGGAGGGCAACTGTGCCATTGAGAGGCAGTGCAATACAACCAAATTTTTGCCTTGATAGAAGCTTCTTCTTGTATCTCTCACCTGATACTCATTGTAGGGGACCAAGGTAACACTTGTTTGCCTGCATTTAGCGTGCAGCTGCACTATACATATGCAGACCCACCTGTTGCCCTCCAGAAGTGAATACACAGTATTCTAAGCAATGCCTCATTAAAACCATTGGTTAGTAAGAATCGGTAGTGGTGCTCATGTAGCCATAAACATATAGGTGACCGCAAATAATAGTTACATTCCCCAGACAGAGCAGCATGAGCCCAAACATGAGCCCAAAGGGCGAATGCTGTTCTGTCTGGGGAATGTAACTCATTTGTTGGATGTTACCCCTAGCAACTCACTGCCACACCCATTATCACCTCCACCCATTCCACTTCGTGTTATTCAAGTTCAAAGATTTGGTTGCTAAGCAACATCCAACAACTAGCAATGTGAACATTTGTCTTGCCAGGGTAACTACTACAGTTGTGACTATCTACATTATGGCTCCTTCCTCCCTTTGCTAGCTTCATGGTTATGCACATAGAGGGTCACACACACACACACACACACCTGCAGGGTATTGAGACAGGACCTGATGTCGTTGTCACTCTTCTCACACAGAGCCATCATGGTCGACATGGCAGCAGTCATGTGCTCCTTCTTGGCAACCTTGAACCACAGACAGACAGACAACCAACGGCAGAGCCACAGGCAGACGACCAGTGACAGAGCCACAGAGAATGGCAGAGCCACAGAGAAACGACCAATGGCAGAGTCACAGACAGACGACCAATGGCAGAGTCACAGACAGACGACCAATGGCAGAGCCACAGACAGACGACCAATGGCAGAGCCACAGACAAACAACCAATGGCAGAGCCACAGACGAACATATCAATGGCAGAGCCACAGACAGACGACCAATGTCAGAGTCAATGTGAGTGTCTACTGTGTGCAGAGAGAAGGGGGCTGCTCACCTGTTGGAGTCTACCTGCCAGGCGAGAGGTGATGGTGGGAGGAAAGGACAAGACTAGAGCATGCTTTTTCAGCTGACGCAAAGAGGAAGCATACCTTGTGTGTGTGTGTGTGTGTGTGTGTGTGTGTGTGTGTGTGTGTGTGTGTGCATGCGTGCGTGCGTGCGTGGAGTGGAGGAAGGATCGAGAAAGGAGAAAGGGAAGAGAAAAGGACATCTTCCACACTATGGAAATATGATTTGACTATGGTCTTCATATAACCAAGTGCACAGGGAGGGTTGTTCATCAAGTAGATGTACATGTACTGGTTTGCAAAGAACAAACAAGTTCACATGGATTGAGGCACGTAGCCCCATGCCCCTCCTAGGTATGATACAGGGCAGTTGACCATGCTCTAGTTCCCTGCCAACATGAGAGACTGGGGCTTAGTACACTGACTCACTGGTCATTGCATATGCAGATGATGGGTCTTGAGAGGATACCCCCACCGCCCTTCTTCTTCTTCTTGGCTGGAATGGGACAACACACAATAGCTACACCATGCTAAACACTGCTGAAATAACACAATGTAGCTTGGTAACCGAAACTTGACAACATTTCAACTAGTTGATTTGACCATTACAAACATAAAAATATTTTAGAGTATAAATCAAGTAATCTGATTGGTCAGTAGCAGGTTTCTAAATAGCGTAGATCCCTTGGTCTCAGCGTCTAATTACTATTTAGATGTTACGAGGCAAAAACAGAGGAAAGTGAAAGCCAGCCGTCACCAAGAATAGACCCAGGACTCCTGCATGGTTTGAACCGCCAGCACTCTACCACTAAGATATGACCATCAGACTACCACCAACCCTTGGAATCCTCCATAATTCGCCTTATAGCGTCCTTATTTCTAGCTGAGGCGAGGTGTTTAACGAACATGTATAGCCATTCACAGAGTAACACAGTAAAACAAGCTTACATGTTTCAGTTCTCTTTAAGAGCTCAATCAGCACATTGATGGCTGCCTGAAGGTAAGAAAGAGAGGGCAGAAGTACGTACAGTTGGTGTTCATCAAGCTCATGCAGAATAGGGCTGCCACGATATATCGTATGTCGTTATGTCATGACATAAAGTAGTCTCGACATGATATGACATACGCCAAGACTATATCGATATTTGTAAACAGTGTGCATTTGCATAATTACTAAGCTGGGATTTACCTGAACACACAAGAAGCTGACACGAAATGTAGGAAATTTGAGCCAACAGACCTATATTCCTACTTGTGAAAGGTCACATGTACTCGTAACTTACCAAACACTAGCATACACTAAGTTAATGAGTCACTTAAGACTTTTTTCATGCAGTGACAGATTACAATTTCAGAAAAGAACCTCATGTCATGACATATCGTCATATCGTGACATAAAATTACATGACATATGATATAGAATTTTAGCCATGTCATGGCAGCCCTAATGCAGAATGATGGATTGATTTGACTGTGAACAGTGCCTAAAGTAATCGTAATCTCCAAAAAAAAGCCTTTCTCCCACTCCACCGAAGAGGGAAAAGAAACAAATGAAAACAGACACCATTTGTTACAATTGCCCAATCAGTCAAGTGCAGGGGATCACATGTATCTTGGAGATTGTAGGTGACATTGCATTGCATTGCAGGGTTTCATACAGGATTTTTTCCTGGGGGAGCCAGGGATGCATGCAAAGGGCGCATGCACGTCAGTATACCTGCTTGGGTTTCGCAGACTTTAATGACATTCTGGACATATTTAAGGACAAGAATCGTCAGATTCAGCTATAATACATTAGGTCTATACTTATGCTGTACTTTGTTATTGTATTGTATACCCTATTGTAGCTGTTGAGGTAATTATGACATCATAATTTTCAAATTTCTGGGGGGGGGGGGGGGGGGAATCCCAGTGTCCCCCCCCCCCACACTCCCCTCTGTATGAGATCCTGCATTGAGAGTATATAGTTGTGCTGAGGCATACAGCTTTAGGGACAGCATGTGTGAAAACAAGCCTATGGAAGAGCCAATACCCATGGACATAAGAAAATTACGATGTGTATACGAAATAGGACACAATTCTTACAGCTGGGGCTCCATCAATCTCATCCAGAATGAGGCAATTGGGTCTCGAGTCAGCCGTGAGCACTGCCTGCATCTGTGTAGCCGACTGGATGCGCTGGTGAAATAGCTCTGGACTGCGATCATCACTGTGTGTGTGTGTGTGTGTGTGTGTGTGTGTGTGTGTGTGTGTGTGTGTGTGTGTGTGTGTGTGTGCGTGCGTGTGTGCGTGTGTGCGTGTGTGCGTGCGTGCGTGCGTGCGTGTGTGTGTGTGCTATGTGACAAGTTGATGAAAACGAGACTAAATAATTTACCTAGCATTCATCTCCACTACATTGTATCCAGCATGTTTTGCAATGATATGTGCCAACGTTGTCTTTCCCAGGCCTGGGGCTCCACAGAGCAGAGCAACCTGAGGAGGGAGGGAGGGAGGAAGGAAGGAAGGAAGAAGAGTGATGGAAGGAAGGGAGGAAGAAGAGTGATGGAAAGAAGGAAGGAAGAGTGACGGACAGAAGGGAGGAAGGAAGAGTGACGGACGGAAGGGAGGAAGAAGAGTGACGGACGGAAGGAAGGAAGAAGAGTGACAGACGGAAGGAGGAAGAAGAGTGACGGACGGAAGGGAGGAAGAAGAGTGATGGACGGAAGGGAGGAAGAAGAGTGACGGGCGGAAGGAAGGAAGAAGAGTGACGGACGGAAGGGAGGAAGAAGAGTGACGGACGGAAGGAAGGAAGAAGAGTGACGGACGGAAGGGAGGAAGAAGAGTGACAGACGGAAGGGAGGAAGAGTGACGGACGGAAGGAAGGAAGAAGAGTGACAGACGGAAGGGAGGAAGAGTGACGGGCGGAAGGAAGGAAGAAGAGTGATGGACGGAAGGAAGGAAGAAGAGTGACGGACGGAAGGGAGGAAGAAGAGTGACGGACGGAAGGAAGGAAGAAGAGTGACGGACGGAAGGAAGGAAGAAGAGTGACAAACGGA
Source organism: Agelas oroides (assembly GCA_949130485.1). NCBI lineage: Eukaryota > Metazoa > Porifera > Demospongiae > Agelasida > Agelasidae > Agelas > Agelas oroides. The sequence goes on from OX422195.1 coordinate 6,847,889, forward strand.
AGGAGGAAAGGGGAGGGAGGTTTAAAGGGAAGGAAGGGTGGGAGAAACAGGGGAAGAGTGAAGAGTGGAAGGGGGAAGGAGAGGAAGGGAAAGAGCAAAGGGAAGGGAGGGAGTGAGCAATATGAAGGAAGGAAGGTGAGTACATCAAAATCTTAGTCAATGCACCAAAATTGCCAGTAGTCAAGTTACCTTCAGCCTAGGTCTCCTTGTTTCATCCAGAGCCTATACGTATAGTAAGAGATTACAAGTCAAAATCACCCATCTGCAAGTTTGAGCTCAACCACAAGATACACATGCAAATCTCCCTATAAAAAGGCAGGCCTAGTTGTTATACGACGTCATCAATTGCATAGGATGCATTTGCACACACACACACACAGTCACACACCCTCACTTAATTAATTAACCTATTCACTCCTACCTCAGGGACTGCAAAAGCACCGGGATCCTTATACTCCACCTTGTTCTCAAAGTTCTTCCCCTTCACCCCTTTCATCTGTCCCTTCTCCTCTCCCTTCTTCCCCTGCCCACCCTTCGTAACTCCAACGGGCAGGGAGGATCGACCAAACACACATTCATCCCACAGCTTCAGCCAAGACAATATGGTACGATTGATCCCCTGCATGAGATGTTGAAGAGATAGTTACATCAATCTGGAGAGACTTTATGTATCAAGTCTAGTATAAGCCCTAGCTGAATGCTTATTTATCCTGATTTAGCAGTTAAAGAAAAAAAGCTTTAGAGCAGGTAAGAAAATATGTAGTCCTCCAAGACAATCAAAATGGCCATAGACATCAGATGAAAGCGCCACTACTACACTGGGCAAGCTGAACAGCGAGTTCACACTGACTGTGGGTGGTAATTCCTACCATGTATTATTTAGCTAACTCCATCCCAAAGGTATTTAACAATAACTCTAATAATTTTTTTTTTTTCGAGTTCATACACTGACACACAAACTGGAAGTCAGGAACACAGTGATACTAAAGCTTCTCACATCGTCACTGAGCAGCTCTGTGAACTGTCGAGGAGAGTATTTGTCCACCCAGAGCACATGTTCTGCCCTCTGCCCCATGTCCTCCATCGCCACCCCGTCTTGGTCCTCGGAGTCTCCAAACAACAACTGCGACTCCTCCTCCAAACCATCACTGTCACAGTACAAATGACACCAATCAGAGTGGTCAACTCTCATACATGTAAGGTTTCTCGGCCAAAATAAATACGACAAAATACTGTGCATAACAAGGTCAGATTTTCAGTTGAAAGTTATACGGCTTTTGCTTAAGTATGCATATATTGTGCGTCCACACCATCCCTAGATAGAGGGTCTACCGACTCTCTGATGATAATTTATGGGGATATTTTCTTTGGTGCTTTTTCTAAGCTAGTGTTAAAGCTCTGAGGTTTTTGCATATATACACATGCATATTCTAACTTAAAACTTCTCTAATGTTGATTAGTTACAACAATTATTATCATGTAACCGACCAGCAGGAATGTACAAGAGGCAGTGCGTGGGGAAGACTTGTAGCAATATACAGACCTGTCCTTGTTGCATATGTTACTGTTGTTAGCTGCTGCGTCTGCACTAATTCTTAGGCACAAAGGAGGACAGCCTGGGAATCTGCAACAAGCATTATCTACTAAACCAGTTCTTTTGTTCAATATCTATGTCTGTCAGTGTGTGAAGAATCAATCAATCATATTTCCCTGAAAAACGTAGGCCTACATACAGATGTTTTACACAGTCCATCACCCACTGTACGGGATGTGTTTTGGTCAACACTAGGTCTCATCAGCTGCACTGGGGTAACCAACGGGACAGCTATCTTATGCAACAGGTCTCACCAGCTGCACTGGGGCAACCAACGGGACAGCTATCTTATGCAACACAGTCAGGTGGCTGGCCTTATGGGATAATAGCATCTCAGCAGTAGCATCTTTGTACGGCTGTTTTTGAAAATTGTTTCTAAGAGCAACTGTGCAAATGTGTCGCTACTCACCTTCTGAGGGATTGCAGTAGGTTGTTGGACTGCTCAACCAGCCTGCGACGTCTCTGCAAGAGGAAGGGTAGTAACTTTAGAACATCATGCAGAGCTCGATGTAAGTATGAATAGTTAATCAACCACACTTCCCTGGTGAAAGCTAATACTGGGCCTCATTTGTTTCTTCCTCACCTCTTCCTCCACGGAGTCTCTGAGTCTGGCAAAGGGGACTGAGAGCAGCTGGAACTTGGAGGAGGAGAACATGCTCTGCTGGGAGGACTGTAAGCAAGCAATGGAGGAGAGAAATGGGAGGGAAACATACACTGCAAAGATGGCTGTCAATGACCTAAGCGCCTTTTACCTAGCCTTGTTCCTAGGTCCCTGCCCAGCTTCCCATCACTCAGCTAAGTGGGGAGGGCCTGAGAACATTTATCATGTGAGCAGGACACAGCAAAATGGTGAAAATACTCAGAATGAAAAGGCAATATCGCATGTTGTTCAATCAACATACTACACACTTGACACCTTTTGTATGCGTATGACAGTCACCCCTGCTAGCTTGGTACATGTGGTAGGTTGCCTAGTACAATAGCTCTTCTTGCTGGTCTGAGCCGCAGCGTGCCCACACTCAATTCTACCATCTATTCTAGCACTACCACACTTGCACATATAAGAAAGCCTACCTCCCCTCTCCCTCCAAACTTGGAGCCTGATTTGACCCGTAGGTAGATCCTGGTGCCATCACTGCCGGTGACTGTAACATGAAGTCCAGGGGGGGCCCGTGTCAGCACATGGGAGTGCTGCTGCAGTCGAGGACTCGCCGAGGAGTAACTTACCGACTGGGAGCTTGGGTCTACTGTCAAAGGGCTGTGTGGGTCTTCATACAAGTCATCCACATCCATGGTGGGTCTCGGACTGAGGGTGTGGCTTGTAACATCTCCAGTCGGTGTGGTCTTCAGAGCTCTGTAAGTGTCTTCAAACTGATCCATGAGGAAGTCCCTGCGACTAGGCGTGGTGTTGGTATGGCCTGGCTCCAGCTGAGAGGGGTCTAGAGTTCTCTTGTATCTTGATGCAGAGGGTGGAGTGGGGGTGGGAATCGGGTGGTCTCCTGCCTGACTACTGGACCGAGATGGTGTCTTCATTGGAGATGACCAATGAGAGTCCACCTTGTTCCCCTGTGATTCAGGGGCAGTGAGGGAGCCCCTGGTTTCGGCCCTGGTTAGATCTTGATCATTCCCTCTAGGGTGACAGCTATCTCTCTTTCTTCTCTTGGGACTATGCCCCACAGAATGATCATCATGTGAGGGAAAGCCAGTTGGTGAGGGAGATGAGGGGAGGGAGTAGGGAGATGGAGGAGAGTAGGGACATCCATCGTCAGCCTCCTTCATATTGCGGTCTGCTTCTCTTGTGCGTGTCTGGTTCCTTGAGCCCTTATCTTGCACATGCATCACAGAAGTCTGACTGTCCACAGCTGGAGCCGACTCAGGGAGAGATGCAGCTCTTATACTCATTCTTGTCCTTTGAACCTTTACTGGGGGGCCTGAAAAACAGAGACACATAAAATGGTTGGAGAGGTATAGTGAAATTGGACTACAGTTTAGTAATCACGTGCACAATTGTTCTAGTAGAAATACATGTACACAGTGGGGGTGAAGTAATTTGCATTTTTCCACAATTGAGTGGGGTTCACAAAGTAGCCAGCGAGAAAAATCATGCCATGACAAATTGAAAAGGATTTGCTAGCAGGCTTGTAAAGATTTTATTGCACAGACTGAGAGCTTACATTTCCGTAATAGAATAGTTATTGTGTAGAAAATATTACAAAAAGCACATAATGGTAAGTACAAAGAGTTTGTTGCAGTGAGTTCATTAACGTTCAATTCTTACACCCTACTACCAGACATCTAGCTGCCATGCAGTGTCAGAGGCATAAGACTTGATGCACTCTCATGGCACTTATAACAATTATCTCCTGTCAGTGACCTCACTCACGGGGAGTGTCATCAATGTCCGAGGGAACAAAGGGGAGAGGACTCTCCTCCATGGGTCTCTTGCGGGAAACCCCAGGGGGAAGGAAAGGGCTAGCAAGGGAAAGTGCACGCCGGGAGGGTGGAGAACAGCTGCCATTACCTGCAGGTACAGAGAGGTATACATACACTACTGAAATAAATGTCACATTGGGACTGCAGCAAAGTTCTCAATGTTCAAATGGCCCTATGCACTTTGGAGTCACTAGCACTTGTTTGCCGGAGATTACAACCAAAAACATCACACACACTGCCGAGGGCATCACTTGTGATTTGGAGATATTCCTGAGCATGAGTGAGATTTAACGTGTCCACTCACCGTTTTGGCTCATGCTCAGCTAAAGACACTGCACTGTTGAAGTTTGTCATTACGTAAACATTAACTACTTTTTTTTTTACATCTACCAGTTCATAAAACAATTTGGCATGGCCTTCCTGCTTCGAGGTACAAGAAAAGAGCCAATAAACAGAGTGAGGACTTCAGTTACTAAGCACAAAATTAGCCCCTAGTGGACATTTGTGGTCAACAGTTAATACTCTCTACACCCAGTGGTGTAGCCAGGATGAGCAAGTTACGTGGGCACAACATGGGCACACCCAGCGCGTGCGTAACATGCATCTGGCACAGGCCCGGGTATGCCCGGGTGTAGCTACGCCACTGTCTACACCCCATGCCTGAAGCTTTGGAGGTTACCAGCATGGTGCCCAACATCCTTGCTTGAACTTTGACCTCAACTGGACAACCAGTATGGTAAAGTGGGGTTAGCTCAAAGCCCTTTTTGTTCAATAGCAGTCAAATATAGGATCATTGTGTATTTATGTCAACAGCTGTTGGTCATCTGGCCATCCACCACCCGAGTATCCCACCATGAAAACAGATGCTCCCTCACGGACACAAACTATTCTGGATTTCTCCTTCTAGTTGAAACACTCACTCTCCTCCTGCTCTTTGAGCATCTCAAGCTCTTCTGCAAACTGGCTCTCGAAATCATCCTCATACTCCATGATCTAGTGGCACGGCTGCTTTCAAGTTAGCGCCAAAACGCGGGAAGCCCGGCTTGATCCGCATACTTTAATAAGTCAATTCCGTATACTGATAGAGTGATGGGTGTAGCTGTAGCATATCAGGTGATTGTGTAGTACCATAGTAAAGTACCCGAGAGGCGAGACGTTAGACGAGACGATGGAAGCGCAACTTCAAATTGGTACGGAGAAGCAGCGCTGTCAAATAATATGCTTTCACGTTCCAATAAATCAAGCATCATAGCTTGAAGTGTACTTGCTATATGAATTTAACTATTGTGAATATTTTCTTTCCCTCTTCAGTTCTTTTCTTCTTGTGTGTGGCGGCGCTTGCCTTCCAGGTAGCAGCTGATGAGAACTACCTTGTTCCCCCTGCTAAGCTCAAGAGTGCACCCTACCCTGAGTGGGCCCATCACCACTGGTACTGCTCATTGCATGCATTTTGTACAGCATTGTATAGCAGCATAGTCGTGAGTATTCTCTCGCAAAAATAATTTTGTGAGAGAATATTTATGAATGGCAGTACAGCACAATGCAGCAGTGGTGATAATGTTTTGAAAATTAACAACAAAATAGTCTTTTGTGGAACCGTATAGAGGAATTGTGTTTGCGTGTTGAAGTGCATATAAAATTTGCATAGTGAAGTTATTCTATGGGCTTGCTTCTGAGGTATGGAGCATGCATTTGGCTTCAACTTTAGAGAGCTAATAAGAGCATTCAACATTCCCATACAAGAAGGGAATGCTACTTGTAGGAACATTGCTAGAGCAGGAAGTTTTAATTGTACGCAAGTCCCATTGAAAATTGTCTGTTTTTAACGTCCAAGATGGTGCGCGTGTGCATGACACGTATGATGTAATGTTATAATGTAAATGCAATTCCTCTATTAGCAGTGATCAGTAGGAAACTGAATGGCTGCAACCCAAGTAGCAACGTGTACGTCCTTTCTGTGTACTGTAACTTGTGACCACAACTGTGTTTCAGCCATGCTCTATCGATCTTGTCTCATAAGATGGCCTACTAGCTTGAAACTAATATGTAACACGTAATGTTCTATGTCATTTTGCGCAGGGTGTGGCTCGAGTCATGCAACCAGACTACCATTACCCAGCTTGCCACTGATTACATGGACCATGGCATTCAGGTGAACTTTACTATATATATATAGTACTGAGTAGAGTTTACAGATAGATGCCATTACCCTCCCACTTCACCCTCATGAAGTAGGAGGGTAAAGATATCCTGGCACAAAATACTAGTGTTACATTAAAGGTGGTTTTGTGAGGGGCAGTCAGATAGAGTTTCAATATGCAGTATTGCTTAGTTTCCTAACCATAAATATAACATATGTCAGTCTGTAGCTTCACTGTACTGCACATCTGCATTATGGGAATTTTCTGACGTGGTGAATGTACATTAGTTATGTACTGAAGTTGTAGTGTACTTGTACAGGCTACATAGCGAATACATTGCGAATACAACAGTGAACATGTAGTGTATGCCACTACTGCTTGTGGGTGCTGTATTGACCTATTGTACTTTGCTATTGATGTGGTGTGTGTGGTTCTGATCTAACTCAGTTGTGGTCTTGACTACCTGTTTGCTATTGATGTGTAACCTTTGATTCTGGCTACTGTAGGTGGGAGCTGTGGACATTGAGCCTGTGTGGTCTACAGGCATGATGGACTTTGTGTTCAACACCACCATGTTCCCAAACGTAACTGAAATGGTATGTAACTCACTGGTAGTCGGGTGAGCTAATTTTCAGCAAGTGAATGTTTCCTTCTGTGTCAATGTCCCCTTACTAAATACTTGACTCTACAATACTGACTTATGTATGTATGGTATGTATGTATGTTTGTTTGTTAGATGTTGCTTAGCAACCAAAACTTTGTACTTGAATAACACGAAGTAGAATGGGTGGAGGTGGTAATGGGTGTGGCAGTGGGTTGCTAGGGGTAACATCCAACAAATAAGTTACATTCTCCAGACGGAACAGCATTCGCCCTTCGGGCTCATGCTGCTCCGTCTGGGGAATGTAACTACCATTTGTATGTTTGTACATGCCTCTTGTTGCATTTAAAACTACACTGGACACCCAGATTAAAGTGAGATGTATGATAGTCTGATCTTTCAAATATACCATACAGTATGAGCAGTGCAGCTGTAAGTAGTATGTGTAATGAAAAGTACTTGGTAGCCATCATCCCTATCAACTCAGATCCTCCATGTATCTCAGGAAAGACCTGTTACCAAGGTGATGGTTACCAATAGCACACAAGGAAATTGATCTAAAAGAGTGCCTGTGTTAAGTATCAGCTAGGTGCCATGGCCAGTCTCCTTATGCACACAGGTGGAGTCCTTCCACTCCAAGGGTGTCCGTGTGATCATGTGGATGGCCTCCATGGTGGACATTGACTCGCCCAACTACCAGGAAGCCCATGACAGGAAGTACTTCATCAGGTGATTCCTGTAGTATAGTATCATGTGATGAAGGAGCTATTAAACTTTGTACTTTGAGGCTTTCATGGAGGACAAAGTTTGGTAACCACACTGTTGAACTTGTTTTTTATGTATGTAGGTGTTTTGAAAGGAAAGTGATAGTTTGTCCAAATTAAGTGATAAACACTAAATATGGTTTGTATATAGTCTGGTGCCATCTAATCTGAACTTGTGCAAAACGAAAATTGGCTCAGGATGCTCTTTCACAAATTGCATGGTCTATGTGGTAGGAGTTAGTTTACTGGCACTTCTCAAACCATCACTGTTAGTTCTACTCTTGGTTTGGTGGAACACGTACTTGAGAGTGTGCTTGTGCAGTGCAGTGCATGTGCAGCACAGATCTGTAATGTGATCACCTTATGTCTATTGCATCAGCTGACAGGTTTGCCAAACCAAGCAATGGTGTCACATGACATAAGGTCATTTCTGACCTAAAACCATGTAAGGGTGTTAAATGACATCACACGAGATCATTTCCACATACCTAACCACCCAATGGGGTTATACTGATGACCATATACCAGTGGTATTACATGACATCATATTACACTGTCTGTAGCACTAATGACATCACATTCTGAACTGCACTGTCGATTTTGTCTCACTTGCGTACACTTGTACATGTACACATGCATTGGCCATGGAAGCTTGTTTATGTTTAGGCTTGTCCCTCCCTTGGGGGTGATTGTTACACATTGGTACACCAATATGCCAGTCCCTTCCACCCAGGGATATAACCAGGGCAACACTGTTGTAGAAGAGCGTATGAACAACATTCTGCCTATGTAACACACTATACTGTATAGCTGGAAATATTGACAGTCTTTAAATTTGGCGGCTTGGCCCCAACCCGAGTGTAAAAAATATTGGCGGAATTTAAATTTGGCGGTGGCACCTCGCAGCATATTACGTCATCATAAACATTGCACGCACATTTATCAGGGAGCATTGCCGTCCTTTCGCTTGAAGTACTTGAACAAAGCCATGAGTTCGCAAATTTACAAGAAACATAACTGGCAGCGTGCTAGTGCCGAGCTTAGCCTAGCTATATGTACAGCTCATGTAGAGGGGTGCCAGGCGGGACCAAGAACATTACTGTTGGCTTACGTCATTACATGTTGTGGATGAAAATAATATTGGTGGATTTTAATTTGGCGGTTTCAACCCCGACCGCCAAACCACCAAATTTAATTCCCCATCAAATTTTCCGGCTATATGGTATTTCTAAAGCTATATATATTAATCAAACGAAACCAGTAGACTTATGGAGCCCTTTGATGTCAGCCCAATCTCCAGATATTTAATTTGAGTGAATCCCACACTTGCAGGGATTTGCTTGATGATCAACATGTGTTCAGCTGGTGGCTTGGGAAGGGGAGCCTGTTGGATTTCACCAACGAGGAAGCCAAGGAGTGGTGGCATGGACAGCTGGATAAGGTGTGCTGAGTCCAGATACCATATAACGGGAAAGGCCTGGGAACGAGGCTATCCAGATACCATATAGCAGGTTTCTTTTGTGGAAGAAAACTTTTGTAAATTTCACATTTTATCAGCAATTTGCTCATGGACTTTGTTTGAAACGAGCCTGGGAACGAGGCTAGCACTTTGAATATCACTAAGAGTTTATAACAGTAAGAGTGTGCAACTTCCATATGGTTTCTACACCCACCATCTGGACAGTATGACGTAGGCAATCAGCAGTGAATATGTTTAGCAGGTACTTAACATGAAGCCATTCTAGGTGCTAGTGTCATTAGCTAAGTGAACACTCTAGCAAAAGTCCGCCTCTTTGCTGCTGTGTTTTCACAGCTAAGCATATTCACTGCTGATTGCCTACCACATACTGTCCAGATGGTGGGTGTAAAAACTAGCCTCGTTCCCAGGCCCTCGCACAGCTTCCCGTCGCTTGCAGTACGGTTAAGCGGGAGAGGGCCTGGTACATTTTCTCACGTGAGTGACGTCACGGGTAGAAAGGCGGTAGAAAGACTTTAATTGAACGTGAGCGAGCATGACTAAACTGTTGCCGTGTGTCTTCACTGTCTTGGCTTGGTAAAACTCTCTGTCCTCTGAACTGTCTCGTGAAGAGCGACATAAAAGCGCCTTTGTGCGCTGCCATCTTTCGACTCGGAATAGCCGTGCTCTAGTGCGTGCGGGCGAGCGAAGTTTTTTGTGGTTTACATGACGCCCACGTTCGCATAATTTGCCCTGTCCGTGACGTCACTCACGTGAGAAAATGTACCAGGCCCTCTCCCGCTTAACCGTACTGCAAGCGACGGGAAGCTGTGCGAGGGCCTGGGAACGAGGCTATGTAAAAACCACATGGAAGTTGCACACTCTTACTCTTGGTATCGCTGTGTACCAGTTTCTTGTTGCTTCATCATATGATCTGGTTGTCCTCCTCAGACACTTGCCTATGGTATAGACGGCTGGAAGTGTGATGCAGCTGAACCTTACATACTGGAGATAATCCTCCCCCTGGGCAAGCAGGGGCTGGTCACCAGGAGGGAGTACTCTGAGGCATACTACGCTGACATCTTTGATTACACCCGACAGAAATTGGGCAAAGACAGACTCATCATGTCTAGAGCTGTGGATGGGTCAGTTACTGTTTTTCCAGTATCAGGGTTTCATACAGAGAGAACGGGAGGGGAGGGGGGGGGGGGGGGGGGGATGTTGGGATTCCCCTAACTAATCCTGTATGAAATCCAGATTATGGTGTCATAAAATATTCAATTGGCCAGTACTTGTACACAGTTAAACTCTTCAGCCCCTTAGTAACATTCCTACTTGGACACTACAGTGTGGGCCCTCAACTTATCTTCTTAACATCTACTGTAGATTGGGAAATTTTCACGTGAAAAATAGTTTGCGTAAAAAATTTTCATTGTGTTAAATTTTCGTGGTTTCGTTCGATCCGTGGACATTTTTTTTACGTTTGACGGTTACAATATGGACGAGCGCCTGGAGCGTTCGTAGCGTTTAGTCTACTACCAGGTGTCGGGAGAGCCAGGTATCGCTGGCTGTAGTGCTGTAGCTGTCAGGAGTAGTAGTTGATTGGGTGTGGATGTGCGTGCACGCTATTCATTGACCATCGCTGCACCTAAATTTTTTTTTATTCGTGTGTTAAATTTTCACGGTTGGTCTCGACCGCGAAATTATTTTAACAGCCACTCTACGGTATTTACACCTCACGTTGCTGTGTACATGCAGGTTTGGTCCCATCTACTTGGACTTCAGTCCCAGGAGAGTGATGTTCTCTGGCTGGATCGGGGACAATGACCCCACCTTTGAGGGAATGGAGGACGCTCTTCGGAAGTACCTGCAATCAGCATGGGCAGGTATGTGTTCTCTTCTATAGTGGCTGTTTTTTTTTTATCTCTAAATGGTGTTGCCTTGGTATTCATCCCTCCCTCCCTCCCTCCCTCCCTCCCTCCCTCCCTCCCTCCCTCCCTCCCTCCCTCCCTCCCTCCCTCCCTCCCTCCCTCCCTCCCTCCCTCCCTCCCCTCCCTCCCCTCCCTCCCTCCGCTCAGGCTATGCCAACTTTGGTTCAGACATTGGTGGCTATAGGCAGGGCACTGGGAAGTATGGCAGGACAAAGGAACTGTTTGTCCGCTGGTTCCAATTGGGAGCCTTCTCCCCACTCATGGAGAACGGAGGGTACGGAGAGCATCGTCCTTGGAAGTATGATAACCAGACACTGGAGATTTACAAGAAGTGAGTTAAATTAAAATTTGCCACTGGATGTGTGGTGAGAAATATGAAGTAGTGCACTGTCACTGTGTCACTCTGTGACTATTAATGTACTAAAGGACGCACAGACCTTTGGCATCCACTTACCCTTTGATCTCAGATGTAGATCAACATTATGTTTTGGGTTGCCTAGTAACCAATTAGTACCATGTTGTAAATCATCCCTTATACCAAACGTTTTTCATGTGTACGTGTGTGACTTATACAGCCAACCTACCTGGCTCCTAAGCTGTCTTTAAAATTTATGTACCATGCAAGCTGCCCCATGAATAGCTTCAGCTTTGTAGCATGTGAGACGACTACTTTAGTTTGTTCGCTACCATAGAGACTGCTTAACTCTTTAACCATTTACTAAGAGTCTTTATTAGGAGGCTATGGATACCTTCTTTGGTCCGTATTTCAACTTCTGCTTGGAGCTAGCACTGGAAACTTGAGCCAAAGCTTCTTTGAGAAATTCTGGAGTCAGCCTCTAACTCTTCTCTGACTGCAACTAGTGTCAGGTGTGTCATCATAAGGCTATGAATCTCATTAACAGGCGTAGAAACCACTCCTCCCCCCTTGTAGGGGCACCATTTCTGGTGCATACATACTGTAGTCAGTTTTCAGTCAGGAGGAGCGTTTTCTGGTCGGAAGGCCCTGACCATTGAAAGCTCACTAATGAGTAGGAGTGGTCAAGGTCATTGAGGCTTGAGGTGAAATTCAGGTTTAGCACTTCTGAACTTCTCACTCCAGATATCGGCTATTTTACCTACACTTAATAGTCACATAGAGCTTTTAAGCCAGTAAGTGCATAGTTTCCTTACGATAGGCACAGCATAGCCTCGTTCCCAGGCCTCCCCCGTTTTTGTTCTTCAGTTTGTGTTCAGTATAATACACGGAAGCAGAAGAGCAATGAAAAACAGGGAAGGCCTGGGAACACTTATCATGTGAATGATGTAAGGTGGACACGAGGTGGATGTGGGGGGAGTCCACATTCAAATAACATACTAGTCTTCATCCTTGAGAGCTCCATCGCTAGGCAGGACCCCAGACATTCACACGATCGAGAGTACTTGACTTAAGAGTAGGAAACTTGTACTCAGATTTATTGCGCACGAATTTGTAGTTGGGGACCGCCCCCCCCCCCCCCCACGTCCACTCCACATCCACTTGTGTCCACGTCATGTGATGTGTTCTCAGACATTCCCCATTTTTCATTGCTCTTCCGCTTCTGTGTATTATACTGAATGCAAACTGAAGAACAAAAACTGGGGAGGCCTGGGAACGAGGCTAGGCACAGCACCTATTCACTGATCTCAATGTCCATAGTACATTTCTTGCTGCTATGGATGTTTACTTAATTGCTCAAGCTGATGTTTCTCCTGCTACAGGTTTGTGGATGTACACTATCAGCTGGTGCCATATTTCCTCACCACCGGCTCAGAGGCTTTGGAGACCAATACCAGCTCGCTCACACCACTAGCAGAACATGAGAACTTTATTGAAAAGGTACGTGTAGGGCCATGAATGAAATGTATGAGTGAAAGCACCACTATCATACGTCTAACTCACACAAATGTAAGGGAGTCAATTGGGAAGCCTTGCAGCTACACGCAGTTTATAAAAAGCCATATTTTTTACTACAAGTCATGCAAGAATCCGTATCAGTACTACAAATCACACGAGAATCTGTATCAGGTACTACAAGTCACATGCGCTGCGTCTGAACGTGCAATGAATCGAAGGTTCATATGATAAAATCATTATCACCGTAGTACCAAGCCATACCAGAAAAAATATCACTTGTTTGTTGCCGTCTGTATTGTTACAAGTGCGGTGATATTACAGATGGCAACAAACTGGTGATACTTATATAGTAGCACTTATTGTGCGTAGGTAGATGCAAGTATTACATCATTAGATCAAATTGCTCAATTACTAAATTAGAAGGTTTGTGCTAGCAGAAAAACCTCTTGCAATGTTCCTGTGGTTAGCTACCTCAGTGCAGGTGCCCGCCCCCAATATCTGGATCCACAGAGTGCTAACCATGTTGTCGACCTTGCATTCTTGAACTGCCACACCACACAAGCACAGCACAGCACAGGGAAATATAAGATGTATTCAAGTTCTTGAGCGATAGCCTGGCCCTGCATTGCGCTCCAACACCTGGCGTATGCCGTCTCCCGTCGCGGCGTTGAGCTCTCGATGGTAGCCGCGCACCAGGTCCTTGATGGTGCCGAGTTTGGACATGGTCACATGCCTTCGGGAGCGCGCAGTGGTCCTAGGCGCGGGACTTGAACAGAAAAATGAACTGGGTGGGCACTTGCACAGGGAAATATAAGATGTATTCAAGTTCTTACCAGATTTTCATGCAGAGGAGGTCGGACACGGTTGAATTAAAATGGCTGAGGTCACACTAATTGATCTTGGATATTGCAAGATAGAAAGCTTTTTTAGCTTTTTCTATAGCCTTGAATCTTGATTTGAAAACTGGGGTCCCACCTCAGTAAAAGTCGAGAGAGCTAGAGATACGAAAAATCAATTAGTGTGACCTCAGCCATTTTAATTAGTAAAATTCAACTGTGCCCGACCTCCTCTGCTCTATATGCTTGTGTTTCATTTTCTTTATGTGGGGGCTTTTTGATTTTGGTTACAGTTACTTACAAGTTACAAGGATAGTTTTATTTTCAATGTGTGACCTCTTGCAGCTGATAGATGACTTCCATCCATCCACATTCAACTACTTGCTGGGCAAGAACATTCTGGTGGCCCCCATCCACACCAACACCTCCTCCGTGAGTGTGACCTTCCCTGAGGGTAGCAGCTGGGTGGACTGGTGGAACCACAGCACTGTTTTCACTTCAAGTTCTTCTCAAACCTTCACCAACGTACCTCTGGAAGACTACCCAGTGTTCTTCAGGACAGGTAGATTCATTGCATGTTTGATATCTGTAATGCAGCCTTAAGAAGTGAGAACATTCCTGTTTGCACAGTCATACAAAGACACTGTCTGTGAAATGATACCAACTCTCCCTCAGGCTCCTTTCTTCCTCTGCGTGTGACTGAACAGACCCCAATGCTGGGTAGGAGTGGGTTTGCTGGCTACCTCAGATGGCTGCTACACTCTCCAACAGTGACAGAGAGCCCAGTGAGCTTTGCTGTCAGAGAGCAGGAAGAGGGAGGGATTGTTGCCTCCTATAGGTGAGCCTGGTTAAACATAACATACCACACTTGTGTTAAGATGAGCATATTCAGGGTGTTTCTGAGCTTCCTTGAATTCGTTGCTGAATGCTTTTATTGGGCCGCTTTTATTATTTAGTATATACACAATTAATGAATATCATTAGGACCCCAGAATATGCTGACATGCAAATCTGTACGAGTTTGGGCTGATTTTAGGGCTGAACAAATCAGTATGAGATGGCTTAATTTTGCTGGGAACTAACACGCAAATTCGTACGTCAAGAAAAAAATACGCATCTCTCTTTCTCACAAAGATCCTCAGACATCATCAGACTGGCATTGCCTATCAAGCAAACAGGGAAGGGGGTGTCTATACCTCTAACATCTGCACGAGTTAGTAGCAACTGTAAGTAACTAACACTCGTACCCATACAAGATATGGTGTCCACCCGTGCCGCACCCTGGTTGGAATTTTGAATTACAGTAGTCGGACCATGTGCATTGCTGTTTGCCGCACCATGCCATGCCAGGGCTGTCTCTAGATGTCTTCTGACCGGGAATAACTATTGAATTTTAAGAGGAAAGTGTATGGCATTGATCCAAAGGCGATTGTGAAGACGTCTGAAATATCTTGTACTGATCGACCATTTTACAGCATGAGGACAATCACATGACATCACGTGAGTATTACATAACAATATACTATAGTCTCCTCCTCACTTAGCTAAATACAGTTCCTATAATTGTTCAATGAGTCTCTCTGGTGCTCGAATTGTCCGAGATGACTGACGACGTACTGGCGGTTCATGTGGCCCAACTGTGCCACACTCCCGAGGTGTCACTGGTTGATCTAGTGGTGTAACCGTGTCACAGTCTGAGGATTCCGACGTGTTCAATGGTTCCTCACCAGTGACCACTGGCACTGGTTCTGACGATACTGGGGTACATCCTGGAGCTTGACGAATTAGGTGATCTACATGCACCTTCCGCTGACGACCACCCTCCAGTTCCACATTGTAGCTCAAGGATCCCATGCATGACTGCACAACGCCTGGCTGCCACTTCTCTGCATTAGGCCTGTAGTCCCGCACCCACACTCTGTCACCTTGAGCAAATACTTGTGGTGCGGAACTCTCTGGCTGTTCAAGACTATCCCTCATTCGGTCCACCATGCTGGGTACTACCATCGAGAGATGTGTGCGTGGAATTCATCCAAATATAATTTCCGCCGGTGTCTTGCCAGTGCTGGTATGTGGAACATTCCGGTATGTTCTAAGGAATGCAGCAAGGGCACTGTTAATGTTGGTCACTCTCACTTGTTTTTTTTAGCCACTGCTTGACATTCTTCACCATGTTCTCGGCTAATCCATTGGTGGCAGGGTGATAAGGGGGCGACTTCCGGTGAGAAATTCGATTCCTCTTCAGAAAGTTCTCGAATTCCACAGCTGTGAACTGTGGCCCATTGTCTGACACTAGGAGTCTCGGAAACCCATGAGTTGCAAAAACATCCTCAAGAACTTCTATCGTGCGCCCAGCTGTTGTTGACAATGGCATATGTCGAACCTCAGGCCATTTACTAAAGGCATCCACCACAACTAGGAAGTGCTTCTGATTCCATTCCCCAAAGTCAACATGTATTCTGTCCTGTATGAGTATGCACTCAAAATAAGCGCCCACCGCTGCATCCGAGCTGCTGCCAGTGTTGGCACTCCTTGGTTGTGACCTAGGATCTTGCAGAGTGGTCGGTGGTCCGTGACCAGTGTGAAGGGCCTGCCACACAAGTACTGATGAAATTTCTTTACGGCAAATACAATTGCCAATGCTTCTCGTTCAACTTGTGCATAGTTGACTTCTGCTTGAGTCAACACCCGGGAAGCATATGCCACAGGTTTTTCCTGCCCTCCGATGACATGCATCAGGCATGCTCCCAGCCCATATGATGACGCATCACAGTAAAGCTTGATTGGGGAGTCGACACTGTAGTGGGCCAAGACAGGGGTTTTGCTGACTAGCTCTTTTGCCTTTTTGAAGGCATGCTTGTGCTTCTTCCCCCACGACCATCTTGCATGCTTCCTCAGCAAGCTGTACAGTGGGTGTAACACACTGGTTATTGCAGGTAGGAATTTCACATTGTAGGTCATCGCGCCTATGAATGACTTGAGCTCCATCTTGTTTCTTGGACTCTTTGCAGACAGTATATTGTCCACCCTTTCCTTTGTCAGCCTGACTCCTTCTCGTGAGATTGTGTGCCCCAAAAATTCCAGTTCATCCTGAAAGAATCGGCACTTGGACAGCTTCACTCGTAGACCGTACTGTTGCAGGCGTCGAAACACTTGACGAAGATTCTCCTCGTGTTCGCTTCTTGTCTTCCCTGTTACAAGGATGTCATCGATGTAGCATATAGTTCCTTGACACCCTTGCAGCACAATGGACATTGCCTTCTGCCAGATTGCAGGTGCGGAGGCAATTCCAAAGGGTAACCGACGATAGCGAAACAGTCCCAGGTGCGTGTTGATTGTCAGGTAAGGTTGGCTGCTCTCCTCAACTTCCATCTGTTTGTAAGCCCTGGCCAAATCCAGTTTGGAGAATGATTCACCATGTGCAAGTGTTGAGAAGACTTCATCTGGTGTTGGCAATGGAAATGTTTTCATCCGTAGGTGTGGGTTGACCGTTGTTTTGAAGTCCGCACATATCCTTATGCCTCCGTCCTTCTTCTTGACAACCACTATTGGAGCCGCCCACTCACTCTGGTCCACAGGCTCCAGTTCCCCGTCTTCCACTTGCTTCTGTATGGCTTCTCCAACTTGATCTCGCAATGCAAAAGGGACTGGTCTACTTCTGCAGAATCGTGCATCCGCTCCTGTCTTCAGTTCAACTTCTGCCTTGATGCCCCTCAGCAGCCCTAGCCCTTCCTTTGTCACCTCTGGAAACTCATTCATCCATATGGCTGAGTGTAGTGTGTGTACTCGGGGGTCACCAACATCTCCCCGGTTGAGCATCTTGGGCCAGTTGAGGCGGAGCCGGTATAGCCAGTCCCGCCCTAGCAAGGGTAGCTGATTGTCAACCTTCTCCACAATAATGAATCGGCCTTTGACCAGCTGTTGACCGTGAAACACTTCCACAACTATCTCCCCCATGGTTGGCAGTGCGGTGCCATCATACTGGCGCAGGATGACAGACGAAGGCTCCAGCCCGACTTGTTTCAGCTTTGCTCGATATAATGCAGCCGGGATGGTTGACAGTTCAGCTCCAGTGTCCACTTCAAAGTCAATGTTCTTCCCTTTGATTTTCAGTGTCGTTATTAGTTTCCGGTACTTGCTGCCACCCTGTGCTACCTTGTGGACACCTGCCAGTGTGGCACCTAGCTCGTCGCTCTCATCCCCAGATCCACTACTTCCGCTGTCAGCTTCCAGCACATGAGTGTTCCTTGATCTGGTCCCAACCTTTGCCTTGCTACTTTTGCAAACCCGGGCTAAGTGTCCAATTTTGTGGCATTTGTGGCAACGCTTGTCCTTATGAGTGCATTTTGCTGCCACGTGGTCAGTGCTTCCACATCTGTGGCACTTGAGTTTTTCGGTTCGTCTCATTTGGTGAGTGGGTGCCTCGTCTGCCTCTGTATTTCCTCCTTCGAACTGGAGGTGCTTTGCCTCCTTGGCCACCGCTTCCATCGCCCTCGCTCGCTCCAGCGCCTGGGCAACGGTGAGTTTCTGCACGCACAACAGCTCGCGCTGGATCCGTGGGTCCTTCAGCCCGCACACGAGTTGATCGCGTAGTGCCGTGTCCAGATAACTGCCAAAGTTGCATGTTTTCGCGAGTTTGCGTAGTTCTGCCATATAGTCGGTGACCCCTTCTTCGTCACTTTGCTGGCGCTTGAAAAACTTGAACCGTTCTGCGATTTCCACTGTATCAGGGCGATAATGTTCAGCCAACTTTTCGACTATTGTGTTCAGGTCCAGTTCGCCCAACGGGGTGGGACTCACCAGTGTCTTGAGCTTAGAGTACGCGGTCTGTCCTATCCGCGTTAAAAACAGAGCCTTCTGTTTGGCTTCCTCCACCCCATGCGCCACACAGTAGAAGTCAAATCGCTCTTTGTAGTCTTCTATCCTTTCAGTTTTGGGGTCGAACGTGTCTGCAGCTCGATGGTCCTCCATGATTCAACGGATCCTCGTCGCCACTGAAATATCTTGTACTGATCGACCATTTTACAGCATGAGGACAATCACATGACATCACGTGAGTATTACATAACAATATACTATAACGTCTTGGTGCATTCCAGTAACACTCAAATCCGTACGAGATAGGTAGCATACAAAACAACTAGCACTCTATATCATACGAAAATGGTGCAAAATAGATAGGCCTATTTTGGGAGATTTTTGAGTAGTAGGGTAGATGCTGGTATTATGAGACAGCTAAACTGAATGACTACTCATTAGTGTAATGTATTTTTTCAGTTCCATCTAAAGGTTTGAAACATTTCTCCTGAGAATGTACCACTTAGAAAATAAAATTCGTATTTTTCCTCCTAGGCAGTGGTTCTAAAAGTAAGAGCCTATGAAAATCACTTTTGCAGGTATTATGAGTCGGCTGCTGGTATTATGAGTCACCAGGTGCTTTGTTGATTGAAACATTTTCAGTTGGAGTTCAAACTGTATCCTAGCATTTAATAACCTCTCTTTGTGCTGATAGTAATTTTTCTTCACTAGAGCACCTTCCATTCTAACATGGTATTAATGTTAACATACACTGTTCAGGGTTCATAGTTTGGGATCCCTAATCATCAAACCTTGAAAAATACCACAGAGTAAACACATTTTGATGGGAAAGTTGCTATATAATGGCACCCGTATGTGCTCTAAATGGACGTCGAGTTTGGAAATTTTAGGAGTAAAAGTTACATGTGAACCCATAATACCCTCTGACTCATAATACCTGCATCTACCCTACCATCGGCATATTCTGGGGTCCTATATCATTACATTGCTTGCGGACATGACGAAGACAGTTGATGTCGTCAGTATATGAGGTATTGTATGGCTAAATAATAGTTAGACGCTGAGACCGAGGGATCTACGCGATTTAGAAACCCGAGGGCCCGAGGCTGTAGCGCCCGAGCGCAGCGAGGGCGCTACTTAAGGGCCCGGCGGTTTCTAAATCGCGTAGATCCCGTCGGTCGAAGCGTCTAACTTATTTAGAGTGTGCTACTACAACGCAACTTTTCAAACCAGGATGAGGATGGAACAACTTAGCAATGAGCTGGTTGCAGGGCGACGTCATGTCTACTGTGCGAAAAAGGCAAAACAAGCTTCACCTTCGCTGTTTGGCGGCTCGATGCGCCCTTGGCTCCACCTGCTAGGCTGAAATTTACGCCCATCCGCACCAGCGCCTGCCCCAAAAGAAGCTCCGCCCCTCTCTCCACGTTCGAAGGCAGCAGAGCGTAAGGGAAGACCACAGACTATTCTATGAAACTTTGGCATAAATGGCGAAGACCGTGTGTCAAGAAACTCAGGTTGACACTATCACAAACCTGACAGTCCGTCTGCACTGTTCCCACCATAATTTCAATGTCAGCATCCATGATGGATTTGTTTACGTCTGTCCGTGTCCGTAGCAACTAATTTTCATGTTTTGTATCAACAATAATGTGTTAGCTATATCAACACTTTTTTAATGTATCCATAAACAATATTGTTGTTACAAATGTAAGTCTTACCCAGGGGGGTGGACTCTACATGTAGAGTCCACAGACGGTGGCTCTAAGTGATTTAGAGCCCTCACACTGACCAATCAAATTCAAGCATTTCATGATAGCATACTCTAAGTTGAAAAAGAGGATGGAGGAATATAGTGTGTACTTTTTTCTTGCATTGTGTACGTGCATGTCAAAATGTTTCTGTGAACAGGCACTCCTCGCCTGGATGGAGTGTATCACTTCTCTAGTATAGCAGACGTAATTCTTGTGCAACAGTTGAAGCAATGGCAGGAGACGCAATGGCTTTTTAAGGCATGGTGGAGACTGGAGAGCCAGTGCATAATAGCATTGTTTCAGACTCTCTTGTAACAACATTAAGTATTGCGTCAAACATGTGCATGTAATGAGGTTGCTTCAATTTGCCTTTACTTATCAGGGTTTCATACAGGATTTTTCCCTGGGGGGGGGATGTAGGTGTGTGCAAAGGGTGCATACATGCGTCAGTGCACCCGCTAGGTGATTTTTAAATTTTAATGAAATTCTGGACATATTTAAAGAGTACAAGAAACGTCAGATTCAGCTATAATACTATGCTCCCTATTGTAGCTGTTGAGGCAATTTTGACATCATAATTTTAAAATTTCTGCCCCCCCTCTGTATGAAACCCTGCTTATTTAATAACTGTAACACAATATGGCTCGTGACTGTACTACTTCCCATTGCACTCCATTCCATTCCATTCTTATGCAGGTGGCCCAAGCCAGGCTACATGGTGGTGTCTATTAGTGCTCATGACAAACTCCAGTCCCTGATTGAAGTCACTGGACTGCAGGCTCCACCCCAGGCAGTGGCTCTGCAGAACCTGGATGGTACAGTGGACCATGCTGAAGAAGCACTGTCCATCAGTGAACTGAGAAAGCTGGAGTGTGGCTATTTCAGGGATAAAATGTTTCACAGGGTGATGATTCATCCTAGCACTACTGGAATATATGGGCATATTGTGCACATTTACTTCTAACTCTATTTTTCTGAGAATTATTTACACCAGTATTTCTAATTCATTTTTTCAAGAGAATTATGTAGACATGATCTTCCCTGTCACCTGCATGCACAGTCTAATGACTCACCATACACATGCAAGAAAGCAATGGTTGCCTCAGTAAAGGACCCTATCTATAACCGTATGCCATGATACCTAGAGTTCAGAAAAGTGTCATGTAAAGAGAAGGGGTCCAGCTCAGCAAAGGCTCAAGCAGAAAACCTGCCTACATACATGTATATAGGGACCCAGGGTAATGTGCCAGGGGACAACATCAAGCTTGGTCTCATGCCCAGATCCCTTTCCAAAAGGGGTCTGGGCATGAGACTACATCGAGCTATTAGCAGATCAGTGAGGTCCTAGATCCTCCATGTGTCTCAATAATGAGGGAAGAAAAACCCATTATCATGGTGATGGCTGTCATGATGAATTCAGAAAGTGTAAAGAACGCACTCAACGTTGCCTAGCTATGAACCAACAGTATAATTTACAGTACACAAGAACAAATTTTAGGGATGGCATGCCAAAAAGTATGCAAACAAGGTAAAGATGACATAAAAGTGAAGGTAAATATACAGAGTCCCATCCCTTCATCTTTTTCACACCGGAGTAGACCTTTCAATTGCGCGCGCCCTTCTCCGTAGGTCTGTAATCTGGCCAGTGTTCCGGTGATTCCGTAGCCTCGTTCCCAGGCTCTCCCCGTGAGAGTCTTTCATGCAGTCGTAAACAAGTTCTGAGTTTACTATAGCTATATACGCTACAAGTTAATCATTACCAGCGAGTGCATGACGACGCTAGCTTGATCAACGGCACGACAAACTTCATTCTGTCTCTGTGAAGTGGACTAGTTCGAAATACTGGAGCTGAGTTACAATATCTGTGGTATAATTTGTACATGTACCTGCAGACGATAATGGCTATAGCTCTAATTAGCACTTTAGAAGTTGTATGCAACAATGAGTGCTAGCTTACAAGCATCATGTTTGGTCAGTCAGTGTTGATAAGCAGTTGGTTGAGAAAGACAGTGAAAGTCAGGCCCATAGCCAGGATTTGTAGAAGGGGGGTTACCTGGAAATGTGATTTGTATGTATGCCTGCATAAGCATGCAAGACTAGGGGGGTCTGGGGTAGACATGCGCACATTATGCCGGCATAATTTAAAGCACAATAGGCAGCTATTAGCATAAGGACAATCTTGAGCATAATGTAATGGGTAAGCGCAACGCGCTTACGTAATTATTTAACCTTTGAACCTAGTGAGAACTACTAAAGATTGCCCAACAATGCCCACGTGTAAAGTAACTATATACCGCTCACGCTAGGTACTAGGGTAGATGCAGGTATTATGAGTCAGAGGGTATTATGGGTTCACATGTAACTTTTACTCCAAAAATTTCCAAACTCGATGTCCGTTTAGAGTACATACGGGTGCCATTATATAGCAACTTTCCCATCAAAATGTGTTTACTCTGTAGTATTTTTCAAGGTTTGATGATTTTAGGGATCCCAAACTATGAACCCTGAACAGTGTATGTTAACATTTATACCATGTTAGAATGGAAGGTGCTCTAGTGAAGAAAAATTACTATCAGCACAAAGAGAGGTTATTAAATGCTAGGATACAGTTTGAACTCCAACTGAAAATGTTTCAATCAACAACGCACCAGGTGACTCATAATACCAGCAGTCGACTCATAATACATGCAAGAGTGATTTTCATAGGCTCTTACTTTTAGAACCACTGCCTAGGAGGAAAAATACGAATTTTATTTTCTAAGTGGTACATTCTCAGGAGAAATGTTTCAAACCTTTAGATGGAACTGAAAAAATACATTACACTAATGAGTAGTCATTCAGTTTAGCTGTCTCATAATACCAGCATCTACCCTACTAGCACGAGGATCGCAACGTCTGACTCTTGCAACAGCTCATATCAGAGCTCGGGTAGTGTGCCCAAGGAGGCGGAGTCCACATCTTCCGAGACGACTATATCATTGCTGGACCGACTCAAGGCTCCTACGCGATCAGAACTGTCTCATAAACGCTGTGTACACATTGGGCATAATGGGGAAGATAACTGAGCATAATTGGTAAAATTATCAGGAATAAAGGAATAGCATAATAGGATAGCAATGAAGCATAATGTGCGGGAGCCTAGTCTGGGGGTAGTCTCGCAAGTAGACATGCGCACATTATGCTGGCATAATTTAAAGCACAATAGGCAGCTATTAGCACAATTTCGAGCATAATAGGTAAGCGCAACGCCCTTACGTCATTATTTAACCTTTGAACCTAGTAAGGAGTACGGATTGCACAACAATGCCCACGTCTGAGTCTTGCAACAGCTCATATCAGAGCTCGAGTAGTATGCCCAAGGAGACAGAGTCTACATCTTCTGAGTCGATTGTATTATTGCTGGACCGACTCCTGCTCCTACGCGATCAGAACTGTCCCGTAAGCGCTGTGTACACATTGGGCATAATGGGGAAGATAACGGAGCATAATTGGTAAAATTATCAGGAATAAAGGAATAGCATGATAGGATAGCAATGAAGTAGTCTCGTGCCCAGACAACTTTTCGCGATCGCCGAGCGGGAAAGTAGTTAGCCTCGTTCCCAGGCCCTGCGCGTTCGTCGCTTGCAGTACGAAATTCGCGCAGAGGGCCTGGGCTGATGTATCCCGCAGCGCTTATCAAAGCTCTAATCCTATTGGTCAATATATTATACACATTTATATGCGCTTATGCGCCGTTGCCCTAACAACACCCTAAATTAACCCTAACCCAACCCTAATAAACCCTAACCCAACCAATAAGATTCGAGCTTTGAAATGAGCTGCGGTACTATAGCCTGGGCTCGTTCATCACGTGATGTGTGCCGCAGCTTACGTCACGTCCATTCTACTGGAATCAATGATGTCATAGATGAGCTAGCGCCTTGTTTACCGTTGAAAGAGGCCCCCCGAGATCACAGTAATGGTTAGCGTGCAAACTTACCTAAGTGTTAAAAGTCTCGGCAGCGGAAGAGCACAAGCTGCCATGCTTAGCTGGATAGTAGACGTATATATTCAGATACCTTGGCCACATCGTGTTACTAGGTCGAACCTGGATTTCGGCTCCTCGTCTTCTTCACCTCGAGTTTACTATTGTAGTCTATCGTACGCGCGTGACCTGTTTCAGGTTCTTCCAACTCCATTTATGGTTATCTGGGTACAACCAATGCTGCAACACGGCGCGGCCATATCTGGTGTGACGTAAAAACGCGTCCTGCGGCACACATCACGTGATGAACGAGCCCAGGCCCTCTGCGCGAATTTCGTACTGCAAGCGACGAACGCGCAGGGCCTGGGAACGAGGCTAGAAAGTAGTCTGGTGAACTGCCTATACCGTTTTGGTTCCAATATTTTGAAATCACTATGACGTCACGTCAACTGGATTCTGAATTCAAAAGCGCTCTAGTAAACAGCGAACTCCTAGACAGCCTACTCGTGCTCCTTTCGATAGATACAATAGCCTAGTCTACACGCGGCAGCTAGGGTTGCCCGATCAATGTCCATTTCGCTAGTAGATCGTTGGCACGCAATGTGGAATGCAATCTTCGATGACGTCAAGCGTTAAATTAGAAAAGAACAATGCGCCAGCATTCCGGCGCACTTGAACGAAAATGGAATAGGCAGTTCACCAGACCCTTTTTTCCGGCGGGCGCGTGCGAAAAATGCGGTCTGGGAACGAGACTAGCAATGAAGCATAATGTGCGGGAGCCTACTCGCAAGCCAGACCCTTTCCGCGCAGCGCCGATTGCTTTCAGTAAGCGTGCCGATACTGAAAGCGATCGGTGCTGTGGAACAGAAAGAGTCTGGCTTGCGAGACTAGTCTGGGGGAATGCCCCCCACAGGAAATTTTTAGAAATTAGATGCTCTGAGATTGCTTCTGAGGCCATTTTGGGACAGAAACAGAGCCGCGTGGCTCGCGGAGTATTGCTTCCAATTTTTGGCTGTCCATGTATGCATTTGCTAGGCCAGCTGACTTCGAATTTCCACGAGAGAAGGTATTAAGGTTGGCAGGACAGCAGGTGGGGTGAAGGACAATGCTTGAACACCTGAACTAGCGATTTATGCATGTATTTACACGCATGTCCTTTCATCTCAGCGGCATAAACAGCTTACGCACGAGTTCCGCACTGGTCCTCCATGAACAAACTCACATAGCTGCAACCAGACTCGTTTGAACAGCGGTGATTCTCAATAGCAGCGAGACTAGTGGACCACTTTCAAATGGTAGGACACTTAGTTAAGCGGTGTATATAAAATCTTTTGGAGGTCAACAGGGGGGTTCGAGCGAGCCCCCTCGAACCCTCCCTGCCTATGGGCCTGAAAGTAATGTGCATTTTATTTTATGTACCCCCCGTATTATTCATACGCAGAGATAATACTGACACACAAGCAGAATACTGACGGCCATGAACATGTTCCTCAGTCTGTTCTTCCTGGCCCCCCTCACCCTCACCTGGGTCCCACTCTCCCAGAGCTACCGAGATGGAGCAAGATCAGAGTCCTGCTATAACATGCTGGTGATGCATACTAATTTTGGGGGGCAGATTGTGTCTCCCATGGAATGTGGCGGCTCATGTTGGTACCAGCTGAGGATGGTGGGGGAGAACAACCTTACAGTTGAGGAATTCGACTCTACAACTTATCAGTGTGGAGAAGTGTACCAGTGTAAGTGAAAAAGGAGGACTAGGACAGAAACTTTCTTCACTTTCTTGTAACACACATGCACACGTGCACACACACACACACACACACACACACACACACACACACACACACACACGCACACACACACACACACACACACACGCACACACACACACACACACACACACACACACACATACACACACACTGCACACACACACACACTGCACACATACACACACACATACACACACACACACACACACGCACACACACATACATACACACACACTGCACACACACACACACTGCACACATACACACACACATACACACACACACACACACACACACACACACACACATGCACACACACACACATACATGCACGTGCACACACACATACATGCACACACACACACACACACACACACACACACACACACACACACACACACATACACACACAGTACAATTACTTAGTGATTCTGGTACCACATTTGAGGGCTTCATGAAATGAAGGGCTAGAATTTCAAACCCTTCCCTTTCCAGGGGCGGCGGAAGGTACTTGAGATTGGGGGGGCAGCGAGGATGGTGCGTGCGTAAGCACGCAGACGCTAGGGGGGTCTGGGGGCATGCCCCCCCCAGAAATTTTTTTTTAAATTAGGTGCTCTGAGATCGCTTCTGAGGCCATATTTGTACCCAAATGCCACTAGTCCGACTAGAGTACATGGCGAGAGTAATACCTCCGTTCGCCACGATACACGTCAGTCGTCACGAGGCGTTTCAGTCACTATAGTCGACCGTACGTGGCGGGCCTGATGAGGTGGGCATCTTATAGACGAATTGACGACCTGGACAAGAACAGTTTCTACTTTGTACTACACTCTGAAACTAGTTCAGTGATCACCACGCCTAACAGCTTGAAGGGGGGGCAGTGCAGTGGCAGTGCACGTGTTTGTCTAATTAAAAGTAAATAAACTTATCCAGTCACACCCACAGGAAAACCTACTACGACCTAGTCTCGCGGCTACGCGAGACTAACTACGACGATGGTTTGTGCTGGATACCGTACGGTAAGTAAACGACGCATCGTTGACACTGGCATTTTGATAGTAACTGTTGTATATTATTACACATCACGTAGCAGTAGCCATCTTCGGATTGGGGGGGCAAGGCCCCCCCAATCTGTACTTTGGGGGGGGCATTCGCCCCCCCCTGCCCCCCCTGCTCAGCCGCCCCTGCTTTCTCACGCACACACACACACACACATGCACATGCACACAGTACAATTAGCTTCTATCACAACTGCTACATTTGAGGGCTTCATGGTTGAGGCCAGGGAGAACACTTCCTCATTTGAAGAGGGGAGCACCATCTGGGGGACGTGGGTCACTGATCCCAACAACCGCTACCATGCAGTTGAGTGTAACCGCAGCAGTTCTTCCTCAGAGGGACCCTTTGAAGTGAGTCAGCATGACTCAGAACTTGTAGTCTGCAGATCTTCTGAATAACCTACACACACACACACACACACACACACACACATAACATTGTAGAATGCAGCTACACAGAACTCACCTGCTGACTGCACATCCCTTGACCTCTACTGGAGAGCCCCGCCCCCTCCCAACACAACTGAGGAATTACAGCAACTGCCAGAAGAGATTAAGTTTTGGTGAGCCTAGTTTCTAGTAGTTAATCTTACTCACTTTCACCTCAGTCAAAGCTGAGGATAATAGCAACCTCTGGCTAGTCTGCCACAGAGGTTAAAGTTCTTGTGCATGAGCATATGAACATAGCATTATTTTGTTTTTGCAAATGTGTGTTTCAAATACGTCTCACGGTGTACCCCCCAACCTCCAGCAAGTTACTGTTTAGTGCAGCAGCGGTGCTGTTCTTAGCATACATCACACAGCATTTTGGATGATATTACCAGGGATATTTTGATGACATCATGTACCTTGATAACATTTGGACTTTTTTGATGACATCATGTACCTTGATAACATTTGCATGTACCTTGATAACATTTGGACTTTTTTGATGACATCATGTACCTTGATAACATTTGGACTTTTTTGATGACACCATGTATCTTGATAACATTTGGACTTTTTTGATGACATCATGTACCTTGATAACATTTGGACTTTTTTGATGACATCATGTACCTTGATACATAGCATTATGACTCACTTGTACTCTACCAATGGCTTCCATGCATGCACACATTTCAGGTTTGTTATAGTGCAGCAGCGTTTGACATACTTTTCCCCAGTTGAGGGACCAGTATTGGTAAGCCTAGGATTATATAGTTATACAGCCCGTGGGCATACCATGTTTAGCCAATGGCTGTAATGCTCCAGCTATTCATGGGTTCATCAGCAAGGTTGCCGCAGGTATCTTAGTCCATTGTGATGTCAGGAAGACAGGAACTGGGTTGCATGGAAGCACATGGCTGCATGAACTGCTACAGAAATGTGACAAGAACAGAACTGGTATATAGACCACTGTACCTGGTGAAAGCCATGTGTAAAGCAAGGGGGAGAGGGGATGTACAAGCAGAACTTGGAAAACCTACTTAGCCTTTCTTTGCCTTCTAAGTGTTCAGCAGTATACTAAAGTAGTTATCCATGGGTGCAAAGTTTGTTGTCTCAATTCTTCATTGAATATCTTTCCTTGGACCTAACCACTTAGCTACATGGCAACAAGTGAAACATTTCTTGACTCAGTTCCAAGCCATGTACAATTATGCATAAGTAGCTGTAATGTATTTTGAAAATTAATCTCTTGCAAAAAAAGCAGACATTAGAAACTGGATAGGTGGCTTCATAAAGTATTTATATAATGTTTGCAGAAATGAGTGGAAATAATTAACAGCCGCTAGGTCTCTGTAGTCCATTGAGCTTGCACCTGAAACTGGTAAAGCAATGGGTGAAGCAAGGTATACTTCACAGTGTACAAACAGAAAATGGAGTACCTACTAAACTTTTCCTTGTTTCACAGGTACGCAGATGTGCCGTCCCAGATCTCCCCTCCCCCACCCCTTCTCCTTCCTCTCCCACCTCCTCCCTTGCGCCCTTCCCCTCCACACTGAAAAACCTACCCCCCACCACATCCCTCACTCCCTCCACTTCTTCTCCCACCTCCTCCCTCGTGCCCTTCCCCTCCACACTGGAAAACCTACCCCCCACCGCATCCCTCACTCCCTCCCCTTCCTCTCCCACCTCCTCCCTCATGCCCTTCCCCTCCTCTCTGGATATCACATCAGGCACTGTGACAACAGCTGGTAACTGCAGCTCACCTCAACAATTGCTGTCATGTAACTATTATGCAATTAGAGTGAAAGGGTAAAACTTCCAGTATATAAATAGAAGCTGCAGATAATTTTATTTTTTACCTTTTGTATGCAGAAACTGAAATGGCATCTGATTCAGATGATGTTGCAATTGCATCCATTATAATTGCAGTGATCTCCCTACTGACTTCGGTCACCACAATTGTCATCATGGTGTGTTTTGTTGTACTCTTCCTGAAGTGGAACTCAGTTACTGAGGGACAGAAACAGTACATGGATATGAAACAAAATTTGGCTTATGCAACTACAGCTGAAAGCATTCCAAGACAACCGGATACAACTTATGAATGTGTGGATTTATAATACAGAACTTTACATCTGTTCCTGGTCCTGTTTAACAACAGTCCTAGCTAGGCCATGCAGGCTTGTATGACTAGTATAGTCTAGCTACTGGTCTGAACATGTTTTATGTGGTCTTTGTAGTTTCAGTAATCATTTTACTTAGCTAGTATCATTTCATAAAGCTTGTACTGCCTTGTAGCTTGTCACTATTAATCCACTTGTGCATCCATAGCTAAATAAAAATATTTTTGAGGAGCATGAAATACCTGGGAGTATAGGTAACAGTATATATCTGCTATGCTTCTACTATCTATGGTATGTAGCAGAATATAGTGGTGTTAGCTAGCTAGCTACCTGATACTACCTTTGCGGCTTTAGTTGGTTGGTACAAGGCTGGATTTTGTACCTGCTAGCTACAAGCCAATTTTCCATCATAATCAATGCCTGAAAAGGGTGCCCAAAGTGTCTTGTTGGAATAACTAATCAGCATGCATGCCTATTAGATATCCCCACCCATGAGAGTGATGCTCCTGGAGAAGGTCCTGCACTCCCACAGTCTTCCAGTGCAAACTGGAGACTTTGGACTACTACTGTGAAGAGCTATAGGGTGATTCAGAATTAGTCTGTATTGTTAAGTGGTAACAGGTCCTCTTTGCATGTTTTAGTGTATTCCAAGCATTTCCTGTACCCTGCATTGCTTTCCTTTGTTCTGTTCCAAGTCACTGCATATCACTGCTTCACCTTTGCACCTGTACCTGTGCACTAAACTGTTCCAAGTCACTGCATATCACTGCTTCACCTTGCATCTGTACCTGTGCACTAAACTGTTCCAAGTCACTGCATATCACTGCTTCACCTTGCACCTGTACCTGTGCACTAAACTGTTCCAAGTCACTGCATATCACTGCTTCACCTTGCACCTGTACCTGTGCACTAAACTGTTCCAAGTCACTGCATATCACTGCTTCACCTTGCACCTGTACCTGTGCACTAAACTGTTCCAAGTCACTGCATATCACTGCTTCACCTTGCACCTGTACCTGTGCACTAAACTGTTCCAAGTCACTGCATATCACTGCTTCACCTTGCACCTGTTGTTGCATACCTGGGCACTAACCGTTGAATTTTGTTATAAGCTGTGGTATGGGAGCTATGAAAACAATAATCATACCGGTGTGATGAATACGAGAAGCGAAATACAGTCAACATTTTGTGACTCTCATTGGCACGCCTCCTAGATTGTGTGTCGCCGAGTGAGTCGCGCCGATCGCTACTCTATTGTGCGACGTGAGCCACGCCCCACCGAGATGGTAAGGCTAGTATAAACAAAGATAGCCTTTGATAAAAGTTTATCAGATCACTACTGTGAACAGTGCATGTTTGTTGTACAACATGAGCTATATTGGTACCCCCCTGGTATTCAGTTTGTGCTGTGTAATCATATCCTTGCATGCAATTGTGCGAGTATGTGACGTGACACTTATTCTATGACAAAGCGTTCGGCCTAAGGCTGATGGCAACACTACCTTTACTGGGTCATAAACAAGTTTTGATTTTACTAGCTACAGAAATACCAGTGGGTTTTTATTTACAACTCGCAAACGTGCAACACATGACACTTGACCATCCGGCATGAGGTGGTACTGTCAGGCAATGTCAAGACAAACTCTTCATTCTGCAAACGGTGCATGGACTACAAAATACAAGAGCATGGAATTGTTTTTCTGAATATTCATACAACCTGCAGACGATAACGTAGCCAGCTCAAGCACTTGAGTGCTAATGTACCCTGTATTATTCATACACAGACATAATACTAACACACAAGCAGAACATTGACGGCCATGAAGATGTTCCCCAGTCTGCTCTTCCTGGCCTCCCTCACCCTCACCTACCTACCTCTCTCCCAGAGCTACCGAGATGGAGCAAGATCAGAGTCCTGCTATAACATGGTGGTGATGCATACTAATTTTGGGGGGGAGATTGTGTCTCCCATGGAATGTAGCGGCTCATGTCAGTACCAGCTGAGGATGGTGGGGAGGGTGGTGGGGGAGAACAACCTTGCAGTTGAGGAATTCGACTCTACGACTTATCAGTGTGGAGAAGTGTACCAGTGTAAGTGAAAAAGTTGGGCTATTAGGAAATCAAATGTTCCTTCACTTTTCTTGCAAAGCACATGCATACATGCATGCACACACATGTGTGTACACACATACACACACATAATTATACGTGCATGCGCACACACATACACATACACATGCATGCCCACACACACACACATACACACACATACACACAGTACAATTACTTGGTGATTCTAGCAGCACATTTGAGGGCTTCATGGTTGAGGCCAGGGAGAACACTTCCTCATTTGAAGAGGGAGGCACAATCTGGGGGACGTGGGTCACTGACCCTAACAACCTCTACCATGCAGTTAAGTGCAACCGGAGCAGTTCTTCCTCAGAGGGACCCTTTGAAGTGAGTCATCATGACCCAGAACTTGTAGTCTGCAGATCTTGATACACACACACACACAAACACACACACACACACACACACACACACACACACACACACACACACACACACACACACACACACAAACACACACACACACAAACACACACATCACATTGTAGAATGCAGCTACACAGAACGCACCTGCTGACATCACATCCCTCACCTTCTACTGGAGAGCCCCACCCCCTCCTAACACAACTGAGGAATTACAGCAACTGCCAGAAGAGATCAAGTTTTGGTGAGCCTATATAGTAGTTACTCACTTCAAAGCTGATGATAATAGCAACCTCTGGCCAGCTATAGTCTGTCATGAAAGATAAAGGTCAGATACTGAAGACATGTATTCTTGTGAGCATAATGTTGTTTGCAGTGCACCCCCAACCTCCAGCAAGTTACTGCTTAGTGCAGCAGCAATGCTGTTCTTGGCATACATCATACAGTATTTTCGATGATATTACCAGGGATATTTTGATGACACCATGTATCTTGATACGTAGCATTATGACTCACTTGGACTCTACCAATGACTTTCCATGCATGCACACATTTCAGGTTTGTTACAGTGCAGCAGCGTTTGACATACATTTACCCAGTTGAGGGACCAGTATTGGTAAGCCTAGGATTATATAGTACTTATACAGCCTGTGGGCATACCATGTATAGCCATGATGGCTGTAATGTTCATGGGTTCATCATAGCATTGTTTTAGTAAAGAGCTTACAGCTTTTTTGGTTGTAGTTAGTTTTTAGATCATGAAGTTTAGATTAGTTTGACTCCAACAGTTGTTTTAGTTAGTTTTATCAGAGAGTCGGTAGACTCTCTATGTAGGGATGGCGCCGACGTGCAATATATGCAATACTTAAGCAAAAGCCGTATAACTTCACCACAAACATGCTAAAAGCTTATTTAAGCGCCCAGGCTTCCTCTTTGAGTGCCTTTGTGATCAGCAAGACTCATATAGTTGCCCAAAAGCCACGCGGAAGACAGCTAAACGCAAAAAGTGTGCGGTAGCAAAAGTGCCATTTTTCGTATTCTTCTTTGTTCAGACCACTTGTCAAACAACGATAACTCGAAAACGGCTTAGGTACTTACCTTGATTTTAGTACGAAATTGATGCTCGTCAAAGCGCGCAGCTTCACAACCCTCAGTGTCTTCATAGCTTCAAATTTACCCTGGTCAACAAAAGCCATTCACAACACTCTGAGGCTGTTGTCCGTTGCTTAGGACGCCATTTTCTAATTTTGTACGCATGCGCACACGAAGTCTCGTTCCCAGACCCAAGACTACGGTCATTGGTCTGGAAGCGAGACTAGTAAGGTAAGGCGGGGCTATTTCGACAGAAATTTGCGAAGTTACCCGTACTAGCTCTGCTTTGCAACAAACCCGCTTGCTCTCCCCACCAACGTTTAGAGGAACCTTCGACCTTCGCACGAATCACCGGTACCGCAGAACTAGCACCTTGCCTTTGCTACACCGCAGGTATTCGTTATCCTACCCACAAAATTGCTGATGGGGCAATTCCGACAAGTTACACGAGACCGACATGGACGCCATACTTTCGGTGCAAACATCCTGAAAAGATTACCAGGACGAACGTTGAACGATACCAGGTGCAAAAGAAGGAAAACTATGTTATTATCATAGTTACTTGAACCGTTCACATGCATTTAGTAGACCTCTGCATGGCTAATAGAAAAAGGACAGTGCAGATACTATTTGCATCGATACAACACTAGTATACTCTTTTTCTGCTGTTATATTTATATATTACAGTTGTACCGAAGCGACGCTCACAAGCTCCTGGTGACACAAGTCAACGCAGCGCAGCTAAAACCGTACAAACGATTGAAGCTGATCGAAAACACGGCTTTAATTCCTGGCTTCAGAACTCTGCACACTTCGTGGCTGAGACGGCTTTCTGAACACGAAGAGCTTCACCAAGATTGCTCGATATTGATTGTCCGGTTGTTGTGAGCGAGCTGTTGTAGCGAGCTGTTACAGCGTTCCTTGGCAAAGACCGGAAGTGCCACGCCTAGCCTCCAGACGTCTACCTGACGTCATTCTACGTAGGAGTTTTACCAGGCCTTCCACCATGTTAGCTGGATCGAAGGCCTGGGAACGAGGTAGCCTCGGTCCCAGGCCTCCCCCGTTTTTACCTTCCGTTTGCGTTCACAATAATCGCTCCCGTGTATTATTGTGAACGCAAACGGAAGGTAAAAACGGGGGAGGCCTGGGACCGAGGCTAGGAACGAGGCTACTACGCTGCTACGCTAGCCTCGTTCCCAGGCCTTCAATCACAGCTAACGCGCGTTGGCTGTGATTGAAGGCCTGGGAACGAGGCTACTGCTACGCATGGCTGGCACGGTCTTTTCCCCCCACGGCATTGGGCAAGGCTTATGAACACCACGTAGGTAAGGGGCTGCACTCAGCTGCCTACTTGTAGCTACACTAAAAATAGCCTACTTACAGCTTTAGTGAACTGTAAAGCTAGGAAGGTCAGTTGTCTGTATGATACTTTTCTGTGCTGCAGCTGGTCAGTCGTCATGTGCCTTTGACAACTGAATCATGAAACTGGTTTCACAAAGTTCGGTAGGGAGAGTGGTTGGCCCTTCATCAGGTACTAGCTGGCTATATTACACAATTATTAAATGCCTGGAACCACTACTAAACTGTCAACGCCGTTTCAAGTTCTGGTGTTGTGGTTACACTTGAAATATTCTTCTTAGGCTTAGGTCTAACTGTAACTGAGATTAACATCAAAAAAGTACAGAAACAAGACTTTAAAAACATTAAAAATGTAAAAAGATGTAGGGATGGCATGCCAAAAAGTATGCAAACAAGGTAGGGATAATGCATGAAAGCAAAGGTCAACATATTGGCAAAGCCCCATCCCTACATCTTTTTCATACTGCAGTTAGACAGCGTGCTTGAGTTGAGAGCTGAATCTGCAGCCATCCATGCAGCTATTAATGCTGTGCATGAGTACTTACAAGGGTGCCACTGTCACGGCAAAAAAAAACTACTAACCTTGATAGCTACCTACAAGGCACACATATCTATACAGCTGATGCTAGATCATGTCATATTAGGCTCGTTCCTAGGCCACGTGGGAGGAGGAAAGTGGCCTCAGGATGAGGCTAAAACCATGCCATGCGCCGTGTACTTTTGCAACACTTACTATGATAACTCTGCAGTCTACTCCAAGTCCCTGCTTAAGTTGTTTAAGAGGTTTTGTATAACACAATTAATGCTACCAAGTGTACCACTATAAACTACCTGGCAGCTACCAACGAGGTGTGGATCATACCAGCCTCATTCCCAGGCCATGTGGGAGGAGCTAGGAAGTGGCCTGAGAACGAGGCTACAGCCATGAACTGCCAGTAAATGTTGGAGTGAACTTGTGGTACGTTTTAGGAAGACCCCCATGCACTGTCTAACAGCAGTGTGAAAAAGATGTAGGGATGGGGCTTTGCCAATATGTTGACCTTTGCTTTCATGCATTATCCCTACCTTGTTTGCATACTCATGCCATCCCTACATCTTTTTACATTTTTAATGTTTTTAAAGTCTTGTATAGTTTCAATTACTAAAACTCCAACACCTTTACTAAAGGTGGGTTAGTTCCCCATGTAAGAATCACGGAATATATGAATATATAATGAGGTCAGTATACAGGCCTTTATTACAGATATCTATAGATTGACCACTAGTAATGGTAATTGTAGTTGTACTAGTCGTACTGGTAGTGGTGGTCGTACTGGTTGTAGTGGTAGTGGTGGACGTACTGGTTGTAGTGGTAGTGGTGGTCGTACTGGTTGTAGTGGTAGTGGTGGTCGTACTAGTTGTAGTGGTAGTGGTGGTCGTACTGGTTGTAGTGGTAGTGGTGGTTGTACTAGTCGTAGTGGTAGTGATGGTCGTACTGGTTGTAGTGGTAGTGGTGGTTGTACTAGTCGTACTGGTAGTGGTGGTCGTACTGGTTGTAGTGGTAGTGGTGGTTGTACTAGTCGTAGTGGTAGTGATGGTCGTACTGGTTGTAGTGGTAGTGGTGGTTGTACTAGTCGTACTGGTAGTGGTGGTCGTACTGGTTGTAGTGGTAGTGGTGGTTGTACTAGTCGTACTGGTAGTGGTGGTCGTACTGGTTGTAGTGGTAGTGGTGGTTGTACTAGTCGTACTGGTTGTAGTGGTAGTGGTGGTTGTACTAGTCGTAGTGGTAGTGGTGGTCGTACTGGTTGTAGTGGTAGTGGTGGTTGTACTAGTCGTAGTGGTAGTGGTGGTCGTACTGGTTGTAGTGGTAGTGGTGGTCGTACTGGTTGTAGTGGTAGTGGTGGTTGTACTAGTCGTAGTGGTAGTGGTGGTCGTACTGGTTGTAGTGGTAGTGGTGGTTGTACTGGTTGTAGTGGTAGTGGTGGTTGTACTAGTTGTACTACTAACAATTATCAGTGGAAAAAAGGTAGTTTCATTTTGCTATAATTTAGGAGTCTTATTGGATCTTTTAGTTTAGTTTAGTTTAGTTACAGTCACCATTTCACCAGATAATTTTAGTTAGTAATATAGTTTGATTAACTAAAAGTTCCAAGGCCACACTATAAGGGTATTTAGTTGAGGGACAGTATTGGTATACAGCCTGTGGGCATCTATGTATAGCCAATGGCTATACTGTTCCAGCTATTCTTGGGTTCATCAGCAAAGTTGCCGTGGGTATTATGTAGATTTGCAATGTCAGGAAGACAGTAAGTGGATTTGAAAGCACATGCACAACTGCATGAACTGCTACAGAAATGTGACAAGAACAGCCATTGGTATAGACCACTGTAGTCCATTGAGCTTGTACCTGGTGAAAGCTACATGTGATGAAGGGTGGGGGTGTACAAACAGAACTAATTTCACCTTTCTTTGTTATGCAGGAACGCAGATGCACTCTTCCACTGGACACTCCCCCCTCTACTTCCTCATTTGCATTTTCCCACACCCCCTCCCCCTCCTCTCTCTCCTACTCTACCTCTTACATCTTTCCCTCCTTTCCCACCTCATCCTCTACTCCCACGTCTCCTCTCTACTCACCAAACTTCTCTTTCTCCCCCTCTTTCTCTGCCTCTCTAAATTCCACATCCGTATCAACAGACACAGGTGGAGAACCATTAGGTACAGAGTTGCATAAGTTCAGAGTTTGTTGGATGACAGCACTGGTTTAATATTTCTTCTTACAGTCTTTAGCTCTATGTACATTAGCCATTTTGTGAAAGCTCTCTCTTCTCTCTCTCCCTACCCCACTTGCAGCCCTAGGTGTAATTGTGGGTCCAGTCCTGGGTGTGCTCCTACTGATTATTACAATAATTGTAACTGTCATCATTGTCACACCCATTGTTGTACATTACAAGAAAACTCGCAATAGGGTAGCACCTGAGCATGTATAAACCATGCAGCTAGTGATTAGATGCTAGTGACATCCAACAAAGTATGTTGTAGATTTTTAGTGTTGTTTGTCTTTTGTATCCATTGTACAGTCTATACTATACAAGAGATCATTCAATATCAGCTTATTTTCTATACCTAATACATTGCATGTATATAGGTTGCATTAATTTGTAGATGCAAGTATGTACATGTACAATGTCAGTGTATTGTAAATTTGGACAATAGGGTGTATATACATGTCTGCATCGTAGCTTTGTTGTCTTCTATATACACATGCAAGATAGGAATTCAATTGCACAGAGAAGATATGTAATAACTATACAATCATAATACAGGTAACAGAAAAGCACAACAGCGAAAATACAACTATGTACATGTTCACTATAAAATTCCTATTCCATTTGCAACTTCCTAAATAGCTTACTAACAGAGTCCCTAACAGTTTTTAGCTTCTGCAACACTACTCTCCCGTCTTCGTCCTCCTCCTCCTTCACAGCCTCCTGCATAATGAGAATCAGTCTCTCTGTGCACTCTGATATCTCCTCTAGGGTGTCACAGCACTCACGATACTGGGAGTGTTCCTCAAGTGAGGAGCGGAGACAACCTAGCATGCATGAAAAACAAAGAAAATAGTAATAGCCTTCATCAACCAACTGTTGTGGAGTTAATAGTAGAAAAGAGACAAGGAGTGAGATTCTCTTGGTTAATACAGTGACTATAGCCGTCACTATCATAGCCAGCCACCTCTTTATTATGGCTACTACTCCTGGTCCCATTTGTACTAATCCCTGTGCAAAGTGACCCAGATAAAGCAACCACTGCTCTATAAAGGCCAAAGAATGCTGGTCCCCATCACTCCCCCGGCCCCGGTGATCTATATGGACATGTGCTCACAAAATTGCAGTACCACTGATCTACCTGGAGTACTGGAGTACATTATTACCTGTTTTGTGCTTCAGTAGTTCTGAACTATGAAGTTCCACAATCAGTAACACAGTCTCACAGGCAACCAACAAATGCCTATATATGGTGTAATTGAGATAACACATGCATCTGTTGTAGAGTAGGTAACTGTGTTACAGAGACCATTAGCAGGATAAAGGTGAGATGAGATTGGAGGAAGAGGTGAGGGGAAAGGGGAAGTGCTTGTGATATGAGAGAGAAACCCCAGAAGAGATTTGGGCAGGGTCACTACATGTTGGAAACTCTAAAACAGCCGTGGAATATCAAAGAGACTGCCTAGGTTTAGACCTGGTGAAATGATACTGTGAGTGGTGATAAAACTGGAGGTGTATCACAAAGGTGAAATGAAGCTAGGTAATGACTGTGACACTTGTACAGACAATCCTTGTACCTGTTCTTCACTGCTGATGTAAAAAGCTTCTTGATCTTTGAGAGCAGAGTTGCTGTCAGCTTCAGGCCCCACACTTCCCTGAAAACAGTACAGAGAAGAGTACAGTGCAAGAATTTGCATGCGGAGTATGATTATAGCCTCCTCATTGTTACAACTCATGGGCCCTACAATGGAACCCCTCTATATCAGACAACATTGGGACCAACAATTTTGTTGTCCATTATAGCGAGGTGTCCCTAACTCAGGGGGTTCTGGTATATATTCAGTAGGTGTGGTCCTGCATCATCGGGCTGTTGAACACAGCGGGGCTATGTTTTCAGAGCCTTCCCTTGCTGTACGCTGGCAGGGAAGGCTAAGCAGAGGCTTTTACTATGAGTAACAGTGCTAATCTAATGTCAAGTTGTTAATTCCAGCGGCGATGGTGGACAATCTTGCTGAAAAAATCGACAAGTGTTCACTAAATCGGGGTCGTTATGTATTGTTTGTGTACAATTGGGAGCACGAAAAGTGTCTGTTATACGGAGTAGCGGGGTCTCCGGTATTCAGGGGGTTCTAATGTATTGAAGTCTACGGAGAAATGATTGGGACTTTCAGAATTGTCCATTACATCGTGGGTGTCCGCTGTTGAGGGGTGTCCGTTAAGTGGGGTTCCACTGTACTATCAATAATCGAGTGGAGACTATGTATGGTTCTGACTGTAGATCCAGACTGAACCTTTGTTGACTGCTACAAGGTACCTGTGTTTGTTAAGGGCTGAGAGCAGGTCAGGTAGAAGAACTTCATCATGTGACATCATGAGATCTAGGCCCATGGTGGACCCTTGTCGCAGTAGGCCTTGCCACAGGTGGATGAGCCCCTGTGTTTAACAGATTGCATTGAAAGTTGTTTAACAATTGTTCTGATGTTTTGATGGGAGATGCCACAAGCAATTCAAGGATGGCTACAATAGCTATATGAGGATAAAGTATGATGGGAACAGCAGCCATTCTCTCAGTGTTTACCTCCTCTCTTGTCTTCAGCCTACTACATACCTCCTCATGCTCACAAGAAATGAGCTCGAGCAAGACCCTATCCTAAGTGCAAGAGATGACAACACAACATGATTCAAATGATACCCCCATATTCAGCATGAATTATCACTTGCATTAATTTTACTACCAACCTGTGTCATACTAGGAGGCCCAAAACCCGGCATGAAAGGCTCTTCATCCCAGCACCGCCGAAGAGGGCTCTCTACAGAGGCTGGACACTGCTCTGCCATGGGAGAGACTTGTGGCAGTGGCTCGACGTCTAACAAGTAGAAACATGGAGGAGGAAGAGATACCATCTGAAAAGTGAGGGGACTACACAACAGTACATGTCAAAGAGATTATGCATCTTGGTTGACATACCTTTGCTTTCAACTGGAGAACAACGAGGAGATGGATCTTCAACTTTGCTAGTAGTTGACTTGTCATCCTGGCTAGAGACTGGTAAGCCTTCTGTTCCTGTAGCCGTGACTGATTTGACTTTGCTGCGGTTTGCTTCCTTGTTGGTGTCCTTTTCTGTGTTGTGAGTAAGGGGCAAACCCAAGCAGGGATGAGTACCCTCCGTGTCTGAACGGAGATCATCAGCGACAGTAGTATTTGGTATAGTTGGATGAGTACCCTCCGTATCTGAACGGAGATCATCAGCCACAGTAGCAGTTGTTTCACAATCTGATTCTTGAGAATGTTGCTGAGGAGTAGAAGGAGAGTGTTGTTGATCCTTCATGGCAGCACCTTCCGATTCTCTATTGTTTTCATGGTCTATTGTTTCTTTCCATAGTGCAGTAGTCATAATATCTGTGCTCTGACTTGTACTTGCTTCCTTCTCTTCCAAGGTGTGCTCTGCTGACTCTAGGACTGATGTCAAGAGTTCTTCTTCCTGTTGGGTGCTGGATTCTACTGTAGCCATTTCACTTTCCTGATCACTACTTTCCTTTCTCTCTTCCTCCTCTTCTTTCATCTCTTCCTCCTCTTCTTTCATCTCTTCCTCCTCTTCTTTCATCTCTTCCTCTTCTTCTTTCATCTCTTCCTCCTCTTCTTTCATCTCTTCCTCCTCTTCTTTCATCTCTTCCTCCTCTTCTTTCATCTCTTCCTCCTCTTCTTTCATCTCTTCCTCCTCTTCTTCCATCTCTGCCTCCTCCTCCTCCTCTTCCTTTGGTTTTGGGACATATTTTGTTTTGACCTTCTGCTGAGAGCTCTTGGTATGGCTGAGCAGTCTTGATTTAGCTTCCTTGTGAGCCGAAACAACAGATCCAGCCCTTCTTTGAATTATCAGCTTCCCAGACTGTTTTCCATCACCACTCTTTGAAGGTGGCACACCCCTCCCAAGAGCCTTGGGAGTGGAATGAGGCTTGGGTGCAGCCTTGGTGATTAAGTGTTTATTGAGCTTGGTTGCTTCATGAGATTGTCTCTCAAATAGTCCTACGTCTTGGCTGAGTGTCATGATGCGTGATGTGGTCATGACAGTGGGCTTGGGTTGGTAGTGGAACACACAGGCAGTTGAAGATTTGGACAGTGTCTGAAATTGGGAATCTAGTTCTGGATGGGAATCAGGTTTGAGGTTATCTTGAGTGTCTGTTTCACTTTCAAACTCGGCCAAAGGCTCTTCTACACTTGATATGGGTTCTTGTGGCTGATCTGAATCGGAGTCTAGTGGTGAACTTTCTGCTGCAAGTGCTCTCTGACTTTCAATAACTTCACTATAGGATATGAAGTCAAATGAACTGGTTTCAGGTGGCTCCCTACCATCAGGAGATGGAATACTTGCTGCTGTGTTCCCTTCCATACAAAATGCATCACCATCTTCAGATGTATTGGTGGGAGCTGAGATTCGCAGGGTGTTGGATGCGTGTACCACAGAAAAAGTGGTAGCCACCTCTGAAGGTACCTCGGAAGTGTTTCCATTCCCTTCCTCATCTTCCAGAAACTCATAAACAAGGCTGTTAGGACTGTGGTCTGGGAGACTGCCATAGTTCTGAGTTGAAGCAGAGGAGTTGCAGCCATTAGTGATAATGGCATTCACATTGCGGCTGAAATATGCCTTCTCAGTAATGATCAATGTTGTGAAGTCTTCCTGCAAATCTCGAGTTGCATTGAGACTGGTAGCTTCTGTTTGAGTACTAGCTATGCTGCTCTCTGCACTATGGAATGAATCCTCTGGGCAGTCTTGGAATTCTTTGTCTGAGTCTACGATTGTATGCTTTTCTTCCCGACGAATTTTCACTTGAAAGGTGGTTTCTACTTCTTTAATGACTGGGCGAAGTGTTGACTTTGTGCAGGTTAAGTTTTGCTTGTCTGTCTTTGCACACAGAATCGTGGCTCGATTGGGGGCCAAGAGAGTGATTTTCGCTATATGGTCGGAATCTGTGGTTTCGACAATCAGCTGATCAAACAATGTCCAGAGAGATGTATTGCCAAAGGGGTAGAATGTGTTGGTAGAGGGACTATACCGGCAGACTTTTAAATGCCGGGCATGGCTACTTTCAACGTGGGATTTGACGACATTCCAATTTGTTGTTGGGGTAACAAGGAGAGAATCGTCACTGCTGGTGATGGACATGCCATCTCGTGAAATGGAGAGCTTGTAAAAGCATCGGGAGTAGAAACCAAACTCAAACTGGTTTGGGACATTCGTGTGCAGAACTAACTTGCTAACTTGGTTCCTCTGTGCATCAAACAAGACATCAATTCCTAGATGTCGGTAGCAAAAGGAGTATTCTGAATGTAGATCAGAATACTTCAGTAAGTTCCGATAGTTTGCTAGTGTACCCATCTGCTGACAATGCCATTGATCACTGTAATATAGATGATCTGGAGAGCCCAGGCTTGCTAGTACATCTTCAGATTTATCACCAAATGAAACACATTTTGAGGGACTAGTGACATCTTCAGTACCCTCATTGTTGCACGCATAGGCAATTTCCAGGCCAGTAACCCTTCTAGATGGTTCATGCACAATGCAGTGAACTTCTGGAAGCTGGAAATCAAGTACACTTCTCTTAGCCAAGGAAAAGCCACACTCCAACTCTAGCAATTTGCAGTTGGCTGCTGGTGCCACCCTAACCTCCACCAGCCATGATTTTACCTCACTAAGTTCCTTTAAATTGCTCAGGTCCCTGCGAGTAGGGTTGTGGAACGCAAACACAAAGCATGTTCCATCGTAGATGAGGTATGCAGCCTTTCCTTCATTACTGTAGCTCTGAATGAGGAACCTCTTTGGCTTACCAAAATGATCAATGGCACTTTGTACAGAGATGGCATGCTTTGAACTCAAACAGTAAGTGCCCCAAATTTCGTGGCTTTTATTTTTGCAAGAGCTGGGAAGGTTGTAAGTAACTGATCGTAGCAGTTGCAGAGCTGGGTCAAATCTGAGCGTGTGAAAGTCTTCCCTTTTTCCCTGCACAAGTAGAGTGATGGAGGCATTGGATTTAGCTCCTTCACCATACAGCACTCTTGCCTTTGAGTTTGGGAGATCAGTGCGAACAGATTCGATGGTGGAAAGGAGACTTTGGCCTACTGAGAACAGGCCCAGGCTCTTACCAAAGTGGAGTGAGATCTCAACCTAAAGTACAAGACACAAAAGCAAAAGAATCACTTCATGTGGTTGATTATGAACTGTTTAGTTTTGTCCTCTTTCTACCTAGGTGTGGAGCAATGGAACAGCTGTCATCCCTAAAAGATTAAAACAGCACCAAGTTTGGAGGATAAAGAGATGGTAGCTTCTATGATCACAGGAAACACATAAAACACTTATACACGCAGTTATCACTTCACAATACCACTGCTCTGTAGCTCATAAATGCTTATCTGTGTATATACTCCTGATGGTTTTGGTCAATACCACATATAATGCTTGGCTCCCTGTCCCCTAAGAGCCTGGCTGCAAGGCTAAATACCAATGTAATACTGTCCTCTGAGATGGGGGCACAAATTGTAGTATAATTATCCCATGCACGAGAGCCTGGAAATAAGACTAGTGGTTCATAATATGAGGAAATTGGCTTAACAAGGCATTTCCGGTCATTTCTGGCAGTGCTACTGCAGACTTCACAAAAGTTTAGTGGTTTACAGCCTGTCTGTGAATGGCAGCTTAATTTGATTGCTGTCTCAATCGCTTATTCACTTTTCCTAGATGCCTTGGACTCAGCTGAGATGCAATGCATTCTACAATATTTTACCCATCCACATTGGTAAGTCATGCAAAGTTTGGGCCTCTATATACCTCTGGCCCTCTATATACCTCTGGCCTGTCGCCTATATGTTGC
Source organism: Agelas oroides (assembly GCA_949130485.1). Taxonomy (NCBI): domain Eukaryota; kingdom Metazoa; phylum Porifera; class Demospongiae; order Agelasida; family Agelasidae; genus Agelas; species Agelas oroides. Next base: position 6,891,991 of record OX422195.1, read on the forward strand.
TGCTTTGGGGATAGTTGAAGTATGTATTTGTGTAGTTTTGGCTGAGCACTTACTCTTTGTTCACAAGAAAAGAGAAGTCTAAAGTTTTGATAGGTGATGCTGGCACATATGTTATGTACCATGACTGAAAGTGATGATAGACCTGCACGAAGGATTGCTGCCAGTTATGTTGTAACTAAGTGTTGCCTCAACACACACAGTGCATGGTTTTGCTTGGAAACATTGCCTTTAGAAGGATTTTCCTTTGGGGGAACACTCTGTGACCAAAATTACTGTACCTTACACTGTATAGCTCATGAAGGATATTGCAAATGATGTGATACTCCGAAGGGCAATAAGCAGGAATAGAGTCATCCTCCTTGCTATGCTGCTAGTATGCAGCATGCTATTCTGGTGGTGGGTATAGTCCACCTTTAATACTGATCATGTGACAATTCTTGTATGGTGAAGCCAATAAAGTAGTTACAAGCTTCAGATCATTGCAACACTCACTAATGCACGAGTAAGTTACCATTATCCCGTGAGCAAGTTCGATCCTGCTTCAGGTACAGCCAAGTTGTCTAGTAAGTTCTTTTCGTCACATGACAGCGTAAACTAATGACGTCATATGATATCATTCCTATTTCGCAAAACGTGTCCCCACCCCACTTCGTGATCACGGAAATTTCAAACAGCAAGCAAAGGTTTTGACCGAGGCTAAAGAAGGATCCAGAAAGCCGATTCAGGGTCTAGGAAACAGCTGTGAGTTGGCACCTGCAGCGTAGCTAGACGACAAGCCTAGCGTTTGTGTTACCAAATCAAAACAAGATTTGGGCGGTTTTTCCCCACCTCTTGATCTCAGTGTCAGACTGTTTATCACTCGTGTATCATGTTGCATCATCGACAACGGTTGGTAATACGGTCTTGCCCCTGACTTTGTTTAATATACCTTCTTATAATATACCCCAAAATATTGAGCTTTGTAGATAGAAACATAGATAATAGAGCGGGACACTATTATCTATGGTAGAAATGTGTGGAAAGTATGGTTCCAGTAGTGTAATTTGCTATAGACGAAGTTTGTCTGGTCAGAGATGGAAAGAGACCAGCCGGAAGCTGATTTAAAGGTTTTACATTCAGCATCTTGACAGAAATTTAAATCATTTACAGTTATTAGTAATTCATGGCCTAGGCTGAATATTGTCTAAATATTACTTTAGTGTAGAATTGAGATGATGTGGATCTATAATATTATGCTAGCAAATATTTTGTGAATGAATTTATACAAAGGGACGTAGCATACTAAGCAGGCAATGCCGATCCAATAAATCGTTTTGCCATTGACGCTAGGCTGTGTTGATGTAAACCAAGTTGTGTTGTTGTTTGTTTGCTGTTGTGTGAGCAAGCTACTTGATGAACTTTGGTATTTTATACAAAACTGTGCTTGTTTCATGGTGTGGGCTGTTTGTGTCAGTCAGGTTGGCCTCAGTGTAAGGGAGAAATGCTTAGCTATGCATGATCTGGTTTTTTTCTCCGTATATTGTGATGTAGGGCTTAAAATGTTTCGCATGTTGTATTTGTGAAGCATATAGGCATGCAGAATGGCTGACCATCACACTGAGATGGAGAGACACGACCCACCTTAACAACATGTGTGAGCTCGCTAACACTTATCTGAGTGGAAGAGCTTGCCATACAAAATAGCCCCTGTGTTGGTAGTGTGTGCTACAGTGGTGGATTCACAAAGCCCAAAGCTAATTTGTAAAGATGTAAGTGTATTAGTTGCTTGGCAACTGAAGTCTTCATCATCTTCTATATGTAATGTGGTCTAGTCCAGTGATCATGTCATAAGTGGTGATTTGTTTTTAAAAGTGGTCTTATCAACACAGTGTTGGTTTAGCCATGTGTGGGTCTGAGTCGTCTCCTTCAAAATGACTTGTGCAGCCCTCGCTTGAATGTTTGTCCTAGCCTTCTCCCTCGGCCAGCTTTTATTGCCTGCACCATGAACAGTTGAGAGAGTGTGGTAGGTAATCTTCCCTGAGTGAGTGACGTGGGGATGGAGAAGATGGGCTGGTTTGTTCATGGGCATTGTTAATCAAAGCAATGGAAAGGGTGCTGTTTTCAAATGGTAGCTGCCAAATTAGGGCTTGGGAATTAGTCTGACCTGCTCATATTACACAGAGGAGTCTGATTTAAACATATTCATAGTGTTTGTTCTAATTCCTAGTTAGTCGAATTAAAAATGCTTATTCCCCAGGTGCATAAAAGATTGGGGTGGAAGCTGGGAACATACAATCTGTCATCTTCTCAACTTTCAAGTTACTTTGAAGTTAGGTTGTACATAGGTAGTCTTGTGCCAGGCCTGTGTGCCTTCCAGCGAAACGGTCTAGTGGCCATAGGTGGGTAGTTTGTGTAAGTTTTTGAGGGAGTTCTGTGTGTGTGTGCATGTTTGGGAGAAGCAGGAAGCGTCATTACCTGTAGCCTTTCTACTCCAACGAGAGCTTCTCTCTGGTCTCAAGTCACCTGTGCCATGTTGTGGAAATAGATGGGTGGGCTGAGTGGTGTTCACTCTTAGAAAATGGAGATATATGTATTGAGAAACTGTTAGGATTTTCAATATTTTCACAAAATGACCTATATTTAGAATGTGGTGGGGTACAGCCGCAGTTTACCTGATGGTGATGATGGAGATAGCCTGTGCCCAGGTCATGTGGGAACTCAAGTACAAGGCTATAATGGGGGTTTCATGTTGAATAGGTGGCAAGAGTAACTCCTGCGGTACAGATTTAACCTCGTTCCCAGGCTCTTCCTGCGTAATGAGGGAGAGAAACTAGTACATTATTGTAAGGTGAACCAGCTACCAGATGTAATAGGATTTCCAAGAGCTTCTTTGACTCCAGCCATCCCTGTTCCCACCCCCCAACATGACTGCTGTGAGATAGAGGTCTCCTTAGTTGTTCTTTGGCAAGGTCAGCACCATCCCTAGTCTGTCAGACTAGACTATTACTCTGGCTTTGGAGTGAGGCCAACTTCTGTTGAGGGAGAGAAACTGGTCTAGCTTGATAGACTCACCAGTCTTCACGCATTGATTACCAACTGAGTTTCCCACTGTGCTTACAACATCTCCAGCCTTCCATGAAATCTGTACACCTGTTATCACACTCTAGTGTTGTGGCCAGATCGCATGTGCCTCCAAGCAAGAAGTTAGTCTTGTCCCCAGACCCCACCCTGTCATGAGAAAAAATAGTCTGTTGAACCAAGTCAAATTTCTTGGGCTAGCGCACGCTTTTGCAACAGTGTAACCTAGCAACATTCAAAATATTTTGTGTTGAACCCGCTCAGAAAAGGTACGGATACCTGAGTAGTGATAAAGGAAGTGCTTACCGATCTTGCAATCTCATTGGTCCTTACCACTTTTTGGGGAAGAAGCCGTTTTCCTTGTGAGAGGGTGAGGTCTGGCACAAGACTAATCACGCTTAGAGTACTCACTCTACTGTAGTGGAAAGTGAATCCTAAGGTTGTAATTTATGGCTTCGTACTTTTGTGTCAGTCATGACTTCCCTCAAAGTAGTCCTAATCTTGTAGGATATCAAAACTGGCCATACCTACTCTAACGTGTATGCAGCTTGTCTCTTGTTTGTACCTTGTTTGGGAAATAGCCCTAGGCGTTAGTCCTGTCTGTGTTGACAACTTTACTGCTCTTCTGCTTTTATTAGACATACATGTACAGGTGTACGCATAAGGTCATTAAAATTGTTGGTATGTTGCTTAGCAACCAACACTTTGAGCATGAGATTGAGGTGATAATGGGTATGGCAATGTGGCAGTGACAGGCCAAAAATTAGTCTCAATCTCCAGAGGGATTAATAGCGGTCTGGGGAGTGTATCAGAGGAGTGCTATGTCGTGTCGGAACTGAGTCAAGAAGTGGCCTAAATTACAGTGTGGTTAACGTTAGGACCATGTGGCCTTGTGTTAGCACATGCCACATTGCTCTCTACTGTGAAGGACATGCATATGGTCAGTGGAATCCCCCCCCCCCCCCCCCACCCTTGTTCTCTTGTAGGTTTGACTGTCGACAACCAAGCTCGCTTCACTGTGTCGTCAATGTCTGCTCCCATGAGTCAATGTAAATGTACAGGTGAGGTCTGTGTGTGTGTGTGTGCGTGTGCATCTATCACTATTTTAGTGGTGTGGACAGGCTAATAAAGCTACTGGCCCCTGTCTATAGTAGTACCATTGTCCTAGCTAATGTAGAAGCAAGTACACACAAGCCTGGGAATGAACCCCTGAGAATGAGCCTGAGTGTAGCTACTGTTGGTAGCAGGAAACAAGATCACTATGCCCAGCTGTCGCCCAAACTTAGGCTCTTGCAAAGCAGCTCCTTGCCCAACGGTGGCATCCCATGTATCATCTCAACGTTGAACTCCCTTGTCATTGTTTCACTGTCACTGTGACCCTCTCAGTGAGAATCGACCTCTTGGCATACTTGGACAAAAATGGGATTATTACACCGGCAGAGAGTACATTTGTTGCTGATCACAACCAATGACACTTTTATCTTGTGATTGGCCTTACCGTTCCAAAGTACGCAAGTTTATTTTGATTGTACGTGATGTTTTAAATGCACCTAAATCCATTTCACTCCTCTTCGAATGGCGTAAATGCGGCGTAGCGTTAGCAAACTTAGCGTGAACGTGAATTGAATTCAAATTCAGCTCATATATATGCAGTACCTGCGTGTGCATTAATGCTAATGCTACGCCGCATTTACGCCATTCGTAGAGGAGTGAAATCTACAGTGTAACTTCCGGCCTGCAGCTTAAATAGCGATACCTTAGATGGAAGTCCCACGCATTAACTCACTAGCCTCGTTCCCACGCCTCCCCTGTTTTTGTTCTTTGGTTTGCGTTTAGTATAATACACGGAAGCGGAAGAGTGGTGAAAACAGGGAAGGCCTGGGAACACTTATCATGTGAATGATGTCAGGTGGACACGAGGTGGACGTAGGGGGGGGGGGGGGGGGGGGGGCAGTGCCCGACTACAAGTATGTGCGCCGTTTTTGCCACTCTTCCGTTTCCGTATATTATACTGAACGCAAACCCAAGAGCAAAAACAAGGAAGACCTGGGAATGAGGCTATTCACTCGCTACGAGCGCTCAAGTACATCGGATGTGTGCATGGTGTATTGAACTTTGAACCCACATAACGCAATTTCAATGTTGACACCAAGTGGTTGATTTTCGCAGAGAGGGCCACATATGTGTAATGGGGTATGGTTGGTATATCCAACATCAAACTGGAAAAACAAGTTTTGCAGAATGTTTGCTGGCCCTCAGAAATTTAGCACCAGATGGTACTTAGTTAAGGTGTTAAAAGGGTTAATTAATTAACACAGCTGAAGCAGGAAACCTTATGGAATTAAAGTGCATGATTCCGATATAATTACATGGGTTTCCCCCATAGTAGCACATCAGTGTGTGTGTTTATGTGTGGAGGAGGGAGTTGGCACAACATGTCAGGATAATTTGCTGACAGACGCACATGCTGAGCCATTTGCACTCTTCTTTGCCTCCCTGATTACTCTCTTTCCTCCCACCTCCCTCTCTTTCTCCTAGCTTCGTTCCCAGGCCTTCCCACCATCCAGTTTTTGATCGCTTGCAGTATGCAAAAATGGAAGGGGAAGGCCTGGTCCATTTTATCACGTGAATGACGTCAGTGTCTACCTAGGTAGACCGCGCAGGGCGCGGGGGGTCCTCAAACGAAAGAGCACATTTCACACATGCGTTCTGTACAGCAAGCGGCAACATGTTTGAACTCCAACACATGGATCAATGCTGCAAGGCCTCAAACATGCTCTTTCATTTCGAGGGCTCCTCCCCCTCTGTCTACCTAGATAGATGTTGAAATCACTCATGTGATAAATGGACCAGACCTCTCTCCTCTGTTTTTTTCATACTGCAAGCGATCAAAAACTGGACGGTATGAAGGCCTGTGGACGAGGCTATCTTTCTCCTCCTTCACTTCCCATTTCCTCTTCCTTCTTCTCCCCCTTTCCTCCTCAACATTTTTCTCCCCCCTCTTCTTTCTCACCCCCCTCTTCCTCTCCCCCCCTCCTCCTTTTCCTCCCTCCTTCTTCTCCCCCCTCCTCCTTCTCCCCTCCTCTTCTCTTCTTCCTCCTTCCCCCTCCTCCTCCTCTTCCCCTTTCCTCTTCCCCTTCCTCTTCTTCCTCCTCTCCCCCCTTCTCCTTCTCCGTCCCCTTTCTCCTCCTCCCCTCCATCCCGTCCCCCTTCTCCTCCTTCTCCTCCCCTCTCCTCTTCCCCTCCCCTATCCTCTTCCCCTTCCTCCTTCTCCTTCCCCCCCTCCTCCTCCTCTTCCCCCTCCTCCCTCTCCTCCTCCTTCTACTACTACTAACATTCCCTCTCCTTTCTCTTCTGCAGGTAACTGCTGTCAATGATGGAGGGGCAAGACAGGGACAGCAAACACAGTCGATCTAAACGAAGGTCAGTGGTAGGTGGGAGACCTTACACCCTCAGGAAGGTCATAGACCTCTGCAGAACTGAGTGCCTGAGGGAGGAGGAGGCATACTCAATGCGACATGCCATGCACTCTTTTGCTTATGTGGAAATGGTCCATAGGGAGGGATAGGTTGCATGATGGCACGGATACGAAAGGGGTAGGAAGGGAACATGGGTCATAGTACTATCAAAGGCCTCGGTCTGGTCCAGTAGCCACATCATTATGACAGGGAGAAGGGATAGTTTGCCCTCTTCCTCCTTGGGAAGAATGCTGTCTGTGAGGATGAGGATGTGTGGTAGACAACAATAGTAGATCAGACTTGAAATCACTACATTGGGAGGATATGGACGTCACACTTTCCCTTCACAGTGCCCCTTTTCCACTCTTGCATCAGCTGTCGCTTTCCCCACTTCCATCTCTCCCCCCCCCTCCCAGTCTGGTTCCCAGACCTTCAGTACGGCATACACACGTCTTGCTAAGGGTCTGGGAATGAGACTATTCCCCCTCACTCTCCATCTCCTCTTCTTATTCATCTCCATTGCCTCTTTCTCCTCCTCTTCCTTCACCCCCTCTTGTCACCCTTCCTCCTCACCTTCTCTCCTCTTCTCCTTTTTCCCTCTCTTTTTCTCCCCTCTTCCTCTCTCTCCCCTTTTTTTGCAGGTCCTCTGAGGAGTGCGAAGAGGACCACATGAGGGAAGGCAGGAGAAAAGAGGAGAAGAGGAGGAAAGAAGGCAAGACTTCGTCCTTCTCCTCCAGCAACACCTCTGCCACCACTGCCAGACAGAGCAAGGTGAGACCTGAGAGCTGAGCTTCTTCTGTCACTGCTGCTGAATTACCATACCAATGGATCTGCTATCCCCAGACTTCTATTTCCAACACAAGCTATTGTCCTGCCTTCTGCCTCTTCTATTTTTTCCCCCATCCCTTCCCCCTTCTCTCCTCCCTCCTTCCCTCCCCCCTTTCTCCTTCTTTCCTTTTTGTTTCACCTCCCCTTTCCCGTTCCTTTCCATTTCTCCTCCCTTCTCATCTCCCTGTTCCTTTTCCTTCCCTCTCCTTCTTCTACATCCTCTCCCTTGCTACTTCTCTCGGCAGCTCACCCAGGCTGGTAGTGGAGGTCAGGGGTCACGCTACCACCACAGGGAGGTACCTCCTCGCTTCCAGCACCAGAAGCAGACCAAACAGCAGAAGTACTCAAAGACCAACCAAGGTAGGTGCCATCAGGTTGGTCCATTATCGTGCTCGTAAGGGAGGAGGGGTGGGGTTCAAGTGTACTCAAAAACAGCACTCAAAGACCAACCAAGGTAGGTGCCATCAGGTTGGTCCATTATCATGCTTGTAAGGGAGGAGGTGTGGGGTTCAAGTGTACTCAAAAACAGCACTTAAAGACCAACCAAGGTAGGTGCCACCAGGTTGATCCGTTATTGTGCTCGTAAGGGAGGAAGGGGGGGTTCAAGTGTACTCAAAAACAGCACTCAAAGACCAACCAAGGTAGGTGCCACCAGGTTGATCCGTTATTGTGCTCGTAAGGGAGGAAGGGGGGTTCAAGTGTATTCACAAACAGCAGAAGTACTCAAGGTAGGTGCCACCAGGCCAGTCTATTATTGGGCCCATAAGGGAAGGTGGGGTTCTAGAGTGCTCACTAACAACTGCATGTCTTAACCAAGGCAACAGCTATGATATAAAAACCCTCAGTAGTCCACCAGCCTAGCTACCATGGGGAACCACAATCATGGTTGTCAAAATAAGTTTTGCTGCTGTAATGCACCAGCCCGCATAACGGAACGAGCGGAAACCCATTAACGTCTCGTGTGTGTGTGTGTGTGTGTGTGTGTGTGTGTGTGTGTGTGTGTGTGTGTGTGTGTGTGTGTGTGTGTGTGTGTGTGTGTGTGTGTGTGTGTGTGTGTGTGTGTGCATGTGTGTGTGTGTGTTTCTGGCACTTTTGGGAGTACATGGCTACTAATGGCTGAGTACAAGGCTTTTCTCTCCTACATGACCTTGGTACAAAGCTGGCGGCTGCATGGGTTCGCCCCGAGTATGTCATGCAGGAAGACCAAGGAAGTTGCCCTTAGCAATCTGCGTTATACATGTACCTGGACTCATTGTCTGTTGACACGTTAGAGGAAGGAGAGAAAAGCTTTGTACAAGGCTAGCTCTAGTCTGCAGTGATTTACCTACAGATGAGTCAAATACCCCCTCTCCCTAGGGCTAGCAATTTCACCACTCATGCCCCACCTTACTGTCATACCTACACCCTCTTGCATGTGCATAAAGAGGGTCTGGTGTTATGAGCGACATTTCTTGTCACATGTTCGAGGTGACTCTCTGAGAGCTGAGAGCTCGAATCAAACTGTAGAATGCATAATTTTGTATGCTTAATGCAAGCAATTATAGTTCGAACTTAGGTGGAATGAAGTTGCTTCACAGCTTGTTCTCAGTTTTTCCAAAACACGTTGTGACCTTCAGTTTTCAGTTTTCGGATTGCTGTACCATTGTGTTTACAGTGGAAGGTGTTTGTCGGTAGCCACGTTTCTAACCCTTTACTGCCTCCAGTGTTTGTCGGTAGCCACGTTTCTAACCCTTTACTGCCTCCAGTGTTTGTCGGTAGCCACGTTTCTAACCCTTTACTGCCTCCAGTGTTTGTCGGTAGCCACGTTTCTAACCCTTTACTGCCTCCAGTGTTTGTCGGTAGCCAAGTTTCTAACCCTTTACTGCCTCCAGTGTTTGTCGGTAGCCACGTTTCTAACCCTTTACTGCCTCCAGTGTTTGTCGGTAGCCACGTTTCTAACCCTTTACTGCCTCCAGTGTTTGTTGGTAGCCACGTTTCTTGCCTCCAGTGTTTGCATCATTTCCAGCATGCAAGTACGGAGAGGAATGTCTAGGTAATCTTGTCATGTGCAGTGATGGGTGGTGCCCGACTGCTTTAATTATCAGCACCCAAAAATGAGCTGTATTGACACTGCCTTGGGAACCTTCCAACTTTGAGTCTTTGAACAAACATTACAAGGAAGAACCTCGAGATTTTTTGTCGGGCACCACTCCCTGTGTGTCTACATGAGATCACTGTGTGTGTGACGAGATATCCCAGGCCTCCCCTCTCCACATTTGTATACTGAAAGCAGTGGAGGCAGAGAAGGCCCGAAAACAAGACTAGGTTGTAGGCCAACTGTGTATATACATTAGGCCTGGGAACAAGGACTGTGATCAATGAATTGGTTGGTTATTCAAACAATCTCTCATCCTCCTTAGGGAGTGGTTGTTTTACAGATAAAACTATTACCCCCCAAGGGAGGGTACCTGTTGCCTAGGTAACACTACTTCACAGGGTATGAAGTATGTTTTGAGAAGGTAATGGTTATCATAATGCTTATTACACCAACAAGACATACCTTTGGCCCTTTCAAGCGTAGTTCAAGAAACATGTTTGGTCAACAAAACCTGTTACAGCTTCTTGTCTATTTATAGCTGTACTTCCCCCCAGTTAACTGAAACCGATTAATAAATCATCACCACCATAACTTCTCCATAATGACTGCAGAATCCCAACCAGTTCCCACCCTAAAAGATACATTATGCATATAACTTTATTACAAGCTTTCGGAGCGACTTTGTGTTTGAATACCAGTCATTGCACAGATGAAGCTGACAGGAATGATGCTAATTGTTAGGGGCTTCTGTTTGTGTTTACAACAGCATAATTGTGGCTCTATCTGGTGGAATTTGATTGGTGGGATTTTCCTGTAGGCTGTGTAACTGTTATGACCCATGTTGGAATGTGCCGATTACTTGTGTGAGTGGACACATTCTGTAGTGGCCCATTCTCATTGGTGCGTTGCATTATTGAATAGAATGTATTGTTATTGTTATTGCTATGCCATCCTACTTATTTTGATTTGGACTTGTATGGCTAGACCAAGTGAGCCCCAGAGGAGGTCCGACACTAGTGATGTCATAAACATCAACACGTGATCCTGATTGTCAAGTTAATTGCTAACCTACTGCATTCCAATGCTTCAACAGCGATTTCTGGGCATCAGAATCTTCCAGCGTGCTGGGTTCACTAGGTTGGGGGGTATTGTCAATCATGCTGAAGCTGTCTATTAGGTCGAGATTGATCACCGCCGTTTATCTAGCTCTCAACAGCCACATAAATGCCGTTTGGAAGTCACAAAATCGTGCAAAGTTGCTTCTGACTGTCAAGACGCTTTCAGTATCATGAAACCACCCCCCAAACCCAGAGGAGGTTGGAAGCTAGTAATTAGTGATATGCGCGAGCTAGCAATTAGTGCTACGTGATGACGTAATCATGCCGACTGCCATAGAGGCATAGTGAAAGGTCAACCCGATTTACGCAAGCAGCTTTCGTTTGTTTGGGACGAAACTCACCGGCTCAGTGGATACTGCCAGGTGCGCTCTAGATCGACCGTTATAGCTCTTCCTTATACACGAAGCATTTGAGTGTTTCCTTGGGAATCCCCATGGAAAATTCTGCGTATCATAAAATGCCATAGAGGTAGATCTAGAGCTCACCTAGCAGTATCCACTGAGTGAATTTCGTCCCAGACAAACGAAAGTTGTTTGT
>OX422195.1:6905565-7095565 GCA_949130485.1 Agelas oroides
TTGACGGAAGTCAGTGGACCAAGGTTTAATGCACCACTGGTGTGTGTGTGTGTGTGTGTGTTGGTAGCTTTTGGTCATACATAGAGTTGACGGAAGTCAGTGGACCAAGGTTTAATGCACCACTGGTGTGTGTGTGTGTGTGTGTGTGTGTGTGTGTTGGTAGCTTTTGGTCATACATAGAGTTGACGGAAGTCAGTGGACCAAGGTTTAATGTACCACTGGTGTGTGTGTGTGTGTGTTGGTAGCTTTTGGTCATACATAGAGTTGACGGAAGTCAGTGGACCAAGGTTTAATGCACCACTGATGTGTGTGTGTGTGTGTGTGTGTGTGTGTGTGTTGGTAGCTCCTGGTCATACATAGAGTTGACGGAAGTCAGTGGACCAAGGTTTAATGCACCACTGGTAAACATTGGCCATGTTTGTACATGTGTGTATGTGTTGCCATGGTTTCTACTGTGATGTTATTGTCATGTGGGAGATTGGGTGATTTTGGAACTGGAGAGCATTTGTTACTGTTGAGTGAGGGTCTGTTGAAACACTGGATGTAGCAGTTTCCATGTGGGCTTTCTTCATGCAGTTTTTACCACTTTAAGTGTTGCTATGCAAAGGTCAAAGGGAAGACTGTCATAATCATATTAGCTAATGCTAAATATAGTATAGGATTATGCAATACTCTGGCCATGTGACCTGGTGTTCTGTTACACGAATTTCTCCACTTCCCTCTCTGCGCAGAGTGTACCATCATACGGAGTATCATGGTGTTTGCCATCAATTGGTTCCTTCGTTATACTTCAGTGACCAGCTTACACAGTGCTGATGCGTATACCATTCACAGGCTACCTAGTTACTAGTTACTAGTGAGCCTGAGACTACATCTATGGACTTACAATTTTACGTACGTATGTACGTATGCTCTATCCTGCACAGTAGGTATCCAGGCCTGCCTTTATTGGGGGGGGAGATATGGGTCATTGGTTATAATGTTATGCCCACTGGATTAAGTTTACTGCACATGACATGGCCTTGAAACCAGCAGGGCAATGGACTACATGACGACTGACCAGCTATACAGCTAACTAGTTTCAAGTGTGCTTGAGCGTGGGATGTCAGAGATGCTGAGGAAGAGAAAGAGCAGCTAGGAGTGTCAGAGAATCCACCGACAGGAGAGGATAGCAACAGGGGTGCCTAGATAACAGCGGCAGAGTTTCCAGAGGACTCTGCGACAGCAACAAAATAAAATTTATAACCTAGGGAAGATATGGTTCAACAATTTATCTTGCTGTCCTGTGCCACAGGTTACCCATGCACAGTGAATCTCTCACACCAGAAGTGTACCAAACTATTCCCCTTTCTTTGTCCGGTTTTGTTCCATTACACTTACACACTTGCGACAGTACAGGAGCTGGTAGGGTACAGGAGCTGGTAGGGTACAGGAGCCGGTAGGGTACAGGAGCTGGTAGGGTTAGGGTTAGGGTTAGGGTTAGGTAGGGTACAGGAGCCAGTAGGATACAGGAGCCGGTAGGGTACAGGAGCCGGTAGGGTACAGGAGCCAGTAGGGTACAGGAGCCAGTAGGGTACAGGAGCCGGTAGGGTACAGGAGCAGGTAGGGTACAGGAGCCGGTAGGATACAGGAGCCGGTAGGGTACAGGAGCCAGTAGGGTACAGGAGCCAGTAGGGTACAGGAGCCGGTAGGGTACAGGAGCAGGTAGGGTACAGGAGCCGGTAGGGTACAGGAGCTGGTAGGGTACAGGAGCCGGTAGGGTAAAGGAGCTGGTAGGATACAGGAGCCGGTAGGGTACAGGAGCCGGTAGGGTACAGGAGCCGGTAGGGTACAGGAGCCGGTAGGGTACAGGAGCCGGTACAGAAGCCGGTAGGGTACAGAAGCTGGCTGTGGTTTAACAGAGCTGCATGAATGAATGTTTTGTCACATGACTGATTGAATTCTTGAGGCATGTGACCTTTAGGTCATGTACTGCACACGTACAGGCACTGTCAGCATGCTGGAATGTGAAGTTGAAGCAAGGAAGTGTTCTTGTGTTCCGTTAAAGGTGGAGTGAAGTGTGTGATAGTGTGGTTAGCTATAGCCCAGGAAGTTCCCTTCTGTGACGATAGATTGGCTTGTGGCAACCCCGCTATGCAAACGAACACTTACAATGCGGGGACACTGATTGTCTGTAATAGCGCGCGCAAATAGCATACCAATGACGTCACAATACACATCTGTGGTTACTCTATAAAAAGCCCTGCTATTCAAACAAAGGAAGCAGTTGGGGCCAAGTCTCTTGCTAATAGCCACCAAGTTATAGCTAGATTGGCTGTAACACAGCCCAAGTGTAGTTAATTTCCAGCTGTAAAGAGTGGCCTTCTAGAAGATGCTGCAGTGCTTGTGTAGAGTTTTGTGTTGCTGGAGCTGTGTCTATGACTGAGTAAGAGAAGCTAGGCTACATTTAATAGCTACCCCTGTTTGTGTCTGTGAGTGAACCAGAGTCAACCTACTTCACTTGTACAGTCTGGAAGATAGTTCAAATACATGAACAGTATTACATTCACCTTCTCTCAGTGAGTATAGATACTTCAAGCTTGGCCAAATGATACTGGTATACATAGCATTCTCCAAGCTGTTCTTAGTTTCCAATCACTTAGGAGTTATTTTAGTTCAGTGTAGCTAGCTCGTTGTTTGTCCGAGTGTGTGATTCCAGTTTGAATTGCTGACTTGTGTTGTGACATGAGCTCTGGCTACCTCACCGCTGCATGCTACCAATGTTTGCGTCAGTAATCGATGGACGGGTGTCCTCTGTGCCCTACTATGCACCCTATGTGACAGGTAAAGTGTGTGTGTGTGTGTGTGTGTGTGCAGCAATTTTTGTAACAAGTTAACTGAGTCTGTGTATCATGTGTGTGTTGTGTGTGCTTGTTGCTTGCAGATATATATATGTGTATTTGCAGCAAATCTGACAAACTAGACTTTACAGAGACTGTACAGGAGTTAGCCCTGTCATCCCTCCATATGGAGTGCACAGTCATGTTAGTACACACTGTGACACAACTGAATTCAGCTGGCATCATGTATGCCTCTACCGCCGTCTTATGAGCCTAGCTGGCTTGCTGTCCTAGGGACAAGACGTAAAAATAGAATTCATTCATTCATATTTGCATTTTGGGACAGAGTGGTGCCCAGTGCTGAGCTGTTTTTCAGTACATACTATTCAGGAACGTCCCACATTATTGTATACCTTGTGACAAACACAGGGTTGGTACTAGAGCAGTATGTCATCACTTCAAAGAATCAGTGCCATGTAAAATATGCGAAGTTACTTTTGTTTGTGCACATACTTCTGTTATAATGATTGTGTTTGGGATCGGGTGGGGATGAGTTAGTTTCTACGTTGTGCATTGATGGGTTTTTAGTGTGTAGTTGGAGATGAATTTGCAACATATTCCGGTATGTGATTTGAAAACGGCCGTGTGTGTGTGTGTGTGTGTGTATGTAGTTGGATGACTGTATGAACACAGTTGGCACATGCGTAGAGTGTGGGCTGATACACTACTACAAGCTAGCTGCAGGACCTTATGAACTGCCACAGTGCTCCTGGTCCATCTCACTGGTACACTAACTGTGTCAGTGATAACAGTGAAACCTGGCGTGTGCTAGGTCCATTGTCTCTTGTAGTAGAAACCCTGTCTCCCTGGCACAATGCACTTGGAGTACAGCCAGTCAAAAGTGCCACAAGTATACACAGGAATTTTAGGTGTAGGCATTCTTTAGAATAATATCATGTCTAGGAACCCTTAAGAGGGCTTTGACTACACATATCCCACCACAGAAACAAAAGTTATTGTCGTACATGATTTATGCATACTTTTGCAATTATGTACACTGGCAATTGACATGTTTTCAGTACAAAGTGCTGAGTAGCAAATAGAACAAGGGGGGCACTTGCTCCGGATGCGTTCTTCTTGACCTGCATCCCCAGTCCTATACAAGTATCTCTGAGATGGGGTGTGGCAGTCAGTTTTACTTGTAGTCTCATACCCAGACGGAACTTTTGCCGTCTTGGTATGGGGACAATCAACCTGGTTATGAACCATTGCTAGAATGGTAAGCTGGGCTGTCCTCCTGGATTCATCTCACTGTCTTGGTGTGTAGCTACCTCATGAAGGGCCTAACTTACCCCAACCACTACTATACATATTTGCTATACTGCCTTGGGAGTTGTGGTCTGAGCGTTATGTGATAGACATAGGTATGTGTTTATTTGCTGAGTAATTGTTTATGATATACCCAAGTTACTGTGCTGCTGTTTGACATTTTAATTAAATATTTTGTGATGGTTTTCCTATGACGGCAATTTACATATTACATCCCATACGGATTTTCTAATTGCATGCTTATCCCTCCCTTATTAGTGTCTACATTTTGTGTGAGTGGATGTACAACAAACGTGTGTTTGGGGGGGAGGAAGGGGGGTATGCACGTATGTGCATTGGGGACAATTCACAGTTCCTGAAGCAACATAATACATCTTGTTTACTCCTAATGGTGATCAGTAAGGTGACACCACTTGTGTACACTCCCAGAGAGTTATTGATATGATATCCCCTGAAGGCTCTTGGGTATCTTTCTGTGGCTAAACTGATATGAAATATCAGGGCCCCTATCTGTGTTAACGCTGCCAGGGACAGGACTTTGTGGTTTAAAGCCGAGTGTTTTGTTTTTCTTTTATTGTGGCTGGCTAATTTCATGGCGGAGTGATCTGCATGGCACAAGTGGGTAATATCCAACAGCAGGAGACTTGTATTGTGCTAGAGTGCCGCTGACACAGGTTTGTGCATGAGACCCAAAGAGCTACATGGGCTCATTCCCAGGCCCGCCCAGCTTTCTGTCACTAATGCAGAAGGGGGCCTTGTATCTTTCCTCACATAAAATGAGAAACAGCAAAAAGTTTTCAGATTGACCAGGCCGCAATTTGTGTATTGCTCAACTAACTACGTGCTCAATGGTTCTCGTTCATGACAGTTGCTTGCTAGATATGTGTGGTAAGTTACCTGGTACCTTTGCTCTTCTTGCTGTTCTGAGTCCCCTGTACCCACGCACAACTGAACCTTTCCTACCATCCTTTCTCGCTCACGTGACCAGGGTCTCTCCTGCTTTATAGTACTGTAAGCGATGGAAAGATGGGCGGGGGGCTGGGAATGTAGCTATCTTAAATAACTGCCTCAGTTTATCTGACAAAAGTCCCTCGAGGTTAACTTGGGAAGAAGGTAGCAAGTGACGGTAGTGGGTTGGTAGAAGCATCAGGAAAGGATCAGATTTATCTTTCTCGTTCATGGCGTGCAACCTTGTTCCCATGTTCTCCCCACACACACGCTACCCAAAACGGTGACAGTTCACAGTGAGCACTACACACGTGTATTCTTTCTCACTCGCACAGCTTGAGTTTGGCAGTGCAGCCTTGCAACTAATGACAGCCAGAATGCAGCAGTGACAGCTTTGAGCTGTATTGCTTCCTCTTCTTGTCCTTTTCTGGTGTGTGATTACATTCATCACATTCCCCTGTTGGCAATGTTGTTGATGTGTGTGTATACAGCTTCCTGCTTATCAGCTGTTACAGCGATGTGTGGTAGTCAGATACCAGTGATGCTTGTGTGATGCCTGGTAGTCAGATACCAGCGATGCTTGAGTGATGCCTGGTAGTCAGATACCAGCGATGCCTCTGTGATGCCTGGTAGTCAGATACCAGTGATGCTTGTGTGATGCCTGGTAGTCAGATACCAGCGATGCTTGAGTGATGTGTGGTAGTCAGATACCAGCGATGCCTCTGTGATGTGTGGTAGTCAGATACCAGTGATGCTTGTGTGATGCCTGGTAGTCAGATACCAGCGATGCTTGAGTGATGCCTGGTAGTCAGATACCAGCGATGCCTCTGTGATGTGTGGTAGTCAGATACCAGTGATGCTTGTGTGATGCCTGGTAGTCAGATACCAGCGATGCTTGAGTGATGCCTGGTAGTCAGATACCAGCGATGCCTCTGTGATGCCTGGTAGTCAGATACCAGTGATGCCTCTGTGATGCCTGGTAGTCAGATACCAGCGATGTCTCTGTGCTGCCTGGTAGTCAGATACCAGTGATGTTTGTGTGATGCCTGGTAGTCAGATACCAGCGATGCCTCTGTGATGCCTGGTAGTCAGATACCAGTGATGCCTCTGTGATGTGTGGTAGTCAGATACCAGCGATGCTTGAGTGATGCCTGGTTGGGGCGAGCCTGAGCGAGCCCCACACTAGCGGGACTGCATTGCGCAGATGTGTGTGTATACAACCGTGCTTGGTCGCGGCCATATACCGTAAATTTTAAATGCGTGTTTAAATATTTCCCGAAAATTGAACGTCCTCGTGCACTTGCATGGGAATGCTGTGCTACTGCCAGAGTGCAGCGTTGGCAACCGTAGCGGAGACGGCTCAAGTTTAAGGACGCACGGCACCTTACTTCTTGTTTGTCACAGCAGCTACGGACCGACCATCAACGGTAGGCTGCTCGCAGACCGTACAAAATTATACACGGCGGGTTGAGATCGGTTCAGGTAAGGGTCGTGCATAAACGACACTCCTAAACGCTACCGATTCAGCTCATCATTTCAGCGTGAAGCTTAGTCTATTCATGTTGCATGTTAGCTGCTTGCTCAGGCTCGCCCCCACAATGTTTTACATTTTCTAGTAGTTAGATACCAGTGATGCCTCTGTGATGTGTGGTTGTCAGATACCAGCGATGCCTCTGTGCTGCCCGGTAGTTAGGGTACCAATGGATTCAACAGTCATACTTGAAAGAAGCTCTCGTACCTCTAGTAAACTCCATGTCACTGTTAGCATCACCTGCCTGTCATTTTACTTGTACACCCCTTTGTATGGGTGCAAGAAGCTACTAGTTTGTATGGTATAAATGACAGTCCAGAAAGAAATTAAACATCATTCTTTTGTGTATTTCGATTGTGTTGCTGTGTTCAAAGTGCTGTGGCGCAAAACGTTTGTCAAGGGCAGGGTTCATATGCGTTGTATGGATGTGTCAGGTATTCATGCATCAATCCAGCATGTATGAACCGTGCTTGTAACAGATTTTCTGCACTACAGCACTCTGAACGTGGTAACTCCGTTGAACGATGCACGATGCAAGTAGATCATGTTTGGTTTCTACCTGGGGCTGCCACCTAGATTACTTGTTGCCATGATGTTGTGCAAGTAGGCAGGCAGTTCTCATGTTGTGTAACAGGAAGTGGGTAGTTTGTGATATGATTGTGTGGGGGAAGGAGGTGAGGAGGAGGAGAGGAAGGGGGTAGTTTGTGATATGATTGTGTGTGGGGGAAGGAGATGAGGAGGAGGAGAGGGAGTGGGTCATCAAGAGGAGGAGTTCTGCCTAGGGTAACTTTTGGCTTGGTACGTGTTGTGGTTTCCTGTACTACAGATTTGCTGATAAAAGTATTTTACTCCCTCATGCACAGATCGGATGTCCTTTGAAACGGCCACAAAGTTAAACTATACGATAAAAACATGTGATTATCTGAAACTTAGAATGTGCTACTCTTGAAAAGCGTCCAGTTTACTAGCTGATAATCCTGAGGAACATGGCTGTTAAGTCAGACCTCACCCTCTCACGAGAAAGAAAGAAAAATGGGGTAGTGTGTTCTTAGACCTTGTCGTGAGAGTAGTGTGTAACCAAGTCATTTTGTGATATGCCTGCTCAAAAAACATTATGATACTCGGGTAGAAATGCAAAATTTTGCTGTCGTAAGGGAAGTGCTATGTAGCAATTATAGCTTTACTATAGCCAATAAATTTGACAGTTTCTCAATGGTGGGTGCATGTGGTCTGGGCACAAGACTGTGTTACAGATGTAGTGAATGTGATTCATGCTGGGGATGGTTTTTGGTTCTGGAACCAAAACTAATTCTCTGCTGCCGTAGTCGCTGTCTGAGCAGTACTCTGGCTGCCTGCTTGTGTGGTCTTGTAAAGTCTACCACGCTCCCCCGGATCACAAAGTATCTCCCTAATTTTCCTTTGTAGTGTGGGAGTATAGTGTTTATTCTGTTCAACCATGGGGCCACGCTCAATCAACCTTCCTACATTGTCCTGTTAGCTTTGTTCCGTTAGAACACTTGTGTTACATTAGCTACTGCTGTCTTTTCCACAGCTCAAGTGTACACAACAGTACTGTATATACATGTATAAGTTCCCCAACATAATAATAATTATACTTTTGTGAAATGGGATGGAAGGTTGTGTTACACTGTCCGTAAGGTGTGAGCATATGTGCGGTGTTTTCATTATATGGTAGATGTGTTATTGAACATTTCTGTTTTTGTCAATGTTGTGATTTTGGTATCCAAGGCCTATTGCATATTACGTGAATACACAAACAAAACAGCTGTTATGTTGGAGAGAAAAAAAAAAGCTTCTGTGGCAATTTTAAATGCAAAAATATAACTTTTAGTATATGTGGTAAATCGCTTATCTGTGCATGGTTTGCTTTCACTTTTGATGATATTGCACAATACTTTCCTTGAGATAGCAGCACAAGCTAGAGACATTTTGTGGCTATGTCATGTGCATGGATCACAGTGTATAGCTTTCAGTAGAAGGGTGAGCCGGTTACATTCCAATTATTGCACACCTATGGTCTACCGAGAATCAATGTGTATTAATTAATTTTCTAGATCTTTTTAAGTTTAGTGCAGGACATTCAAGTGATTGGATTATGGCCAAGGAGAGCTGTCCTTACATTTGTAACTAGGTTATACTTTGTGTACGTGTGGTACATGTACTTATCACCATTGATGATAAAGGTGTGAGACGTGGTGTTTACATACTCCTTCCATTTTGGCTAATCTAATTTCCTTGTTGCTAATGAGCAGTGATAGTGGCTGTAAGCAATAGGGAAGATACATAGTTGCCAATGGCCAAGTAGTTGTATACCACTTTGATGTCAGTCGGTGTTTTGCTATTGGAGCCTGCTAAAAGGTGTATTGTGTCTGTATTCCTCTGAAGTTGACGTACATTGTGGCGCATGTGTGGCAGTCCCGTGTAGAAATCAAAGATTATTCCGTCGCGTATTTCAATCGCAAAGCACCGTATCACTGAACTTCTGTTAAGGGCGGGGCTCGTATGCGCTTCGTAGACTCATCAGATATTCTTACATCTACGAAGCACGTATGAGCCCCGCCCTTAACGGAAGTTCAGTCATACGGTGCTTCAAACGCAGCGATGCGATCGAAATATGCGATAGAATAATCTTCGATTTCTACACGGGACTGTCACGTGCACATGTCCTAAGATGGCTATTGTGCCTGTGTAGCTGATGATGCTTCCTCTGAAAGTGATGTGCATTGTGGTGTATGTGTACTATGTTGGCTACCACAATGGAGTGTTGTAGCTTGTACATAGAGAGAGTACTATCTTGTGGATGTCAACTAACAATAGGGTGACATCTGCCATGTTTGCTCCTTTGGTTGATCAAACAAACACCTTGTTATTGCCATGTTTCTTAAATGGTGAATCAAACCACTAAGAATACCCTTTCCACTAGCCTCGCACCCACATAGCCTGGGTACATGGCTACCTTGATACACCCATGAAGAGGTGATGGTACTTACTTGTCTATCTTTTCCTTGAGTGTAAGTATATCCTAGTTACTAGGTAGCACGTTTCATATCTCTCTTGTATAGTGGTATGTTGTCTGTCATGCTTGCCTCTTTCGTTGCAAGCGGATCTGTAAGAGTAATAATGGTTAGATGTTGGTCTTGTTTCTGTGTGCTATGGCAGTGGAGGAAGAAAGTGTCGCAGGTTTCAACAAAACGTTTTCAATGTTGTTTGACCGACTGCTTCAGTCGAAACATCAGCATAAAGTTTAATTGCTGTCTCACTTGTGTTGTTTCAACTTGTCTGAGCTGCTTTTTGTCAGGCTTTGCGGAAACTTGATTCACGCTAGCTGGCCCTTTGATGTGGCATGTGTTTGTGACTGTCAACATCATCCAATGTAGCGTCATGGTTGTCACGTAGGTCACTGATACATCTTTCACATTACCCTCGTCACTATGAACTGACTTTATCCATCATTCTCCTGCTTGATCTTAGAAGAACTAATTTCCAGATTTTCTGGAGCTGGTTTGCAATACTCATTAACGAACGTAGGGTATAGGCCAGTCCTTGTTCCTGTGCCTCTCACACATTGTGTACTGAAGGATAAATGCTGCATGAGACCTGGGAGCAAAGCTTGTATCTCGTTACAATGTCAATGTGTCCCCCCTCCCCCCAACCAACCAAACCTTATACAAGACTTAAATCTTTCACTCCCTCCCTAATTGAAGCCTATGTTGTAATATATAGCTATGTACACTGTATGTCATGACCACATCTCCGAGGATAAAAAAGGCAGGCCTAGGTGTTATGCAATGTCACCCACTACACAAGACGTGTTTTGGTCCATCTTAAACTGCACTGGGGTGACTGGAAGATTGGAACTGCTATGTCATGCAGAAAATGCAGTCAGGTGGCTGGCCTTATCCATACGACAGGTGGAAGACTGGTTACTACATTTACAGAAGGCACTTTGGGAGTCACTTGACCTTTGACCCTAAATGAAGGCCTGAACAGTGTGTACAGACTACCTACTTGAGCACACTTGGTAATCAAGTTCACCGGTATAAAAAAGTCTTTGACCGGCTATTGTATCTCTCTACAATGTCATTGTGTGCAGTGTATAGCAGCCCAGTATAGTCTATGTTGTTAGCCAGCATAGCAGAACGCTTCACAGCAATTAGTCTCAGTGAAGAATATTGTCTGTTTTCTGTGTCTGCAGCAATCATAAGAATTCAAAACTTGGCTTTGGATGAATAGGTTTGAAATGGCTGCAGATCATTCATGTAGATAGTGTATCGTGTATAACGCTGTAGTGTACATGTATCTATGTATGATAGACTGTCGCCTGAATTGTTCTCTAGCTGTGAATGTACTAACATTTGTGTTAGGGTGGTACATATATAGGGCTGTATGTGTGTGGCAACAGTGTGTCGTGTATGGATCCATTCTTGGCAAGATGTCTGCATTGTATAGGATGTTGTATGGTGACCATGACTGTACTATAGTGGATCTGTTAGTAGCAGCTGTATGCACCTTAGAAAAAGATTAACAGACGTACATGTATGTTAGTCTTGATCGACACAACCTCCTCCATTCTTGGCTTCTGATCAGTTTCCAGCCACTGTACACCCTTTACTGTAGATCAGGGAAATTTCTCAAACTATGGGTTTATTTTTTGGTGGTTTATAAGTTGTTGCTACCGACCATGAATTTTTGGGCGTGAATATTAATTACAACAGGCAAGCATGTAGCTACGTGCATGTGTGTATGCATATGTACAAAGTGTCGGGAAAGAGTGACAATCATTGTGGCCACGGAAGCTCAAGTGCATAGTAAGTTGCTACCATTGCCTGACACTACACCAGTGAACGTAGATGCACCACCCCTTACATGGACTACTAAGTTTTGTTTATGCCGGCCGTAGTGGCACAGCCAGCCGTAGTGGCACAGCCAGCCATAGTGGCACAGCCAGCCGTAGTGGCACAGCCAGCCGTAGTGGCGCAGCCAGCCATAGTGGCACCTATCCTCGTTAGACTTTTCTTTACAGGAAAGAACTTGTGGACCAAACGTGGAGGTAAACATCCCGCCAGAGCCACAAGGGCAACCCTCCAGGGGCTTGTTTGTGTAAATAGTTTAAACCTTTCACCTGTGCAGTATAAGAAACCACAAATGCCACAATAATTTTTTAACACGAAAAGTCCAATCTGCAGTTTTCCATGTAAACATACGTGTGTACATATGGTAGTCATTAATGAAATGTAGTCTTGTACCCGGGCTTATCATCTCGGGGAGGCTGCTAGACAAAGTCTACTAGGGTGGAAAGTCCAGGTATGAGGCTAAACTGATAATCCATTGTCTTGGATCAAAAGCGACATTCTGCCCTTCAGGCCTCATCAGGTGTCCTTGTCAGTTTCTCTCAGTGTTGTACATGTCTGCTCGATGAAGCCCGAACGATACAACTTCATTGTTCAGGGACAAGGGCTGATTGACAAAACACCATCCAAAGTCCTCCAGGAGAGTTAAACTGACAACCTGTAATGTCTTGGTGGTGAACAAGGTATTTGAATCAGGCTGTTGTGATGTCTTACCTTGCCTGGTACCAAATGGTGGTAATCATTGTCCTAGACTGCGCTCAGTTTGTTTAACAAGGATTTGTGTGGTCCTATCGCTTTGTTCTCAGGCCATGTAACTGACCTAGGAATGAGGTTATAGCTTTGTGGTGCTCCTGGGCTAATGTGAAATGAAGATGGTGATCGAAGGAGTGCTTGTTTTGATCAAGCCAATCTGGCTTAGTTTATATAGACCCTTTGCGCAAAGTTTATATGGTAAAAAGAAGCTTGTGTTGGTGTAGTGTTCACACACTGATTTGGATCAGCCATTAGGCAGGGCTCACTAGACTGGAGGAGCAGGACTGAGGCTGTTCATGTGACAACTCGTGGCCCTGCGGTTAATCATTAGTTGACAGAGCCATAATGGCTGGACAACTGCCACCTCCAGTAGCTTGGCTGGCGATAGTGATCACTGAATGTGTGGCATGCTATCTTAGCGTCGTTGTTAGAGTGGAGGTACGTATCTTATTACAAGTGGCATACCACCACGCACACCTGAGTGGGTGTGAATTATAAGTGCAGAGTACGGAACTAGTCTCGTACCCAGACCCTCCTCCAAAGAATTGAAGGGGGGTCTGGGTTCGAGACTAAGTACAGAACATGCTTTTTAAGAAGCCTTGTGCTCCAAGGTGGGTGTTGGCATTGTTTGGGTCAACAGTGCTCTTAATTACAGAGCACCCACAGTTTTGGTTGCTCTGCTTTTTTGTTGTGGGCCCTTAATTTGTCAAACTCAGACAGTGCATGAAGTAGTTCAATATGATGGCTGGGAGACAGTTTGTTGAAACTGGATTCCCATGGGTAGTTTTGGGCCCACATGCTTGAGTCTGTTGTTGGACCACCTCCCTTAGGTAGGCTAAAATGTTTGCGAAATTGTCTGCACACCGACGCACATGTGCGCGTGCACACACACACACACACACACACACACACACACTCACACACACACACGCATGCACACCTGTGTTTTGGGGGTGTCCCAGTGTGTGTGTTTTGAAACTGTTTGGATTGATGGTTCCAAATTGTCAGCTGATTTTACCTTCTTCATACACACCAACTTTGCAACTGTTTTCCAAAATACTTTGATTCATTTGTTTGCATGTTTTTCCTTCGCTTTTCATCTTTCACACTGTTTATTGCACACTCAATTTACCTTTCAAAATCCACATGTCTCTAGTTTCAACCCTGTGCTTCCAAGTTGGAGTATATAAGCTTGCTCCCACCAATGCTCAGAGTGGGACAGATTCAAGCAGCAGAGCGAAAAACTGTACACTGTTTCAGCAGTGTGTCAACAATTGATAAATTGATTGTAGAGATCAGTCGAAATTGAAAGCATCCTTCATAGTAGGGCTTAATTATCTAGATTCAGAGAATTGGTCTTTAATGATGTCTGGTGGAGAGTTCCCATAGTTGCATAACGTTTCTGTGGTTACTGGGCTTAGACCACAAGACAAGAGCTTGGTAAGGTGGGAAGGGGGGAAATGAGCCCAATGGTTGGTGAGGGGGAGGGCTGAGCCCAGGGTTGTAGGGATACACCATTGTAGATCTGATACCTGCTATAAACCACCACTGTCATATCAAGACAGGAAGTATTCTCCCCATTGGACATTGATGGCATTGTACGTGAGAACAACTGTTAATTGCCATGGCCATGCATTGACCCCCCCCCTAGCCTCATCCCCAGGCTCTCTCCTCGAAAACGGGGGGAGGAGAGAGCCTGGTAACATTCGCGAGAAAAGCTGTCGACTTCCGGCGCGTCATCATTCATGTGATCAACGTAGGACGCTCCCACTTTAGTAATAATTGTCATGTGATTTAATAAGCTGCCATGCAATATCGGTACTATACCTGGTAGCAGCCCAAGCTATTTACAATTTCGCTCCTCGTCTTCGAGGTATCCGCAGCTCTGTTGAGTTCCGTGACGCACTTTGTACATGTAAACTCGGAGCTGCGAAGTACGGTGAGCGAGTCGGTCCCACAAACCAACTACAGCGAACTTTGATCTTGGACTCTCTGGACTTGCGCCCCTTCCGCACATCCGAAAACTGTTTTTCACCAACCTTCGAGGTGTAGTCTACGCTTATAAGTTCATTTTCGAGTTGACAATTTTTTGCTGAGTGGACAAAATGTCACGTGTACACGTGGTTTCGTTCTGCAATCTGATTGGTACCGCCAGAGCAAGGCGCCGGAAGTCGACAACTTTTCCCGCAGATGTTACCAGGCTCTCTCCTCCGCCCATTTTTGAGGAGAGAGCCCGGGGATGAGGCTACCCCCCCCACAGCCATTATGCCACACATTACGGTTAAGAGTACAGAAGTGTTGATGGTTTGTGAGGTATTCAAGCTGTCACATTCCTTGTATGCGCTAATGTTAACAGAAAAGTTCGTACTGTTGTGTTCCATTTGCCTGCCATTATGTGCTTCATTATGAAAACAGCAGGACTTGCAGAGTCGCTTTTGTGCTAAGTATGATGGTGTGTCTTACACATGTACAAGCTTTTAGTCATGCCAGGTCTCGTTTCTTTCTTGATATCAGCCATGGGGGAATGGACTGGTGACAGACAGACAGAAAAAAACACCTAGAGAGACAAAATCACACAAAGAGTGACATACATAAAGACAAATTCAGACCGACATACAGCCGTACAGACAGACAGACAGACAGACAGACAGGCAGACAGAGATTGAAAAATACAGACCCAAGAGAATATGAATATTCATACAAGCTCTCCTTCTCCTCCCTCTGCAGCCGTTAACAAGAAGCCAATGAAGGACTCAAGTCGGTGGCAGCAGCAACCACAGCAGCCGCAGCTATTGCAGCACCACTTCCACCACCCTCACCACCATCACCACCATCACAATCCTCCTCCATCACACCATCCCCAACAGAATGAGGGAAGATGGCCAGAGGATGACGGGGGATGGTCAGTGGGTGTCCCGGAGAGGGGAAGCGGTTGGGGGAGTAGTGAGACTACTGAAGAACCCTTGTCTTCCACGTATAAGGACGCAACACATGGCCCAATGTCCACCTTGTTGGATAAAGATTGGACCAGTTCTGAAACTGCAAGTGGAAACACTTCAGCTGTCACACCACCCCTGGGAGGGGGCAGCAGTGAAGGGACTAGTAATAAGAGTTCTTCTGTGGGTATGGAAGAAGGAGGAGGAGGAGGAGGGGAAGGACTGTGGCTGACATTAGATAGTAGAGCCAGTGACTCTGATGATTGGAGGTCGGCCTCACCGGGGTATGGCAATAAACACTCCCAGGCAGACAACTATGATAATGAAGGCAGCCAGAGTGTGGGGGAGAGTGGGAAAAGTACAGGAACTGCAATGGGACCAAGTGGGACTGGAATCTCAACGTCTGGTGATAGTGGACCAGTGGAGCCAACCCCCCCTGCATGGGGTGTGGGCAGCAAGTGGGACATGGTCGACGGTGACACTTCGGGGGAGGACCTTGATCGAGTCCTGGCCACTGAACTGGGCACTTCAGCTGGGTCATTCTCCCTTGAGGGAGGAGAGAGCCGAGGAGAGGTTGGGTCTGGAAGCAGGTCCACCCAGGAAGGGGCGTCTGATGAATGGGATGAGCTAGACACTTCCTCCCTCTCTAGTAACGATAAGGACCCTCTGGCTCAGACTTTTACTCTCAATGGGGGAACAGGTGCGGTAAACACAGGTGGTGGCAAGATGGCACCGAAACCAACCCAGGAGACCACTACGAGTGATGGTAGCAAATCTACAGCAAATTTGGATCTCCCTGAGAGGAACCATAATTACCCTGCCTCTGATGGTGACAGTGTTGCTAGGAATGAATATTTCTCTTCTTCTCATGGAAAACCACAGACCTTGAATATCGGTGACTCCTTGAACTCTGATTCATCAAGGGCGGGGAATACTGATAGTTTTGCTGGGATGGGAGGCAGAGAGGCTCAGCCATTGTATTCAGAGGCAGGAGGAGGTGGTGGGGTCTGGAGGACAGGGAGAGCGAGCATTGGAAGCACTTCCTCTGTGAACAGTGTTGGTAGTTCATCCAGCTGGAAGAGTGATGGTGGAAAGGGCCCAAGAAGCTACCAACACAGAGGAAACAGTCCTTCCAAGCCTTGCAGGTACGAGCAAGATTGTTCTACGCAGATACATGAGTGGGCTTTAAATAGACTTGAGAGTAATGGCTGTATGTTAGTGTGTGAATGACTTGTGCTCTCACAGAGTGACCTCCTTCTCTATGTAGTTCCAGCCAGCAAGAAACTACTGACAATTTAGGGAGGTTCCCTTGATTGTGAAAAAATGACGCAATGTGTCCAACTGCCTATCATCAAGGTTTGAACTGTGTGTGGCATCTTGTCCCCCCACAGGTTTGATTCGAGTGGTTCTCAGTCAGCATCCCTGAGTGGCAGTTTGAAGGGCCGCAAGCTCAAGAAACCTGCAATGGACTTGGAAGACGGACTGGAGTCACTTCACTCTGAGCCAAGTGGCTGGGGCGACCTGCCGAGTCCCAAGATAAACGATAATGACAACGGGACAGAACTGTGGGGGGTTCCTCCTGATGTGCGGGACCGCAATGTGAGAAAAGCCAGTGTGGGGTCAGGACTAGGTGAGTAACTAGAACATTGTGGGGGCGAGCCTGAGCAAGCAGCTAACCTGCACATGAATAGACTAAGCTTCACGCTGAAATGCGGATGAGCTGAATTGCTGGCGTTTAGCTATGAGTGTCGTTTATGCACGACCCTTACCTCAACCCGGTGTGTATAATTTTAAAATTTGTACGGTCTGCGAGCAGCCTGCCCCGTTGATGGTCGGTCTGTAGCTGCTGTGACAAACAAGAAGTAAGGTGCCTTGCGTGCTTAAACTTGAGCCGTCTCTGCTACGGTTGCCAACACTGCACTCTGGCAGTAGTCCAGCACTGCCTTTCACCTATTGAGGCTACCTACTAAGTGCACGAGGACGTTCAATTTTCGGGATGTCTTCGGTCTGGTCACCAACGCTGCACTCTGACAGTCAGACCTCCACTGGCCTTCACGTGCTTCACGATATCGATCTTCGTGAAATATTCAAACGTGCTCATTTAAAATTTACGGTAAGTGGTCGGTCCAAGCAACAAGCAAGCAAACATACACACACATGTGCGCAATGAAGTCACGCTAGTGTGGGGCTCGCTCAGGCTCACCCCAATTATATATAAAGATAAAGTAGACATGCAGCGTGATTGTATCATTGTGCTCATTGTGTCATACTAAAACTCTCCTTCATTGTAAGTGGTTAAAACTGGTACAGTGGGAACGAGGCTATGGTTAAGATTGGTCAAAATAGCCAGCCTCGCAGTACAGTTATAGTTTGGCTGTGCGAAACGATGGTATCTTGGCCTCTGTTGTGTTGTTACAGTTGAAGTTCCGATTTCTACTGGATTCATCTGCCTTCATGTGGGTCACAAACTCTCTGTTGCACAAAAAAAAACTCACGTTTTCTGTTATTTGATATACTCACATTTGGAGTCACAGAGCTAACCTTTGTGTGTAGAAATTACGCACGTGCATGGTGTGCATTGATTAGAAAATCATGAGAACGCTGTTTGGATAATTGAGGGCCAGATAAGCGAGGGTTCATTGTACATGTATAACTATATAGGCCATGTCTTGTGAAAAAGGGTAGTGTAACTGCACACTGTAACGAGCGTTAACCTGTTTTCTTTCCTCCTCTCACCTCCCCCTTCCCTTCCTCCCCCATCCCCCTTCTGTTTCAGGTAATTGGAACGACCCGAACCATGGTTCTCCTGTTGAGTGGGGGGATGATGACCCTTCAGGAGCGATTGCAGCTGGTTGGGGGGGCAAGGAGAACACAAGCACCAGGACCCCCACCAGTGTAGGCAGGCAGTGGGGAGGAGGAGGGGGAGGAGGTGGTGGAAGCTCTAATGATGGCTGGAACACTGTCACTAGCAAACATGCGGTGCGTTTTGGTGTGTGTAGTAGTATTGCTATCGAAAGCTGCTTCAGCCTAATGCTTCTGCAGCATTTGGGGGCACTAATATGTTTCTGTTCTCCCAGACAGAACAGCATGAGCCTAAAGAGTGAATGTTCTTCAAGATGTGAAATTAACTATGAAAATTTTTTCATGTGGAAAATTCACTGGGTATTAACTCCAACTGGTGATTCTAGCATGTGTAACAGTGAGATCGAGAGTAAGTAAGGTTGGCATCATGTAGTGTTGTTTACCACCTTTGGGTGCACTTCCAAATGATTGAGCCACCACAAGCTGGACTGTATTGACTTCAGTGAATACTTAAACTTTACCAGAGCCTCTTGTACTAGATCTCATAACCTCACTCTGTTTTGTAGACAGTCACGAATAAGTGCTTTTAGGTACTCCTTTTTTGTAAATTGTCCCTTTCTGTGGAATGAGCTTCCACATGTTGTTGCTAATGCTTCATCCTTTCAATCCTTAAGTTTAAGTTGAGAAACTTCCTGTATTAGTGTATCATAATTTTTCCCTTTTCTTCTTGTTTTGCTGGATTTTACTTGTTGGTTCTCTGTTGTAAGTGTTCACGTAGCCGTTACATGTAGGGGAAATACGTATATAGGATTACCTTTTGTATGACCCCTTCCTACGGCATAAAATTATTTCAGATTTCAGATTCAGAACGTGGCCTATGACAGCCTGCCCTGTCTGATCATGGCCACAGCAAAAGGATTAACCCTGACGCCATTTTCACGCTGGCATGCCAGTTTTGCATTGACAAGTAGTGCCTATACTAGCTTACTTGCTAAGTAACATCCAACAACGTAGATTGCAGTAATGTTTAGCATTCTCTCAGACAGAGCAGCATGAGGAGTGCAACCTATTTGTTTTGTGTTGCTTAGCAACCTATTTTAACTGGTGTGCTAATTATTTCAAAGTTTGGTTGCTATGCAACAGAGGAACAAAGTAGACAAGCATGACCATCAACTACTTAACTGAAAAATTTGCACCCAGCGAAGATATCCCGCTATACGGTATGTTGGAGTGGAGTGAGTTTCTACTCCAGTTTCAATGTCTCTCATCACTCCATCCACCAACTGCCTGTACAGTGCAACTGTACACTATATAAGAACTTGTGTCTTCTAAGATTCCCATAGAAACTCAGTAGTTTACCCTTTCAACAGTTGGATTGTTTTGCATTGACATCATCGTGTTTTTTTTCTGTATGTACAAGTTATCATTCTCCTAATTGTGTATCAATTGTGTATCAATTAACTTAATTAGAACTGGCTCACCTTTGCTTTCATTCTGCATGGATATGAACATATAACTTACCTGTTGTTAAGCGCATGTTCGCTGTTAAGTATACTGCTTTGCTTGTATAGTACTCTAAATAAAGCACACTCCAACTTGCGATCAATGCATTTGTTTGTAGTACTCTAAATAAAGCACACTCCAACTTGCGATCAATGCATTTGCTTGTGGTACGTACTCTAAATAAAGCACACTCCAACTTGCAATCAATGCATTGGTCTCGTGACCAGCCGGAAACAACCTACGGAAAATCCGTCTGGTAACGGGCTCGATTCTGGGGCTTTTCTACTTACGACGGAGTTATTTGAACGTGCCAATCAAATTGTAGCATTTCCAATTACTCGGGCGGCCCACTAGCGCCCTAGCGCTTGTGCGGATGCTAATTGGTGATAATTGAAGCCATGTAGAGGTGAGAACGTCCATATATGGTCAGCGCCGGCCGTGTTCAAACCCTGCTGACGTGTGCAAAAGCCCAAGAAAGGCGTGCAATGTTACCAGACAGATTTTCCGTAGATTGTTTCCGGCTGGTCACGAGACTATCAATGCATTAGTCTCGTCCCCAGACCTAATTTTTCGCGCGCGCCCTGCGGACCCGTCGAAAAATAGGGTCTGGACACTTTCACCACGAAAACTGGGGCAAGTTTACATACGGCGGTCAGTAAATTGGGTAATTGTAGGTGTTAATTACATTATCAGCTACCGGCAGCGTTTGCTTTGGCGGCAAAAAATTTGCTAGCTGGCTATTTGTGATGACGCATAACGCAATTTACTTTACCTGAACAATCTGATTGGTGCGACAACATGCCAATACGCTCGTATGATTACGCCCCAGTTTTACCAGTGAACGTGTCCAGACCCTATTTTTCGACAAGGCCGCAGGGCGCGCGCGAAAAATTTGGTGTCTGGGGACGAGACTATCAATGCATTTGCTTAATTGTGGTACTCTAAATAAAGCACACCAACTTGCAATCAATGCATTTGCTTGTAGTACTCTAAATAAAGGACACTCCAACTTGCAATCAATGCATTTGCTTGTAGTACTCTAAATAAAGGACACTCCAACTTGCGATCAATGCATTTGCTTGTAGTACTCTAAATAAAGCACACTCTAACCTGCGATCAATGCATTTGCTTATGGTACTCTAAATAAAGCACACTCCAACTTGCAATCAATTAATCCATGTTGCTGTTTGCCTCGATCTCATTTTCTTCCTGTCGAGATATAAGCATATTTGCTATAAACAACACATGAGTATGGTAACTATGTGTATATCTCTGTGAAGATCAATCACATTGTTCATATATTCCATTTGATTTTGATAGTTGGTACATGTACCTTATTTTAGGAAACTGTCCTGATCGATCCTTCCTTCTTTCCTATATAGGACAAAACACCCACGTTTGCAGACAACCACAAGAAGCTCATGGACATGGGGTTTCCGGTAGGCCCTTGTGTTGTCTCTTGTGCCAGTTGAATTAATATGGACTGTGTTGAAATGTGCAACCATTTCTACCGATAGATTGAGGACAGCTAGTCTCATCCCCGGACCAAATTTTCATGCACACCCTGTGGCCTCATCGAAAAATAGTCGATCTGGACACTTTCGCTATAAAACTGGGGCCAGTTAACATAAGGGCAGGTGTTAATTGCATTATAGTAGCATAAGTCTTGGCACCCAAAAATCTGCAAACTGGCTATCTGTGATGTCCTATATGTTTAAATTACTTCCCTGAGCAATCTGATTGGCGTGACAACATGCCAATTAATCGATACATTTTATATTTAGGCCCCAGTTTTCCCAGTGAAGGTGCCGAACTATATTTTTCGATGAGGCTACAGGGCATGCGTGAAACATTTGGTCTGGGGGGACGAGATTAGAGAACATCTTGACCCTGAGCCTTAATTTTACAGTCATTATGGGGTGCAGTTACAATTAAAGCTCCTGGCAATTATATTCTAATTGAAGCCCACCATAGGGTTCTAATAACTTAACTTGTTTACAACTGTATATATCAGCTCTTATCTCTCTCTTTCCTAGCGTCATGCTGCTGAGAAGTATCTCAAGTCAAACAGCAATGACATTGATGCTGCCATTGGTGACCTGCTCGCCGTGTCGGCTCTGGGAGATGATGGAAACGGAGAACTTACAAACGGCACAGGCTATCAACTGCAGAACAGCAAGAACAAGAGACATGGGAAGAGTTTGGGCCCAGCTGGAGCCATCTCCTTTCAGAATGCTCTCGCCAGTACCTCAGCTAGTTCCGTTTCTGGCATTCCCTCCACCAGTAATTCTGCATTGAGCAATACTCCCACTGGACTTGCTCCTGGGTTCAACCCGAAGGACCCCCTGTACCAGCAACTGGCAGCACTGCAGTTGTTTGGTGGTATTCCTGGTATCCAGCCACCTCTTCCCGGCCAGCAACCCAACCAAGCTCAGGCCTTGATGCAGATGCAACTGCTACAACAGTTCCAGCAGCGATACCTCTTCAATCAGCTCCAGCTTGGACCCATGTTTTCACCCATGTCAAACCTCCAGACCTATCAGCAACTGTTGACACAGCAGCTGGGGCAGTTGCGGCTGATGAAGCAACAACTAACTCAACAGGCAAAGTCACCCGCACTCAGCTCACAGCAACAACAACTGCTGACGCTCCGATTGGGTCAAGTGAACCAGAGTATCAATCAAATCAACCAACAACTGGTGGTGATCTCCCAGATCTCAAGCCAGCAGAAAGACGCTGCTAAGAACCAGGACGGAGGAAAGCCCACTCAAGGTGGAATTGGATCCCCACAGATTGGACGAAATACACCACCTATTCGTAACAAGGGAGATCCAACC
This sequence comes from Agelas oroides, assembly GCA_949130485.1. Classification (NCBI taxonomy): domain Eukaryota; kingdom Metazoa; phylum Porifera; class Demospongiae; order Agelasida; family Agelasidae; genus Agelas; species Agelas oroides. The sequence continues at coordinate 6,927,895 of OX422195.1, forward strand.
CTGTCTCGGTCCATGTCTGCCAACACACTAGGTGAGGCAGGTAAAAACCTGCCATACAGTATGCAAGGGTTGTCTCTTACTGGGGCCTCCCCACCACCACTTCCATCGCACTCTGCCGTTAGCCAGTCATCTGCTCGCAGTATGTCACGACTTCAGTCAATCTTCTCAGGGTCGGCAAGCAGTGACAATGTCACAGCTATGGCTGGGAAGGAGAGTTCTGGTATCGTAACCGCCTCTTCTGGACCATTCCCAAGCCTCCCTGCCAGCTCCTCTAATCCTCTCTCTAGTTCAGGTACCTTTGGCCAAGGCCCTGTGCATACTCCTACGGCTGGAACAGGTTTGAGCCTCTCTAGTGCAGCCAATACAGTTACAGTATCCTCATCCCACTTCCCTACTCCGAAATTGTTTGACGAAATCCAGGAGTTCAAGCCAGGCGTACCCTGGCAGCCTCGAGCCCAGCCCACGGAACCAGCACAGATCTATGCCAAACCTACCAGTCTGGTATCACCCTCAACCATGGGAACATCTAACAGTGGTATTTCTTTCCCATCTGGGCGGTCAAACCCTTCATTCTCATTCTCCCAGGCAAATCAAGGAAGCTTCACTAAAGCAGGCACTCCCGGCACTGGCCCCAAATTTACCCGACAAAAAAGTGGAGGCGGTGGGGGGAGTGGAATGTTTTACGGTGCATACCCTCCTCCTGTAGGGATGCAATCATTTGGCCCTCCGTCGAGCAATGGGAATAAGTTTGGTGCCCAGTCTCAGAATCGTGACAACAGACAGTCCTGGAACCCACCTGTTTCTGACTCTCGTGGGATGCCCTTTGGACAGACCCAGAACCGCACCCACTATGCCTATCGAACTGGCCAGAGGACAAATATTCGGAATTCTTCAAGACCTTTTGGAGGGCCAACTGGGGTCCCTAACCCCAACCAACCTCCACTGTCCTTCTCTCAGCCTTCCAGTAATTCAACTGCCCTTACTGCTCTTAGGAAGCCACAGCCGAGTGTGCCCTTCCCCCCTCCCACCAACCTCCCACAGTACAAAGGCAACAGTGGCTTTCCCCCAGGGATCAGAGCACCAGGTAATAAGACTCATCTTGGACATCACTCTTTTTCGACACCTGAGCACATGGACAGCATCAACAAGTGGGGCCCAGTTGTTGAACCACCTGCCAAGTCGTCAGTCTGGGGGTTGGACAATTCTAAACAACACAAGTGGGGTTCCGACAACCATGAATGGAGGATGCCACCGGCCTCTAGTGAACTTCACCCTCACCCCTTTGACCCCTCGTCTGCCAACCACACACCCTCATCTCAGCCTTATCACCTTGCAATGTCTTCTACCCTCTCAGGGTGCTGGGGTCAAGAGGGTCTCAACTTCCTTCGCTCAGAGGCCAATATGCTTAGTCCTGAACCCACCTTTGATGAATGGCAGGCTGGCAAAAAGGCCCATCTCTCTGTGTTCAAGCTACCCTCCAACCCACCCTCCTCCTGGCTGATTCTCGGGAATGTCACCTCACAGGTAGGTGAAAGTAAACAGGTCATAGCCTCATTGCCAGTCCTCCACCATGCACAGTTATTGTCATGTAGTGTGAGTAGCGCAACTCTTACTGCAAGTGACGATAGCTGTGGTGGAAGACTGAGAACGAGGCTACACAGGGATACATGTGAGAATACTACTCTGCAAGTTGCTGTACGTACTATATAGAATGGAATTGTCGTACAAAATTGTAAATTTAAATATTACAGATGGTCATTAATTAGAACAATGTGGCTAAATGGCAAATCCCAGTAGTTAAGGATTAGTTTGTTGTCATGTGATGTTATATATATCACACATGAAGGTTAGCCTTATAGTATGCTAGTTTATTGTTGAGCTTATTGTACCAGCAACCAGGAACTTCAACAATTAGTTAGAGCTCAGAACATTTCGGGTCCATGGACCTTACATCAGTTGAATGAACATACACTCACACAACTCAAGTACAAGATAAGTACAGATAATGATGTAATGATGATGTAATTGGTACTATTTTGGTAATATTGAATGAAAAATTGAAAGGACGGGTTTAGACTGCTTTCGAGTCAATAACCTACACCTGTAGGTAACAGAGCTTATACCAATCCTCCCTTCTTGGTGATTTCAGTCTTCTTGTATCTTATTCCCTCAGATTGATGAAGCTTCTCTGCGGGATGTGTGCAGTGAGTTTGGTGCCATCCAGACCTGCATCATCAATCCAGTCATGGAAAGTGCCCTCATACACTACAGCACTTGTGACGAGGCGATACAAGCAAAGAGTGGTCTTGATAAGAACCCCACCATATGTGGAGTCAATATCACCTCCGATTTTGCCACTAATGCTGACATTGGAACTTTTTTTGAGCAGCTAACCACCCCAAGTGAAGACGCAAGTGTTTCAGCTACTGGTAGACTAAACATGCCAAGTGCTCTGGCAGAGACGACGCCATCATGGTTCACGGATTCACTGGGCGAAGAAAGAACTCTCTCGCCCCCCTCCTCCACTGCTCACACTTCCGCTGCTGATGAAGGCCACAATAGTGCTCCTCCAAAGTGGGACGACCCCCCCTACCCCTTCAACTGCGATACCACCCCCATGGCTAGCATGTCTGGTGCCACTACTGCCACCACTGGCAACCGTTCCCTGTGGAGTGATGGAAGTTTCCTACCAGGCCTTCCGACCCCATGGCGCAACAACTTTACCCAAGGCAATCACGAGAGCGAAGACCCCAACACAATCACTGGAAGCCCTTCCCTCTCCACTTTCCTACCCAATGGGTTGCTGTGAGTGCTTATGCACTGCTGTGTATGTTTAGTAGTTAATATTATGTAACAAACTCTCTTCAACCTCTTCTACTTTACGTTTGTGTCTGAAACGAAATGATCGCTTCAAATCTCGCACACCAAAGCTCCAAACTCCAATGGAACCAAACTTTCTCCCTCACTACATTTGAATGTTCTGTTGTTTTTTTTGCCCATTGCAGCCAACTGATCTGTTTTGTACTTTGATTGTCACTAGTCATGTGTGCTTGTTATAGTGTGAGAATGTGTGTGTGTGTGTGTCTGTCTGTCATGATCTTCAGGACTTGGCAAACTGACAGGCAGAGTTTATCACCACTCTTGTGTTGCTTTTGTACATAAAAATTCACTCATGTTTTGAAATACACTTTGTCTGTGCTCCTGGTCTTCAGACATGACATGATTCAATAGTTCTACCACAGAAACAATACAGAAATCCCATCATTATCGTTCTTTCATTTTGCAGCAGGTATTGTGATTGTTTTCCTGTGTATAGTAAAATCTATATATCACCATTACTACTGTCTTATAGGTGCTTTCTGAGATACATGTATATTGTTATACTCACACAAGTAGCACTCATCAGAATCTCTTGTACAATTGTTAGTAGTTGAATTATATGTCAGATCATCTATTTTCTCAGTGTGTACTGATCAGTATGTGTGCATTGTTGTGTAGTTAGTGTGTGTGACTGTCAGTTTTCGGACGCAGATACATCACCAAAAGGCCATCCAAGGACACATGACCACATTACCGTCCTTATTCCAGGCAAACTTATTGCTTGTCACTCTGTACGATAGATGCCAAGAAAGCAATAGAGAGCAAACTGCATACATTTGGCAAGAAAGCTTCGGACTCATATCTTGCACTTTGTGTTGCTGCATTGGACTCTCTGCTTTGATATTTGTATTAGCTGGGGGTATTTTCAGTCTACCATAAATATTTGGTTGTCAGCAGTTGTATTCTAGTGTACATGTACTATTATTATGCTGGTTGTTTATACAAAGTGCTTATACTGGTATGCTGCTTTGCAATAGGGATTGATTTCGTGTGTTCAACTATACATGTAGAAGCTTGTGTGAATTTGAGTGCCTGTAACATTGAAGGTTTCCGCTGTTAACAATGAATGTTTGACACATGGCACTTGTGAAGCAGTTAGCTATGGCATGCCAGGTCTTGTTCCCAGGCCTTCCTGGCCTGCATACTGTAAGCAATCAGACTGGACAGTGGGAAAACACTGCCTGAGGATGCACTTCCAGCAGTACAGTAAAGTTGGTACTGGCAAACATACCAAGATTTCTACAGTCTACAATGATCAGACTTCTTTCAGTTACAGTTGAAGGTGTGGCCCATGCTCAGTTGCTAATTCTGCAGCTGGGATGTGCTATATAATTTTCAGCCAAAAGTAAAATCCCTTTTCTTAGAGCTGCCTCACATTTTATTCAAATGGAAGGATAGAGAGTGGCAGCTGCTGTATTCCTTGCTTGGCTAATTGGGTCAGACAAGAGCGCATAAGAACGGGCGTCTAGAGGAAGAGCATGTAACTCCAATAGAAGCCCATAGTCCGGTCAAAATTATTGAACTGTTACTAAAAATAGAACACCCGGCACGTGCTTAGCAACAACGGCTTATGTCTACGCGTAGCTGCGCATACGTGTTACTATTTTTAGTAACGGTTCAATAATTCCGACCAGTTTGGAATTTTATGTAGTTACACACTCTTCCTCTAGCCACCCGTTCTTATGCGCTCTCGGTCAGAATAAGAGGGCTAGAGAGAGTATCACATGATGACAGAAGTAGAGATTGAGGTCTTGCCCAAGGGTTAGAACATTTGTAAAGGGGGAAATATGTACCACTTGCTAGTTGCTCAGATGAAGAATACAGGTAAAATACATTATGGTTGAGGTTCTACCCAGAATGTAACTCGTGTGATAAATGCACTAGGCCTCCCCCTGTTTCTCTACTAATAATGGGGAGGCCTGGAAACTAGTTTACTTCCGGCCTCATACCTGACTTGAGAGTGGAGCAGTTAGTGTCTGCTTTTTCTGTTGAAAGTACATGTCACTAACTTCCCTGTCCAACTTTTCATTGACACTCCTTAACCTCGCACTGAGGGTCATTTCCTCTTTTTGCTTGTGAGAAAATGAGCCTGGGTAACAGCTGGGCAAGGGCCTGAGAATAAAGCTAATGCTATAGATCACTGCCACAAAGGTATAACATAAACTTGCAGTAAGAACAAATCTTTATTTTATTCGAGCTCTACTACTCCTCCTGCTGTCTCTAGTGCTGTCTTCAGTCTTTCTGCCTCCTCTTTACTGGCATCCTTCTGCACCACCTGGGGAACACCCTCCACAAACTTCTTTGACTGAAAGGACAAGACCATGAATACTATATATTACAACCAACCAACCTATGCACCTACGTTGTAGCTGCATACATACTGTCTAGGTAAAGGTGTGGTATTTAGAATTAATGCAGTCTGAAATAGCACATGGCAAATTACTAAACTAGGCAGATGCTTTATCGCCCTGGGGCAAGCCTGAGCGAGCAGTACATTGCTGACTTCATGACACACAAGCTAGCCGCAGGCTTTGTCAGTGTCTGCTGTTATAGGAGCGTGATGAGGAGCTTTATAGCACATAAGAACTCCTCACCAGAGGTAGGTAATCACACATGCAGACAATACAACCATCTCTCCATTCACGGAAGAGTGGCACTGCCCAGAAGATCATGGTTGCAAGACTAGGTGGTGTAGGAAAGTCCACACTTGTGCGTTGTTCATTTGGGTATGGAAGAAACATAGCCAAGAAAGAATGCATTTGGGAGGCGACTACAATGATGTTACTGAAGAACAGCATGGAGGCCATAATATGTTACCACCACAAGCTGAAGAACAGCATGGAGGCCATTATGTTACCACCACAAGCTGAAGAACAACATGGAGGCCATTATGTTACCACCACAAGCTGAAGAACAACATGGAGGCCATTATGTTACCACCACAAGCTGAAGAACAACATGGAGGCCATTATGTTACCACCACAAGCTGAAGAACAGCATGGAGGCCATTATGTTACCACCACAAGCTGAAGAACAACATGGAGGCCATTATGTTACCACCACAAGCTGAAGAACAACATGGAGGCCATTATGTTACCACCACAAGCTGAAGAACAACATGGAGGCCATAATATTTGATATGCCTGGTTTCGATGACCGTGACATAAATGAGCACTGTATACTGCTGACATGTAACTAACAAGAGACCAGAAAATAAAGTAACCAGAAAGCCACACCCCAAATGGGATAAAGTAACCAGAAAGCCACACCCCAAATGGGATAAAGTAACCAGAAAGCCACACCCCAAATGGGATAGAGTAACCAGAAAGCCACATCCCAAATGGGACAAAGTAACCAGAAAGCCACACCCCAAATGGGACAAAGTAACCAGAAAGCCACATCCAAAGTAAGCAAAGTGAATCCTACCAAGTTTGTAAGCCAAGGAGAAAACACAAGGCTTTCAGGGAGCAAACACGGACAGAAAAGCAGTACCAGGATTTCATTGAAGACAACAGTAAGTGAAATGACCTCCCACTGTACTACTCAAGACTGATTGTAACATTGCATGTGTTGGAAGTGTAGCGCAAACCACATGTACAGTGGAACCCCTCTATAACGGACACCATTGGGAACCAACATTTCGCCCCTTACAGCAAGGTGTCTCTAACTCAGGGGCTTCCGATCTATTTCGGTAGGTGTGGTGTGCATAGTCAAGCTGTTGAGCACAATGTGGCTGTGTTTTCAGAGCTTTCCTTTGCTGTATGCTGGCAGGGAAGGCCAAGCAGAGGCTAGTACTACGAGTAACAGTGCTAATCTAATGTCAAGTTGTTAACTACATGTACAATCTTGCTGAAAAGGTCGACGAGTGTCCGCTAAATCGGGGTCGTTAAGTATTGCTTGCATACAATAGGGACCGTGAAAACTGTCCATTATGTAGAGTAGCGGAGTGTCCACTATTCAGGGGTTACTTAAGTATTGAAGTGATTGGAAGGACAGTCGGGGCTTTCAGAATTATCCGTTATATCGTGGGTGTCCACTGTGTCTGTTAATGCGGGCTCCACTGTAGAAGCAACTTGAGGACAGTAAGCTGATCCAATTCATCCTCCTCCCCTCCTCCCCCCCTCCTCCCCTACCTGCACAAGGTTCATTCCTTCCATTATGGTCTTGATCTCTTTGATCAACTTGATCTTTGAGTCGTCTTTATACTTGACCAGCTTCACTGTGAACGAGGTTTGCTCCTCCTCCTGTTTCTGATCGTCCTGTACAGAGGGAGGGATCATCTGTTCATGACTGATCACTATTTTTTTCAGTGTCTTACTGAATATGCATCAAAAGTCATACACATCTGGTAAAAACATTGTATAGGAGAGAGGTCCACTTTCCTCTATGTAATAGTTAAGCACAGGTGCCAGGGATTTATGGCAGTAAACAGACAGAGTCCAAGGGCGTAGCCCGAGGACGAGGTTTGTTTACTACAGCCATAAATCCCTGGCCACCTGTGCTATAATTATTATATATCCCACCTGATTGGTCCTTTGTTGTTATTACTTTAAACATATCTGTACATGTGCAAGTGTTTACAGTAACTTCATATTATTTACTGTATGTAAAATGATGTAAAATCTGTTACTATATAGTCTGACAATGTAGTAGACTGTAAACTAAAAATACATGGAGAGGAAATTATGAGCCATAATTTCCCTTGTAGCCCTCAGGAAGGGAAATTATCACAGTAACCCCACACCTGTTGTATAGGCAAACTATACTAGGTGGGATATATTTATTGTTTTATATCTCAGAAACTGCAAGTGATATTAATTTTATCTAACACAAGTTACAGTCCAACAGAGTGGCCAAAACCAAAACCAACCCTAGCACAGATCACTTTCACGCACGTTATACTGGAAGCAATATATGCGATGGATGAGGTCTGGGGACAAGACTAAATCCAACAGCACACGAAAGAAATAGATTCTTTGAGACAATGAAGTGGCCACTTAAAAACACCCAAACACATTTGAACCAGCAATTAGCCGCACCACGTGACACTTTAGCGCCAAATCACTCAGCAACTGTAAAGAGTTTGATCCTGAATTTTTCTCTTACACAATGTTTGCTAGATTGACACTTAAAGATATCTGATGCTTTGTGCATGCTTTTAGTAATATTCATAAAATAAGAACTTAATGCTTCAGGCGTAAGAAATGCACTTCGGAGTATAGAATCTTTGATTCAAGTCGAATTTGCCACCCAGCAAATATACCGGGCTACCTGTACAACACATTACAACACCAAAGGAATGCTTTCCTTGTCATATATTTGGTGCCAAAATGAGCAATCTACCTTTGAAAAGGGCCTTGGGCATCATTCAGTGATTTCATGCCATTTTGTTGTTACTATGTCAACTAATATATAAGCAACTGCGTGCACTTCACAGGTTTCCAACTTTTGTAACCCTAATTAGGGACTGTCCACCCAGCCCAATTACTAAATTGGATCAAAGATGTGGGGAGGGGGGAGAGGGGGGAGCTAGCAAGATACATCAACCACTACTAACACAAGCACCATTAATCTGGAGCCTCTCCTGCAGTGCATATATGTATCCCTGAGCAGCTATACTGATTTGCTCTACCTTGACTTACTGGTTAGTTCTGGAATAGCCTTCCCTTACCTTGTAAGGGCTGTTCTGAATTTTTAGATCTGGCCAAGAACCCTGACTGAGTGGGTGTGGTTAGAGTAAAAAATCTGTAGAAGACAGCTACAAGTACCATTTGGAAGCTCAACTTCCACTGCAGCTAAACTTCACCTTCAATAGCTTGTGCAGCTGTCCATTGAGCAAAACAACTTGAGCAGCAAAGCATGATCGATGATACTTACAGTTCTCATGGACATCATTTATCATCTTTCCCAGTGGTTCCTCTGTCCTACAACTACTCTGCTGTGTGAACCTTTCAAAAAGATGGACTGAAATAGCACGCAGGTTACCCATTTCATACTGCAAGTGACGAACGCGCAGGGCCTGGGAATGAGGCTAGGTTACCCAGTTGACTTCACACATGCACAAACAGTGCGTACCAGGTGTTCCTTCCCAATTTTTCTAAGATCTTTGCTACACAACCGTTACTAATTTTATTGTCAAAATAGGCAGTGTGCACCAAGCGCTCTTTCCCATTCTTCTAAGCATCAGAAAACGAAGTTAGGCTACCACTAATCCCCATTGTTCAGGGACTGAGAGACTGAAATCTGCTTTGCCACACACCATTATTAATTTTGTTGTCAAATTGTGGTCCTTTTGTGAGTGTTTGCCACAGAACACAATATGATAAGACTCAGATTTGAATTTTAAGGGAATTGCAGTACAAAACATGTGACATGCTATTTATTAATTCTTCACCTGATTGGAGGTGGGAGCCATACTACCGGTAGGCATGGCACCCATCGTCATCATTGGGGCATCTGGGATGTTCAAGGTTGACTTGTGTGTGTTGTGTGTGTGTGTGTGTGTGTGTGTGCGTGTGTGTGTGTGTGTGCGTGTGTGTGTGTGTGTGTGTGTGTGTGTGTGTGTGTGTGTGTGTGTGTGTGTGGAGGAGTATGTTATGTTATTACATGTGACAAGTTTTGCTAGGCCTTCTCTACTTAAGTACTGTGAGTGGCAAAACCAAGGTGGAGGCTGCAGACCAGACTAGTGGTAGCCTACCTTCAACAATTCATTTAGCTGAGCAGTTTCCAACAATGTCAGCTGGGAGATATCTCTGACAATGTTCTGGATCTTTTCCGGGTAGACCTTGGCAGTACCATCAGGGGTGGGAGGAGGGAGGGGATCAGCATTACTGGCAGCTTCAGGTACGAGGAAGCGTGCAGAAGTGGCCACCCTACAGACCTGTACAAGGTGCCTGGATTATGGTAGGATGTCAGGAAAAAGTACCAGTAGTCTCGTACCCAGACTACTGTGGTCTGGGAATGAGACCACAGGACAGTATATTGCTACTGCAAGGGGTAGTCACTTATATGTCCTGTGTAGAAGCGTTTGCGACCAGGATCAAAATTCAATCAAGCGATCAAAGCCATTTTTTGGGGTCAATCAAGGGATCAAGGTGGCCTCCGAGCTGCTAAAATCAACGGATCAAGTATCAATTTGACCTTTGACCCTGAAAATCAAGCGATCAAGCACACTTTTTCCCGATCAAACACTTTGATTGCGGTCGCAAACGCTTCAACAGGCGACATATGACTACCCCTTGTACTGCCTTGAGCACCGGTCAAACACAAGTTTAATGTTGTTGCTGTCCAACCCTATGCACAAGTGCTGTCATCATTCTTTAGAGATTATCCACATTGTCACCCTAGGATGAAGTGCATGTTGCAGCTAACAATGGTTCAACACCATGCAGCCCTTACTTTTTGGCAAGCCATAGTAGCTCATGCAACCGTTATCTCCCCTATCATTCACTGCTTCACTCACCTGCTGCTGTGCGGTAACAGACCTCTACAATACCTACAGAATAATCCCAACCTCCCGGCTTGAGCCATGATTCTAATTGACGCACACTCCACTACACGTGGATGTGCATCATTCAACTCCAGTACTCAACAGATCATGCGCAAGTCGACTTAGTACAAACTGGTTCATGTCCACCCTCTACAATCATCTCCATTAAACTTGATATCAAAAAAAAAAAGGTGATGAGATTTTAGTGCACTGTCAACGTACACAAATGCAAAGCAAAGATGCAAGATGCTCTCTTGCTTGAAGAGAAAGTGTTCCAAGATGCTACAGTATAGTGTGTCTAACTCAGAAAGTGCTTCACAAAAGGCCAAGTTTACTTGAGTCACTCATGTGCATTCATGTCCTAGGTCTCCATAGCATCTGTTGACTGAAGAGAGAAAATTAAGCATTAAATACATGTGTAAATGTAGTCTCACAAGCCTGACCCACTTCCGCAAGAGATGGGAATGGTCTGGTGAACTGCGTATACAAGCCGTGTCCCACCGCACTGTGCAGTGCGGTACAATCACATTGCAGTATTTTGTCACATGACGCATTATGTCACTGTTTGAGTAGCAATAGCAGTCTTGAAAACGGCGAAAGAGTAATAGGGCATCTTCTCCGCTATTAAATGCAGAAGCTATAAAAACACTTCGACTATACTTCTCGGGGAGTGTGCTTACTCCACAACAGGTAATTCAAAAGTGCATTATTTGAAATCTGGTTATGTCATCCATTCCGGTGGGACACAGCTTGTATACGCAGTTCACCAGACCCTTCCCTTCTCTTGCGGAAGTGGGTCTGGCTTGTGAGACTAGTGCAAATGCTATATTGAAATCACTTAGCAATGTTTGAATTCTGTTGCGACAATACTAGTGTTCTCTTTCAAAAAAGGTCAACTTGAAACAAGGCAAACCATACTCATTTGTGCCTAATTCATACCTCCTTGTAGGCATCTAGTTCAGCATCCAGCTGTTCAGCTGTGGGGACTGGCTCTTTAGACCATCCACCCCTCCCACGGCCTCTCCCCCTCCCCCTTCCTCTTCCCCTGCCACGTGAAGTGCCTCGCCAACTGCCTCCACGACCCTGGCCTTGACTCTGACCTTGAGCCTGGCCAAATCTGCAAAGAAAAATTCATAGAAATTGATACTCAAGGGAGACAAACAATATTCTTTACGCGTGACTCTGAACGTTTTTTTTTGTTTACTAGACATGTATGATGTATTCTGCTAGCCTCATAAAAACATGCCTGTATGCCACTATTTTGTACACCTGAAGAAGACCGCCTTGGTCGAAACGTTGTGTATTAAAAATTTGTTGCCCCGAAGACATCTGCAGCGAAGTTCGGACTACAACTACTAAATACTATGTTCAGCTGAATAAACAGTAGTCCAGAACCAAGCAAGCCAGACGTTGTAGGACTCCCTCCACCCTCCTCCAATATTCATTAAAATGTGAACTAGAAAACTGTTTACATTTACTGAAGGCTTTAGCGGGCAGCTATGTGTATCTCCTGTTGTTACAACTACAATGCAACTATGTCATGCTGAAAGTTACTCAATAGCTAGTTTACTTGTCAAGCTCTTGTTTCAAGATTCTTGTTGCCTGCAATAAGTAATCATGGTATAAAGTCAGCCGTAAACGTAGCAACTCACCCAGATGGTCTAGACCCAAGGCGCTGCCTGGCACCACCACCACCTCCACCACCACCTCCACCACCAAAACCTTGTTGTTGTTGAGCTCCTGTGCCGCTGCTAAGCACTTGAACAGACATTGGACGACCTGGAAGAGAAGGATAATGATTTAAGAGTTAAGTATTGTGTAACTTCTGCAGCTCATCTCATGATCAGTCAGTGTATTTATGACTGACTTCACAACATGGTTACTTACAAAGAATACTGCGTAGGCAACAAGGTGTTGCTGTGACTAAGCTCAACAACTAGACAAGCTACCGAGAAACTTTCAGCATGACTGAAACTGGGACCACATCAAATGGGTACTCCTACAGATATCAACATTCGGTACGGAAAAGGCACAGGCTGTGACAAGCATGAATTCATGCAAGGTACACTTTGAAAATTGAGGAGCCTATCATTACCAGGTCTGAAAATGGCTGCTATTAGAGATACTGTAACGCCTCCTAAACCAAACCATTACACTGACTGAAATTAATCTGTGACTTGTTGAGGGAGGTTAGTCCTGTTATAGGCTGCATCACTAACTGAAAGACAGACTCTTACCATCCAGGGGCACTCCATTGTACTGTTTCACAGCCTTGATAGCATCGACGTGCCTGGAGTAGATGACATTTGCAGTCCCCAGGGAGCGTCCACTCTTGTCGTAGTGCACCTCAGCCTTCAGCAGGTCACCAAACTCAGAGAAAAGCTCCTGGCAACAAGAGAGGGATACACAATGTGTTCACAGAAATGTTTAATCAATTTACCTTCCCTCTCCCTATGCCTATAATTCCCATACCATCTTCCCTAACAGTATTGTGTGGACACACACTAGCTTCATTTCCAGGTTACCCTTACTTTTAGAAAAGAACACAGGAAACAGAAACAGCAATGAAAAAATCTAACAGGTAGCATATATTTTTTATTGGGCATGGCACATTAAACGATTTAACAAACTACAAAGCTACATTACAGAGCTCCCAAGACACAATGATCGTAAACACAGAATCCTTATCTACTTGGGTTCTGTGTGCTATATTGGAGACATCGGAAGACTTGAGGTAATGTTATGGAAGCGTTACAACTCAGGGCTGACCCTGCAAGTCTGTTGCATCCCAACAAAGGAAATGTCTGACCATGGGATGCATACTTTAGCTATTATGAAATGCTACCTTATGCTAGGAAGAAGCAAGATAAGTTTTCTCTTTCATTGTTGGGAAATATCACACACTACTATTTACCAACAGTTAGCAAGGAAAGAGCCTCTACACACAGTCACAACTGTTATGGTTCCAAATAATGCACACCATACCAAGCTCAGGGGCCCCATGTGCCTTCTAGGTAGCTGTTGGAGTAGCCATTACCGTAGTGTCCCAGGCAAGCGCCCATGGGCGCTCGCAACTCAACCACCAAAAATTGGGGTGGGCGGTTACCCGGAGGAGATGCTTGAATAGTCCAACTATCCCCGTGCAAGCGCCCACCCGGATCCGAAGTTAGCTGACAGGCGCTACTGAATTGACCTGCATCGTTACTTCGCCCGTGCATCTTTTTTTTAGCCAAACGAGGCCAGCACGGCAGTAGAGAAAGCTGTATCCTGCTAGAAACGGGCCAACCCGAAGTCTCGTTGCCAGGGCTTCGCAGCGTTCGTCGCTTGCAGTACGCGAATTTCGTACTCTAAGTGGACTTAAGTAGCACTCTTTATTAGGGCTATGTAGCATCAGGAAAATTCAGGAGTCTGTACATTGTGGAGGGTAGATTAGCTATCTCCTCAAAAATGGGGAAAGGAGAAAACCTCGGGAGAATAGCTGTCGACTTTCGGTGCGTCACCATTCCCGCGATCAATGTAGGACACTCGCACTTTAGTAATAATTGTCATTCAATAAGCTGACATGCAATATCGGTACTATACTTGGTAGCAGCACAAGCTATTTACTATTTCGCTTTTCGTCTTCGTGGCATCTTCAGCTCTATTGAGTTTTATGACACTTTTTTTCTACCTGCGAAGTACGGTGAGCAAGATGGTCCCACAAATCAGCTACAGTGAACTTTGACCTTGGGGACTCTTTGGACTTGCACTCCTTTCACACCTCCGAAAACTGTTTTTCAATGGGATAATCTGTGCTTGTAAGTTCATTTTCAAGTTGACCATTTCTTTGCTTGTAAACGTGGTTTTGTTTTGCAATCTGATTTGTACCGCCAGAGCCAGGTGCCGGAAGTTGACAACTTTTCCCCCGAATGTTACCAGACTCTCTCCTCCCCCCATTTTTGAGGAAAGAGTCTGGGAACGAGCTACTCTTGAGTACTCAACCTACAAGCTTTGAACACCTGTGAGCATCTGGCTTGTTATGCACAGTCTTTACTTGTGAAAGCTTAGAGAAAATACTGCTACTGTCGAAATGCTAGCAACGTCTTTATAATGGAGCAAGCCCCACAAAGTTAGCTAACAGTAGTTGTAGTTAATGAAAAACAGAATTTAACTTTGCCCTTATCTCGCGTCACATGCAGATCACCACAAAAAGATGAGTTATGAAATAGCACAACTTGTCACAGATCAACACACACCCCCTACATCCAAGTTCTCAATATCTGACGAGCTGAACAAGCAATGGGGCTTATCTAGGTGTGAGAAATATTCACTAAGTCCGTCTTTGTGATGCCACATATGCACAGTATCTAGGTTTGACAGCAACACGTCAATGAAGGTACATAAAGGGAGGCAGGATGACACAATCAACAATTACGTGAACACTTTAAACACTAACCTTTACATCGGAATCCGAAACACCATAGTCCAAATTCGATATAAGGAGCTTTGTTCCACGGCCGCCGCCTGCTCGAAAGAACGTCGATGTACCTGCACCACCATTTTGAAATTTATCGTGTTCCCATTTGTCGGGGATTTGTTGTGGCTGTGGTCAGGACAGAAATTCCAGCTGACATAAGGTAGGGTAGGGGGGATGACTCTGCTAAAGATGGATTCAGCAGCACAGCTCTACTTTCGATACCAGCAGTGGTCTCTTCCACTTCCATGCATTTATATGGCTGGTAGTGGGTACTATGCATACAGAATGGCTAATTCGTTTGGCACGTTGTGGGGAAAAATCTGCTTCTTGGAACGAGAGCAGACAATTACAATAAGGTGCCAAGGAAAACTCATACAGGTGATACTCCCCCTCAACAAATATTAATGGGGTATATGCTGCAACTGACTTTTTGATGCAACAAAATATCCAATTTTCAGATGACTGATTGCCATCAAACCCCATTTTCATTTTCATGTTACCACCATGCTTGGCACCAAAGCAGGGAAGAACTTTGGAGTGCTTGCGTGAATTGCCAAATTTGAAATGGCACCACAGCACTGACCACGGGGTAGGCTGACAAGTGTGGTATGTGTGCAAAATGTAGCTATGCGTGTAGCTATGTAGGGAAAAAATGGTGACCAACTCGAGTGTAGTTGTAGCGGAATTTTCCAGTCCCTCTGCCTCTTCGATACGATGTGCCGCCGCCGCCTCCTCCTCCTCCTCCTCTTCCCCTTCCTCCTCGCGCTCCTCTTCCCCCGCGGCCTCTCCACCGACCTCCACCACGACCACGGAAGCTTTTCTTCGCTTGAATTATCTCGTCCAGAGATCTGTCCATAACGTTCGCCATTTTGAAAATCACTTGTTCAGTTTGAGTTCTTGACAAGGAGTTCGACTGTCTACTTTAAAGTCTTCCTTCGACTGTCTTTTCAGAAGCTTTCGACGTTTCGAGGAGCGCAAAATGGAGCAGGAATGGATGGGAACAAAACTACCACCCACTTTCAACTTTGACACCCTGTGGCATGTGCCCAAAGGCCTCACTGCGCATGCTCAAAAATTAAATAGCAGGGGTTACCCTAGAAACTGCGGCTTGATGAGCACAGCCTAGCCCGACTGAGCAAGCTTACCCATTTCAGGTATGGTAGTTGTAACTATAATTTTGGCAGTTATCTCTACTATAACAGGAAGAAGCACACACTCAGATCTCAATAGGCGGCCATAAACACTCTACAGATCAGGTGCTGTATTTCCGAGCTCGCGAAGCCCGTGCCATGAAGCCGCAAAAAGTCGCAGACAGGATAGTTGACTCAGACAGTTTCCTTTGATCTTTGCGACCGCAGACGCCATTACTTGATATTCATTGTGTTGTCTGGCCCAATCAACAAAGCACTATGAATGGCTGTATAAAACGCGATATGGACCTGAACTCGAGCCAGAACACCGAAATCTGAGCTTTGCCGCATTGAGTCGCATTTTCTAACGCACCAAAGACATGTTCTCTTGCTTGTTGCTACATTCGACCAGCAGTGAGCCTCTTGTTGGCGAGAAATGCGACGTGAACGTACAAGTAATTGGGCAAGTAGGGCGAGGGAAGGCTACAAGCACGTACCTCCTGGACAGAGACTACACCGACGTTATTCTCTGTCTTCCCTCGATGATAGCGCACCGTGACGCCACCAGACAGCACGTCCGCCTCACACAGTGTCAGGTTCAGTTGTTGGGCAGCGGTAGCGGCAAGGAGGAGGTCGAAACGCGCGCTTTTGAGCTGACAAAGCTCGACTCTGTGGAATATTCATCCTACATGCCGACCCTACCTAAGTATGCTGCGCTCAAGAAGCGATACAAGGAGCTGCTCTCGTTTTATTGCAGTGCCCACTCCTGCGACGACGTATTACTGCACCTTGGCAACCTACCGGCAGGCAGTGAGCTGAAGGCCCAGTTTGAGTTCCTTGTGAGGTTCACCTCCACCAACACTGACAGCAGGCTGCAATACCAGGTGCACAACAAGCTACCCACCCAGTACCTCTCCTACACCCTCAACCTTGCATCCCCTCTCATGGTGCAAGATGTATCATCCTCAGTGTACCCTGGCTGTGACAATGCCATGCAGAATTTCAGTTGGGAGTCCCTCAACAATGATAATGGTGGAAATTACAACAACATTATCCAGGTTTCGTACGAGGCAGTATTTGCCACCCGAGACGCAGACTCTCAGTTGTCTGCTTACTCTTCTGGGTTTGTAGTGCAGCTGGCTGATGGTGTGTCTGCTGGTTGCTGCTCCAGTTTTTCATCAGAGCAAGCATTAGCGTCTTCCTCCATGTGCAGCTCATCTGCAGTTCACACACGCGCTGCCAGCTCAGAGTGGGATGCAATCATGATGTTGAACAATACGTTTTCAAGAGAACAGCTACCCACCCACTTGCAACATGAACAGCTCCATCCATCTGAGTTTGTCTTTGTTGTTGACTGCAGTGGCAGCATGAGTGGAACAAACATATTGGCTGCAGCTGACACGCTCATTACGTGTGTCAAGAGTCTTCCGGAGGGGTGCTACTTCAATGTCATTGCGTTTGGATCCACATTTCGCCAGATGTTTCACTCGAGCGAAAAATACTCGAAGCAAACGTTGGAGAAAGCTGTGACGTTTGCAAACCAACTCAAGGCGTGTCTTGGAGGAACTGAACTGCTGTCACCGCTGCGTTGGATATTCAAAGGTCATCGATGCAATGGCCTTGCGTGCCAAGTAGTCATCTTGACCGATGGGGGTGTGACAAATACACAGGCTGTGCTACATACTGTCAGAAAAAACAGACACCAAGCAAGGTATGTGGAGGTGTGTGTGTGTGTGTGTGTGTGTGTGTGTGTGTGTGTGTGTGTGTGTGTGTGTGTGTGTGTGTGTGTGAATGAACTAAAGGTAATTGGAATGTGGATAGATGGAGTGTGGTCGGGTATCGAACAGTGTTGGCTGAAGGCTTTATCTATCTTGTATTTAGCGGAGGGTACCACCACCTGCTCCACTCGTTAAATTATTCTAGGTGATGTAGGCTGTGCAATGGTTGCTTACAATGAATAAGTAATTTACACCAACGAGCTTACAAGATAGCAGTTATTCCTGCAAGAATGCTGTACAGCTGCACTGCAACTGGAGCATTAAATTTAGACCCCTAATAGAGCTAGTACTTGAAGCTACCCCCACAATCGAGGTGCTCGGATCTGAACAAAGAGATCAATACCAGTTGCCATCATGCAAAGACGAAAGCTAGTCAGTGAAATAGCTCCATCAAAAAATTTGATGAAGTGTCTAATTGCTAGTCCTTGTACCCATCATGTAGTATTGTAACTGAATTAGGCCCTGCAGGGAAGACAGAACAGAGTAAAGTGGCCTGATGAGTGTTTGTATATACAACATCACAAACAGTGATTGGAAACTTGAGGATTCCAGTTGCCATGAGAATAGCTGGGTTTTGGCTAGCCCTTTGGCAAAAGTAGCTGAACTATGCTCTAAGTAGACAACACATGTTGGATTGCTTTGCTGTGGGTTAGTTCTTTGTGATGAGCTAGTTTTTAATTATACTGAAGCCATTTTGGAGAGTAAGCCTTTTCTGAAGGAGTTGTGCCCCGGGGTAAGTAGGGGGTTGGTCATCAAGGGCTTCTCTTCAGAGTGTCCTAGTTGGGGACAGACTAATAATACAGTTATGCACCTGGATGGATGTCTGGCTGGGGTTTTGTTGTCTGAAGGAAGTGATAGAATAGCTATATGCAAACACATTAGCTCATGACCCTGTGTAGTTCATGACCCAGTGTAGTTTACGGATGTGCAAGTGGGAGTGCATAGTGCATACACATGTCTGCACCCCACTCAACATACTCCACTGATCGGTACAACTTGAACTAGCCTCATGGGAATACAGATACCTTACAGCAATGACACATTTTAGTGAGTGAATTTACATCAAACGCAACGTCAGACACATCCAAGATGCTTATTTCTTCGTAGTAGTAGTCGATCAGTTCCAATATAATTTACTGTTACCTCCCATTTCAAACATTGTAGCAGTTGTTTAGCCATGTATCCAAACTATCCATTTGTGTTTGACCTAATGCATTTGCTTCATTGCTTCAGTGCTCTGCCTATTTAAGTTTGTGTTCCCTTGGATACATGCTTGTAGATTGTGTGCAAGCAAACGTTAAGCTGCCAAGTGTTATATATGCTGGCAGGCATGCTGCATGTGCCGATGTACCAAAGCAATGCAGATTGTTTGTGTCAAAGGCTATGCCAGGCTTAGTGTCTCCACTGAAGTAGCCTGAAAACAAGATTGAATTAGCTCCAAAAAGGAGTTCCTATGAATGCTTTACAAAGGGTGTCACCCTCCTGGCTCATTCTTGAATGTAATGATTAGGTACAACAGGTGACACAATGAGAGAATGGATTCGAGTTGGGCGGCTCGACTCCCCTTTGTCTAAAATGCCAATTAGCTGCAATGGCAATTTTTGTTCTGCTTGTAGTGTGGGGATTATGCATTCAGTCTTACATAACTAATGGAAGACAGTTGCTTGTGATACCTGTTTGTATGTAGGACATGATAGCAATACAAGCTGGACAGTCCTTTGGCTACAAACTCCATGTTAAAAGATTATTAGCTATCTGATATCTAGTCTTGTTCCCAGGCTCTTGTGGGAGGGGAGAGCCTACTGTTCACACACATGCTTCCCTTGATAAACTGCTTACCAATTTGTTATTAATTTTTGTACCGTCTGGCAGTTATGTGGATCGGGTTTACTTAATTTGCCCCACGTGTTGTATATGACCCAGAGAAAGTGTCAATGAAGACTGAAAAGTGTAGTAGTGGCACTGCGGTCAGATGTGGTTAGTAAACCATTTGTAACCAGAGTGGTATGCTTTGTTTTCGCTAATACACATGGTTCTACCCATAACGAAATTACGGAATAATCACTCTACTGATTGGTATCTAAGGAGTGCGGCTGCCATTGGATGAATTCGCTTAGTATCCAAGGAGAGCAGCGGCCATTGGATGTTTGGAATCTATCCCATCAATATCTGCCAGTAGTGTTCCAGTCATACTAACGTTGTGTAACTGAAGTAATTAGTGTCCCTCTCTTAGCATTGTTGGAGCTCAAGTCTGTCCGCTCACACTAAATTAGTTTTTGCTCTCTCTACTTTGGGCCAATTGTCTCATAGTTGAAATGCTATACCCACAATGCTTTATTCCATTTAGACCCTAAGTGCGGTTCATTGTAGAGAGGTGTTGCGCTCATGTACCAGAATCTGTTTGCCAGCCGTTAGCAGCAATATCAAGGATTACGATGAGTCTCCTATGGTAGCTTGAATGCTGCAAAGTAGGTATCAAGTGACAAGTGTTTTTTTTAGTGCAAGTGTGGACTTGCTTAATAGTGACACGGTAGCATACCATGCATAGTAAGTTGAGTGCATCCAAGGTTTATTAGCGACCTCAATTAATTACAACATGAACTTCTGAATCACTGGAGGGTGACATGAATTTTATGTCCCAATCTCCCATGTCAGCTATTAATTATCTGGGTTGAGAGTTAGTAAACTGTTAACTCTGATGGCTCCAGTGGTCAAATCATTCTCACTGCTTTGGCTGACACGGCTCTCTGAAGCTGTTTCGACTCATTAGGTACTTCAATGCAACACAATGGACAAAACTGATGGCCACTTTCCAGGAGAGCTTTTGTGGTTGTACTCTATAATTGCAGTATGGGGAATAACCTGTTACCTAGGCAACACATAGGAATGTTGCTCATCTCTTGTACACTGTGTTGCCTAAGTAACTAGTTAAAATTCCTCCCTGGGGGGAGGGGGGAGGGGAGGTCTACACATTGATCTCAGATTACCACCCCCACATAGTGGGATGAACTATTACCAGACCACACTGTACAGATAATTAGATACCCACTATTACCTCTTGCCCAGTACTTATACTAAGGTGTCTACTATAATTAGGTAAGTGTATAGTATGCCTGGAAAACTGATACTCTATGTCTGGCACTACTGGCTTTTCCAGCCACCTGCACACCAGTACTAGGCAACTGCAGGCAATTTAGTATTTTTTTTTTTTGGGTGGGGGTGCCTAAGTTTACTTGGGCTCTGTTTAGCTGCCTATTATTCCATTGGGCCACAACTTTGGCTGTTTATCTAGACAATGAGTACATGCTTATTCCTTATGTGGTAGAAGCTAGGTATGCATACACGCATGCATGCACACAGTTGCATGTATCTTGGTGGTCCATTTTGAAGTCTGTTGAGGAGAAAATGGGAATTGCTGCTGTTAAGTCTTGTCTTCAGCCTCTCCCCCATCCCATCATGAATTTAGTTTGGCCTCCTATCCCCACTGGCTGGAGTGCAATACAATGGGTTAAAACTTGCTTTCAGTGGCTTGGGAGTGTACAATTCTTTGACCCATTTCATATGGCTTTGTAGTTTCGGAAGCAAGGGTAGGGCATATATAAGAGTCAGGCATCTGACATGTTTCCAAAGCAGTGCACTGGCTATTGTCCCCCCCCCCCCCCCACACTAATTACCTCAGACTAGTTGCTAGACTGGGTAATCTTCAACCCGTTTTGTTGAGGGTAGGATACACGACTAGACAGGAATTTGTTTTCAGAAACCCTTTCCTGACTAAGTATAGGCTACCTTGTGTCCACATGAGTACACTGTAGAAATTGAATTTTCTTTGCGTTGTTTTAAGATTTGATCATGCACTGCAGGGGTTTGTACAGGCTCAGTCTCCTCCCACAGTCTGGTTATTTAACCCCCTGGCAACCAAGCTAATCCAATTCTCAAACGCGTGTTGAGTTACGTCAAGTTTGCCCTATAACTTAGGTCTAAGAATGCGTTTTAAGTCTGTTATTGGATTAGCAGCTCTTGGATCACTTGTTTGTCTAGACACTACTGTATATACTAAGGACTTCTCTTGTATTGATGTTTGTAACTGTTGGTTCTGCTGGTGATGAATGCTGGCATTTGGGTCAGATTACACCAGTCACAAACTATATCATGCTGCCAAGTTTTTGCCAGGTGGTGGTGCATGAACCCTGTAACAGTATCTTATGGAAATCACCTCTAAATCACTTTTCTTCCAAACATTTGTTTGATGTTGCTCCATGCATTCCCAATGATGCTTCAACATCCTGGGGGACAGGACAGTTCTTGTAGAAACCACTTCATAATTGTATCATTTTGATATTGCAGCATACATTCCCAACGATGCTTCATAGCTTCATATCCTGGGGGGACGGTTGTTTTGAAAGTGGTGGAGTTGAGAGGGATTTCAGTATTATTTGGTGCCGAGTCTTCTTTTGAAAGAGGCAAAATTCGGGGATGTTTGCAGCTATCATATCTCGCGAAGCCCTTTTTCCCAGCTCACATAGCTAAGTAATTTAGTTAATGCACTCCCTCTGCTCTGACATGTGCTAAATGTGGTTTGAATTAGTGCTTAAGTCATGACAGTGTGGTGTCAAGTAACAAATTCAAAGCATGTAATTGTATACTTGGCTTGTCACCTCATGTTCAGAGTCATTTGTAATGCAGACTACAGTCTCCAGAGCATATGTTTGTTGTCCAAAGGCAAAGACAGGTAGTGTATAAGTAGTGATGGTGAAGGTCTCCATATGCACTGTCTTTCCCTTTACAGTCATTAACGGTAACGGTTTTTGCATAGATATGTATTTCTCTTCATAAGGCCCACTGTACACTGAACCCAGCTAGCTGTTCATGCACAATTTTGTTGTAGCTAGGCTCAACCAACCAGAGTGCTAGACGACACACATGGTTCCCCTGAGAGCAACTGACTGCAGATATTCCACCACCCCGGTGAGCCTGCATTCTTGTTCCCACTGATGTAGTCTAAACTGCTGGATTATGAAAGAGGCGTAACCCTACAATGGGTGGGTAACAGACAAGTGTTCCCTAGTGCAGAGTGCCTGCCCCTAACTGTAGCTAATATTGCAGCACTTTCTGGAAGAATTAATATGTAACACTGTCCATTGATTTCCAGCAAATAGCCATGTATGGCCCCCATGGGAAGACCATCCCACTTGGTACAAATGAGTAGTGTTTGGTACAAGTCTACCAGCACAGCCCCCCTGACTCCTTTCCAAGTATAGACACTCTGGATTAGGGGGGTATGTTTGGGTGCTGTTGTGACTGCACAGATACAGATTCCCTGTAACCACAGCATGTGAGCTGGCAGTCTCAAAGAGAAGGGAAGCAGGTGGGGGAAGTGCCAGGGGAGGGGAAGATTGATAGGAATGTGTGTTAGCCTAATAAATCTGTCTGTGGTGATTAAGACTGGTAATTGCTGGCAGTCCCAAACAGAGGGTAAACTGTTGGAAGGGGGAAGCACTGGGATTGGTTTATCTTATAGGAATGTGTGTGGGCCCAAGAAGTTTGTCTGTGGATAAGACCATGTACTGGTTTGTGTGGGCAGCCAGCCAGACAGACAGTGAAGGGGGGTATCCTCTGTTGTTATGGCAATTGTAAAAGACATCATAAAGACTTTGGAATAGCTCGTGATGAGTACAGTGTGTACCTTCCAACATGTGTAAATCAATTCATGCTGTTTTACACTAGCTAATAGAAAACGGTTGAGATCAGCATTTTAGCATAGTGTCGGTACACTATACTGGGCAAGTGGGTGCTCGCAGGGATCCAGTCCATACAAAATTCAGTAGTGTCTGTGGCAAATGGGGCTTAGACTAATTCCTAGCCTTGCTTTGTAAACAAGCTGGATATTCACAGTGTGTGTGTGCCTTTAGGGCAACTATGCATATAGTTATCTCTCTTGGTGAGGCGTCATACTTGTATTGCTGGCCCATATGAGTTGGTATTAATGATGCAGTTAATGGTAACATTCGCTGCATTTGTCCCCACACACGTGTGCACTCACATGCATAAGTGCACATGCACATGTTTGTGTAGCTATGCACCACCACTCACACACACCTCCACACGATATCCTCTCTGTGGGAGGTTTTGACTGCACCTGCCTGCAATGCACCCATGGCCAGGAAATACTTGACAGTGGTATGTGCTATGTCTGCTTCAGCCGTCCCGCCATCCTCTCACAGCACGCACATCTGGACTATACATACATTTGTGAGATTCCTAGAGTGATTTGGTATGCATTTGTCTGGGGTACATGTGATAATCCTCCTAATTATTACTAATGCGAAGCGTGACCTTGGCTCAGATGCCAGGCACATGGGAGCCTTTTTATCGTGACTAACTGAGTTGCTGTCGTAGTAAGAAGGACGAGTGAGTCATTGCAGCATCTTTGTGGGTGGTGTTTGACAGGGAACAGGTTTGATAACGGTCGCAAAGAAAGATGCAGAAAGCATATGGAGTCATTATGTCTGTTGATTGTGGTCATGAAGCCACCCATTTCTGTTGCTAGGTTACCAATGTAAAGCAGCCTGATGCTGTGGTACTTTGACACCTTGTACAATGCATTATTGCGTGCCCTGTTACTAAGGTACCAGTTTACAGTGTAGCATTTTTGTCACCTCGTTGTTGTTGATGGAGTAAGTGGATATGGTGTGCCACCCAGAGTGAGGTAAAACAACACTACCACAGGCAATTAGGAAAGAGGTGGCCGACCTTGGTACACTCTATCACATGAACATTGTCATGCACGGTTGATTTATGAAGACATCCTCCCAATTGAACATTCAAACTCCATTAACCCTTTAGCACCAAAAGGTCGCGGCCAACATTCTACTGTTTTGTGGCTTCTCACTTTGCAATGCCGTTCCCACGAGAACTGACACTATTGCTGGCAGTTTGTTAGTTCTCACCCTCTCTGAAATTGTAGTAATAAAGGTGGCCTAGGGTGATGAGCATCGTAGCAAGCAACCGTTTTGGCAACGACAGGTCTGCTATCGATAAATAGCGCTCGAACTGTTCAAGTACAAAAACTTGTCGTTCCTTCGTTTTATGCTTACCTGGAATAACACTTCTGTTGTGAGTTACTATGGACCCCTCCTCTCCAGCAGTGAAGAAAGTAGCGCCATTCAACAAAAGAACGAGAAGTTTTGCAAAGATCCAACCGATACGCTTACCGCACGGCTACCTTGGTGAACGCTCCGCCCCTTGAATCCCACCCCTTCCTGCCTTGAATAACAATCATTGCAAATAACTGTCGGGGCATACCCTCGAGGCTCGTGAAATCTGTAACTATTGCTGCAGGGCATAGTAAAGATTGCTACGCACATTTTCAGCGAGTTTCTCAGCAGACATTGCACGTTTAGAACATTTTCAAGTTATTCTAGGCCCTAAAGGGTTAAAGGAGAATACGGTGTATGGCAACGTTCTAACAAGGCCTTATGGGTAGGTAGTGGAGCACCAGTTGTTTTTTAAGCAGTGTGTACATGGGACAATGTGCATGCATAATATCATGTCTTGTGTGCCATTGAAATTGCCTATAAGTGTGCTTCCCAAGATAAGACAACACATACCAGTGCTAGTGCATATGCGACTGGTAGCTTCTGTTCCTTGGCCTCCCCCACCCTTCAATAATACTCTACTGCTTTTGCAATGTAAACCACAAAACCGGAGGAGCAAGGCTGATTTTGCTTTCTGAGTCACCAGCCATCTGCTTCATTCAGCAGTTTACTTCTCCAAATCATCCACGCTGTAGCTGACCGACCCCCCACACTGTTCTCCAATGACATTTATTGCCAAGCAAGGGCAGTCTTCCCAGCCAGCAAGTTTTATTGCCATGTGTAGACAAAGCTGCCGACATTCAATATTCATGATGTCACAATTTAACATTCCTCATGACAAATTGGACACTCCTAAGCAAAACTGACCCTGCAAAGCATATCACAAGAATAAATCCCTCATTCAGAGTCTTGCACTAATCCAGTTGGCAATCATGTGCCAGCTTGGAGTTTCTCCTGGGGCCCTCTTGTGTGTGGGTGGTTTTGGGTAGTTGTATACATAACAACACAACAGTTGTACAATTACACAGCTGTTTGTAGACAGCAAGTGATGATTAATGTAGTGTTGCTGGAGCTGGCTGGACTTGTTCCTAATCCCTCCTCTCACAAGCATTGGCCTGTCTAGAACTGTGTTACACCACTACATTAGCACTGCACTAGCCTGGTGTTCAATGGTCTTAAGCAGCAGGTGAATATCCCTCACTGAGCTTTTGTAGACAGCACCTTGTAATGAATATAGAGCATATTCATTGGTAACAGTCTACACTTTACTGAATGGGTTTTGAATTCTTTAAAATTAGGCTGGGTGGTGGGTATGAAGTGGGAGTTGGGAAGCTGTGATAGCTTAGCAGATGGCCCAGTTGTTGGTGATGATTGTCACCTTGCTGCCCTTTGCACCATTGTAATTAAAGTCGGGTTGTGTTCTGGTCAGGGTTACCGGCAGGTTCAAGATCCAAGACTGTATTTGATTCTATGAATATTGTCTCTGAAGGAGAGAGAAAAAGTTGACTAGTCTTGTTGAAATGTGAACAGTTCTAGTCTCATTCCCAGACCACCACTTACCTATATGAAACATTAGTCTCATTCCCAGACCACCACTTACCTATATGAAACATGGTATGAGATCCACTTGTGTCGTGGCATGAGGCCCACTTGTGTCATGTTAAGAGTGAACGGGGAAAAAAAAGAGGCTTCCTTGCTAGCTGCACATTAATCATGCAGTTCTGAGTATTCTGGGAAGTGAGACTGAAGCTGTTGTATATACTGTGTTTGGTTATGTGGATAGGGTGAGGTACTGAGGGTGGATTGTGCATTCTTAACCAGCCATCCCAGACTAGTTGATTGTTTTAAAGGGAGAATGTAATCCAGTAAGTTAGTTGACTGGCAGATACCCAGGCTATAGTACCTCGTCTGCCAACCTAGTTGACACAGGGTGGTCAATTGCTTACTTAAGAGCTCCACCAAGTCCCAATGGAAGCATTTTTGTGTGTACAAACCCTTTGTGTTATTTTTTTGGTACACAAGCTGACAAGATCTGTGATCTTGGACTAACTTCCACCTAGTTGTCGCTAGACAAGTGTTTGTTGTTGATTGATAACTCACTGCAGACTACCTTCAAGATAACCGCCCACTCCTGTCTATCTTGGGCATCGGAACATTACATAGAGGGCAGTGTGGGTTTCGCTATCAGAGTATGTGCACACACATCCCATGGCGTTTTGTCTCGGTAGCAAGGGCTTCTCACCTCAACAAGCAGCTGTTGTGATTCCCCGATGATGACAGTGTGTCTACTGGTGATTGTATTTGGATTAGAACGCAAGGTGCAGCTGCCCTCCTGGGCCGGTCTAGCCAGCTCTAATTTCACCACTTCGTGCTCTCTGTAGTAATTACACCATAAAAAGTATGGAATAGTTTCTTGCTACTACTACTGGTAATCAAAATCAAATATATTCTAGACATTACAGTTGTTACAGGACCTTGTCCCGGTGTGCCCCCAAGATTGTATAGTAAAAGAGTACACCTGGACCGTTTGCTGTCTGCTCTTCGCTACATTCAGCCGAGGAACAACATTCCTTTGATCTACTCAACTCTTTGTTCTGGAGTTCCAAAATTGTAGATGGTTTTTTACTGATAACTGGGTGGATCAAATGTTACACCAGACACCTGTGGATTATACTTGTGAGTGGCAGACAGGGGCATTCATGCCAGGCCCTGCAGCCTGACCGTACACTGGGCCATTCATGCCAGGCCCTGCAGCCTGACCGTACACTGGGCCATTCATGCCAGGCCCTGCAGCCTGACCGTACACTGGGCCATTCATGCTAGGCCCTGCAGCCTGACCGTACACTGTGCCATTCATGCTAGGCCCTGCAGCCTGACCGTACACTGTGCCATTCATGCTAGGCCCTGCAGCCTGACCGTACACTGTGCCATTCATGCCAGGCCCTGCAGCCTCACTGTACACTGTGCCATTCATGCCAGGCCCTGCAGCCTGACCGTACACTGTGCCATTCATGCCAGGCCCTGCAGCCTGACCGTACACTGTGCCATTCATGCCAGGCCCTGCAGCCTCACTGTACACTGTGCCATTCATGCCAGGCCCTGCAGCCTGACCGTACACTGTGCCATTCATGCCAGGCCCTGCAGCCTGACCGTACACTGGGCCATTCATGCCAGGCCCTGCAGCCTGACTGTACACTGGGCCATTCATGCCAGGCCCTGCAGCCTGACTGTACACTGGGCCATTTATGCCAGGCCCTGCAGCCTGACTGTACACTGGGCCATTCATGCCAGGCCCTGCAGCCTGACCGTACACTGTGCCATTCATGCCAGGCCCTGCAGCCTGACTGTACACTGGGCCATTCATGCCAGGCCCTGCAGCCTGACCGTACACTGTGCCATTCATGCTAGGCCCTGCAGCCTGACTGTACACTGTGCCATTCATGCCAGGCCCTGCAGCCTGACTGTACACTGGGCCATTCATGCCAGGCCCTGCAGCCTGACCGTACACTGTGCCATTCATGCCAGGCCCTGCAGCCTGACTGTACACTGAGCCATTCATGCCAGGCCCTGCAGCCTGACTGTACACTGAGCCATTCATGCCAGGCCCTGCAGCCTGACCGTACACTGGGCCATTCATGCTAGGCCCTGCAGCCTGACTGTACACTGTGCCATTCATGCCAGGCCCTGCAGCCTGACTGTACACTGAGCCATTCATGCCAGGCCCTGCAGCCTTGGCTTTGTCAAATAGCTAATGTGATAGAGGTACACTATATGGTTTCTTAATGACTTGAGCAGACACATGCTTATGCTGACTAGATCATTTTAATACTGTCTTATTACAGCACATTCATGGAAAGAAGCTTTGTTGAATTGGCTTCACTTCATATACTGTTTTGTAGCTTCTCTGTTAGTCAGGACCATCCCCAACCTGTCATACTAACACATTGGACTCCCCCCTTCATTTCATTTTTGCTTCAATGAACAGTCAATGTGGGGATGGCCTGGGAAAAACATTTCCCAAAACTTTGGGTTTTATACAAGACAGGGCAGTGTCTCAGTAATGGCTTCTGTTGCACCGCTCACTGTTTTAACCAAGACGTCATCTGCATATAGTAATTTGATGAAAGTATTAGTGCTTAATTTTCCATGTGTTCATTTGTCACACCACATTTTCATTGTGAAATTTTTCCGATGTGATACTTTTATCTATACTGCACTTTAGTAGCTAATGTTGGGAAATGTGTGCAATGCAAAAATTATTATGCATTTTTTCATGTCCCATTCTGTGCTCAGGTGTCACACATTTGGGATTGGCCCTGAGGTATGTGTAGAGCTGGTGACAGGTATTGCTACGGCATCAGGTGGGAGGTGTGTCCTATTGGCAGAGGGGGAGCGACTGCAAACAAAGGTATGCTTAGACTAAATTACCTAGCCTCGTTCCCAGGCCTCCCCTGTTTTTGTTTCCTGTTTCTGTTCTTCGATTTGCGTTCAGTATAATACACAGAAGCAGAAGAGCGGGAAAAAACAAGGAAGGCCTGGGAACACTTATCGAGTGACATGGGACGTGAGGTGGACATAGGGGGGGCAGTGCCTGACTACAAATATGTGCGCAATAAACCTGAGAGCGAGTTTCTCACCTGTCAAGGGGAGTACTCACGATCTTGTGATCATTTGGGGTCTTGCCTAGCGACGGAGCGCTTGATGATGAAGTTTAGTACATTATTTAAATGTGGTCCCCCTTATATCCACCTCGCATCCACATTCACATGATAAGTGTTCCCAGGCCTTCCCTGTTTTTGCCGATCTTCCGTGTATTATACTAAACACAAACCGAAGAACAAAACCGGGGGAGGCCTGGGAACGAGGTTATAAATGGATCCAGTATGAGTAGTGAAACTGACATTGTTGCAGAAACTTAAAGACACACTTCTTTCTCCTTCTCCTTTCTATCTTCCTCCTCCCTCTTTTTTCCTCCTCTCTCCTCCTCCTCCTTCCTCCTCTTCCCACCTTCCCAGGTGATGGAAGTCCTGAAAGATAGTCTGCAGCCAGTACTTATGAATCCCATCCTCAGATGGAACCCTCCAGAAGGCTACACTGTTGTCGATAGTACCCCTAGAAACCCAGGCACCCTCTACAGTGGAACCTCCTGCACTGCCTTTGCATTTCTCAAGAGAACAGACGTAAGTGACGATAACGTGTCTTTACCGAAACGAAACCCCACTATCTCTTCTGGCAGTGCAACCATCACTGGGATGGTCAGTGGCGAACAAGTAGAAATTGAAATCGGGCAAGTGGTTCTACCCAATCTTACCACGGTGCAAAATTCAGAGCTGATGTCAATCTTCAGACAGACAGCAGTTTGGTCCAAGCTGTGTGATCTTGAGATGGAAGTGCTCACAAGTTCCAGAAAGAACAGCAGCCATGAAGAAAAGCTAGAGCCTGCTGCCAAGAGACTGAGACTGAATGGCACAATCACACACGAAACCCAGAACCAAAGCACACAGCCGACAGATTCATCTCCCCGAGAGCATTTGATTGACAGCAGTCTACAATCTGGCATTCCTTGTGCCCTTACTTACTTCTCGAGTGAGTCATGGCACCGCAATGGCAACAGGATGGTGCAGATCCTTCCATACCAGCAGAATGCGCCTTCTCCTCTTCCCAACAAGGCTCCTAACCACACAGAAAATGGTATCATTACACCGCGGATTTCTCGCAAGCGAAAGTATCACTCGCACCACCATTACACTGAAGACTCCACCATGTCTTCCCCTTTCTCTATTACATCGCTAGCCAAAAATACCATCTCCTCTGTTGGTAGCACATTGAAATCAGTCATTAATGCCACAACATTTGGTCTGATTTGTCCCGACAGCAATCCACCTCTAGAGAACGGCCAGAGAATTGACGACCAGCTCGAGTATCAGCAGAAAAAAGGCTTACAATTGTACTGGGATGACGAAAGACAGGAAATCGTGTACCCTGCCATTTACTACTCAGGCAGCTTGTCAGCAAGACCATCCAAGGGGAAGAGAACAAAGTCACATCACAAGAACTCGAAACACACCTCAGCTACCAGCATGCTACCACCACTGTACACAAACAGCCACCCCCAGATGCCTGTGTGTAACAGCAATGGCTCATTTCTGCCAATGAATGGGGTAGCAGTGAATGGAGAGACAGTACTACCAGATCTTGAAGGAGGGGAGGATGATCATGCAATCTCAGATAGTGAAAGTGACTCCAGTGTTGATCCAGACTGGGATGACCTGCGGAGACCAAACGAACTTCTACCCCTTATCCACATGCAGCTGTACAGTGGGGCATGGCCAATGGTGCGGGCATTCTCATTTGCTGTTGGAGTTCCCCTAGAAGAGATCAGAAAACTTCCACTGAAAAAGCAACTGAGTGCCGAGGGAAGAGTAAATGGCACACAAGAGAGAGGACTGCCTGCCTCAAATGCTACCACCACAAATGAAGCAGAAGACGAGAGTAAGGCACACTTCTGGACCACGGCTCTTGCTGTGGCCTGCATGGAGGAATACTTTACAGGGTTACGCCCAGAATGGGAACTCATTGCCTACAAGGGACAAAACTGGCTACAACAAAATGCGCACCAAACAGACTTGAGCATGGAAGATGTACAAAGAATAGCAAAAGAACTTGTTTTGCGCCAGTCATAGCTGCCTCTACAAATAGCTTCCAGATTAAAACCATATCAGTTGCTGCTCTTGCACTTTGTGTGCTTGTAATACTGTCCTTGTACACTCCACTATGTATAATATTTAATTTATATAGTAATAAAATAATATGTACATACTTGTCTTGTGTTTTGTCTTTGTAAAATATTGTGAATATCCTTGAGTTGTAATTTATTTGTCTATGTTCCCCAACACTTTGTATCACTGAAAAACTTCTGTAATTCAAATCCTGTAAGAGTCTCATCAGTCTGAATTCTGTTTTTATCGCCACAGTCATGTTAAATTTACGGCACCATGTGCCTAATGTAGATACTATTCTCTTATGCTGTAACTATTGTATGTCTCTGTACTGTAATTATAAATTTTCCAACCTGCCTCAAGCAATTTTTGCAGATAGTGCTCCTATCAATGAAATATACATGTAAATGTGGAGTGCATGGCTGCTACAGTACCGAAGTGCATTTCAAAGCTCTAATCTGATTGGTTGGGTTAGGGTGTTGTTAGGGCAATGGCACATTATTATGTGTATAATATATCAACCAATAGGGGTAGAGCTTTGAAAGGTACTTTGGAATAGCTCCATGGCTGAACACCAGTCCTTTTGCTGTTTGCACAAAGATAAAACTCCCCTGCATATCCCCCTGGGGGAACTCTAGTCTCGTTCCCAGACTCATCCGATGGTCTGTGCACGAGACTATATGTAGGCCTAGGACGGTCCGTTTTCCGTATTTGTCCGTAATTTTCCGTCTTAGACACCGGAACTGCCACGCGAATGCAGAACAATGCACAATGGAGAGTCTCAAGCGCACTGCAGAGAGAAGAAGAGAGTTTGAGTTGGCCGAAAATCTAGATAATGCAGACGGTAAGACCCCATTAATTCTGTTATCAGTTTGACCTGTCACGGTATATAAAAATTATAAGGGACCTTTGATATATTTTCAGTAGTAGTACATATATGCAAATCGTGAAGGGGGCCGAGTGATATTGTGTTTGAGAGGTACCAATGGTGCATGATGCATGTGTATGGTGGCCACCCTGGTATGAGCACAACCTGCCCAACACTTCAGGAAGGAGTGTGGCATGTGTACTCTAGATCTTGGCACTCACCTTACACACGATTTGTTTACTACTTATAAAATTGGCTTACACAGTTGTATGGTGTGGAATGCTATGGCCATTTATGAAGTCTCATTTGGCTCCTAGCGATCTCTTAGTGAATGAAATACCATAATAACTTTACTCTAATTAGCCTAACTTAGGCCTTTACATACTAAGACTCCTATATACATTCCTGTGTATTGACAATGATGATAGGTAACTGATGAGCCTGGTCATCTATTTGTGAAGCACTGAATAACGCTGTTACTGTTGTTATCACATTGTCTGCATCTTGTGCACAAAGTAGTACTTTTGCCGGTATATGTTCAAGGTTTAAATGTTGCAAGTACATAATACATTTGAGACTATAGATGGTTTCCAAATGTCAATTAAGCGCCCTACTTCCGGAGGGCAAACGCGCGATCGATAGGCAGCTGTACAGCGGACCTTTCACCTTGAGAGAAGCAGCCTCTTTTATCTTTCAGTACTGATGGTAAGGACTCGATGTAGCGCTTACTAGCCTGTATTTTGCACACAACTGCACTAAACCCAGACACCGACTTTTGCCCTCCGGAAGTGAAGCCACACCCCATGAAAACCATCTATAGTCTGACTATAGGACAAATCATCTAATGTTGTGGTATCCATGGGAATTGTAGTTAGCAACCAATGAGATTACAAATACTCTAGCCTTGTACCTGGGCTGTTTGGAAGGGAAAATGTGCCTGGAAATGAAGCTACAAGGAGTCAAGAACATTAGTGGCATTTTTGCAGACTCAAGTCATTAGGTCTCATGCAGTATCTAGTTATTGGTTACTTCTCCCATGTTTTGACATCTATTTACTGAGGTACCATGCAGTTATTGACTCTGTAACATAATCATGATGTAAATATGTCACGTTACTGGTATCTGTTGGTGTTTTCCAAGTGGACACAAACTTTGGCATCTGTTTTGACACAGAACCATACCACTAACTTGGCAACAGTGGTATATCCTTTCTCCCCTGTGCACAGAGAGAGCTATGAGTGCTATGAGTAATCTAATGAGGTGTACCATTACTATAGCAACAGTTTTTTTTTCTGCCACAATGCAAGAGGGACTAAGAGGTTATTATGTAGCACAGAAAAAGGTACCACACCAGCAATGGTGATGGAACCCCTGGTCTTGCGGCTTTATGCCACAGGTTCTCAGAACACTGCTACCCTTGGATTCTAGCCTCGTTCCCAGGCCTCCCCCGTTTTCATTCTTTGATTTGCGTTCAGTATAATACACGCAAGCAGAAGAGCACGAAAAATCCCCGTTTTTCGTGCTCTTCCGCTTGCGTGTATTATACTGAACGCAAACCGAAGAACGAAAACGGGGGAGGCCTGGGAACAAGGCTACTTGGATTCCTAGAAAGCCACTGTAATGTGCTCACTTCTGTCATGTGTGATGGTTAAACTCTCTTTGCTGACAATTTGAATATGCATACTTAACTAGTATACAACAATTAAGTATTAACCAATACCACGATTAAGTATTAACCAATACAAAAATTAAGTATTAACCAATACAACAATTAAGTATTAAGTATTAACCAATACCACAGGCCTGATGTTCAGACATGCAAAGACCTTTCACTCTGATCCCAAGTTCCTATTGCAAACTAGTACTGCTGCATACATGGATGACTTTACATAACAGCTAGGCCTAATTTTTTTTTTAGGGAGATGTGATTTGTTGATTGTTCATACATGTCTACAAAGTGGCAGAGGTATATCGAGTGTTTCAGGATATCGTCAAGATCATTTAGTTTCAATGTTTTTGGATATACTATAGAACAGCTGCAAGCAGAGACGCTACCTTAGAGATGAGACTGCTTCACACATACCCGTCACCTGACTGTCTTTCTTGCATGAGATAGTAGTCCCCATCTCGTGGTCACTTTTAGCAGCGATTTTTGAAATTCATGACAATTATATGGTCTCTGGTAAGGTCAGCCTTGAGATAGTCTACAAAGTGGCAGAGGTATATCGAGTGTTTCAGGATATCGTCAAGATCATTTAGTTTCAATGTTTTTGGATATACTATAGTCATGGTACCATAATAGTGCAAAGAACAACAGTAACACTGAGGATATACTATAGTCATGGTACCATAATAGTGTAAAGAACAACAGTAACACTGAAGATATACTATAGTCATGGTACCATAATAGTGTAAAGAACAACAATAACACTTAAAATTTTGGGGGGTGTTGATGTTATTTTTTACCTGTCATCACTGGATACAAGAAGAGTGTGTGTTTACTCAAGGCTTGCTTAGACTGGTATCATACATCAACACACTATTGAGGTAACTTTCATAAACCACAAACAGTTTGGTGACCTTGTGGCATTGCCCCAGGATATGCTGATGATGTACTTGCACAATCACCTGTCAAAGGAAGTTCTACCTCCTTTTGGAGGCAGGAAGGAATACTGTAATAACTCTTTGAAGTGTGCAGAATCTCTATTCCAAGAAGTTGTGCCTCCTTTTAGGAGTGAGACAAGTACTACAGCATAGCCTCTGGGGTGTCTTCTTGTTATTGTATTTCTATGGGGAGCTTGTAGGACGGCTAGGTTGCTTGTCTGCTAGCTGTATAGGGTATCTTTGTTCCACAAACTGTTCTAGCTTTCACCAATTGACAAAAGACAAGTGAGGTGCTGTGAGCAATAGTATGTTCAGTACAACTTATATAGCCATTCAATGCCAGACTGTATGTATTCTACAAAACCTCTAATTTTGATTAATATTCACTTACTCCAGCATACTTTGAATGCTCCCTTCCCTCCCTCCCTCCCTCCCTCCCTCCCTCCCTCCCTCCCTCCCTCCCTCCCTCCCTCCCTCCCTCCCTCCCTCCCTCCCTCCCTCCCTCCCTCCCTTCCTCCCTCCCTCCCTCTCCTTCCTCTCTCCCTCCCTCCCCTTCTTCCCTAAACAGAGCTCCACCTGGCTGCACTACTGGGAAAGACATTGCTTGAAAAGAATGGTGATCTTGAGTTGAAGCTGAAAAGACTGCAGGAGTTTGCCGAGGAGACACTCATCAGTAACCAGGTGTGCTAGGGAACTTATGTGCCTGACATCAATAATTTGTACTGAATGGTATTAGGCCATTTCGTGTAGCCTCGTTCCCAGGCCTTCCCCGGCTCCAGTTTTTGATCGCTTGCAGTATGCAAAAACGTTTTTGCATACTGCAAGCGATCAAAAACTGGAGCCGGGGAAGGCCTGGGAACGAGGCTAATTTCGTGTACAGGAAGACCTTATTTTAATGGTCATGAGACCAGCATTTTTTGGGGCTGTTTTAGACAGATGGTTGCTTTATCTGGGTCATTTGCACGTGGTTAGTACAACTGGGACCAGGAGTAAGTGGTCATGATAAAGAGGTCGCTGCCTGTATAACAGTGACGGACCAATGGACAGGTTCCACTACATACTAATACCTGGCCTCATTCCCAGGCCCGTTCAAAAAATTGGGCCTGGGAATGAGGCCAGTCATACTTTATGCTATGTATATACAGTGGAACTACACCCCTGAATTAAGGACATTGTTAATAGGACACTTGACCAAGTCCATCTTTCATATAGATACCGTATAGCGGGAAACTTTCGAGGGAGAAAACTTTCGCAAATTGGCGAAAAATAAGATTTTCGCGGAGAAAACTTTCACAGATTGCTCGCTAGTGTCGCCACCAAAAGACACCACGCCCCCCAATTTCACGGAGAAAATTTTCGCAAATAGCTACAAAACCTCGAAATTAGTTTTCTCCCTCGAAAGTTTCCTGCTACACGGTATACTATTCTCTACCTGAAAGACACTCAATCAAGACATATTTATAAGGTCACATTAAAGGGGTAACCATGCATTTAGGTATGGCAGTGCCTTTGTAAATGAAGAGTGCACTTGTTGTTTAGTGCGGAAAGGGATCACAATACTGTAATTGTGCATTGTTAAGCGCCATACCCCCGCTTATATCTCGCCTAACAGTGAAATGTGCCTAACAGTGAGGTGCACTTTGTGTGTGCACACAAACCAGCGCTTATAGCAAATATGTGCTTATAAGCGAAATGCGCTTAACAAGGCATGCATGAGTACATTATTTTCCTGAATTCTCAGAAGCTCACCTTTGTGTAATATGACCTAACTCCTCTATCTAGAAGGCAAACAAAAACATGCATGTGTGATAATTGATCGTTCCTTGCTGAAGTTTAGTCCAGAAATGATGTCAATAGAATATCTGATATAACATGGGATAGCTATATCTTGTATCAGTATCTGAATTTCAAATTTCTGTGGACACTTTAGACCCTCACCCACCAGCTGAGTGAGTCGAGAGACTCCTTGCAGTTTTCCAACAAATCATGCGAGCAACTAGAGCAGAAGATTGAAGAATTAGAAGTAGCAAACGAAAGACTTCAGAAACTCTGTGACAGCAGAAAGATCCTCACCGAGCAAAAGGATGCAACAATTCAGGACTTGGAACAGAAGCTCGAGGCCCTACGGGAGGAGTACGGTAAAATCAAGGAACACTGCCAAAGTTCAGAGCAGAGTCCAGCAAAAGATATGCCATCTGAACCAATAATCGAGAGCCCTAGAACAACAAGATCGGTCAGTTTTAGTGGCATGCTGAGCTATTCCTCACCTCAGAGAGCAGAAGTCAAAGAACTCAAGGACACAGTCGAAGAATTGACGTTGAAACTCCAGAATGCAAGCTATCAGAAGAAGAGACTGGAAGCTGAGCTCAAGGAAGTACTTGCTGATAACCATGCACTTGGGAGGACAGTTGAGAAGACCGAAGCAGAAGTTGCAGAGTTACAGGCAAAGGTCAAACTGTTTGACGATATTTCTGAAGGGCAGAGTTTGGAGAGATCTATCACCTCTCCAAGGAGCCGGGATTTGGCCATCGCAACTCCCACCTCAGACTCGTTTCACTCACCTGGCATGGAGGACAGCCCAGCACTCTTGCCGTTAAAACCACCAAAGGCTACTTTAGCAATGGAGGGTCTACAGGGCATGTCGCTATTCAGTGAAATCGACAACCAGTACGGTGTGGTACAAAAGCAATATGACGATCTTCTGCAGAGGTGCACGTGTTCAGCTAGTCTGGCACACAAGAACAGATACCATGTTTCAGCTGAGAAAGAAGACAACATGGAAGGGGGAAGGACCCAAGATCGGCCATTCAAGGAGCTCTTTGATGAGGTGTTTGCTACTCTCAGGCAGACAACACAGGTGGCAGACAGACTGATTGAAAGAAGGAGTCATGTAAACAAAAACTAGTCATCAGAGTTCTTATTTTTGCAGGTACATGTATCATTAATGCAATCATGGGTTTATATTCTTCACAAAAATGCAATGTATTTTCTCTAGCCCTTGTACTGTATTTAATAGTCACTACATGTGTCTGTGTTTGTATTCAGATCGGCATAATATTTTCTCAAGATTCCAAGCCTGTGCATAGCTACAAGTGTTAGCCTTGTTCACACTTCCCAGACCTCCCCACCCCTCCCCAAGTTGGTACTGCAAGTGACAAACACTGGGTTCAAAGGTCTGGGAATGCGGCTCAAATGTGTAGTCATAGCCGTCAGATCAGTCTTCAGATGAGCAGCTGATATTAAATTTATATGGTCTCTTACACAATGATGTAAGAGAGTAAAAAATGTTGGTGGTTATGCAAATTTGCTTGAATTTGTGCACAAAGTTAATTACAAAATGAAACAGTTGCAGTACCGTTGTTTACGTTTACGCCCGTATACTATAAGGTAGTGGATGGGTTAGCGACGGCTATTTATGTCCGTATACTACAGATAGTACATGGGGTGTGTCCCGCGCGAAGACGATGGCTTGTGCACCTAAACAAGAGGAGTGCGTCTACACGAGCTGCTACTGTGAAGAAAACGTCTGGAAGCTCTGTGAACAGTTTCAAAAACGCGGTGGCGACACTAAACAGCTGTGTGTAGTTTTTATATCAAGCCACGAGCGCCAAACTGCGCTGTGGAATCTAAAATGTGGTGGAACTGCAGACTTTCAGTTATGGGACTACCATGTAATTTTGATCAAGTCAGCTCCCAGTGATAGAGAGTCCAGTCAGTCGACCACAGACACTGCAACTGGTGTACGTGAGCATGAAAGTGAATCTCTGGTCTACGATCTGGACACTTCCTTACCCTTTCCAGTCTCTTTCAACCAGTATGCTAAAGAAGTGCTTAGACCTGAACTGATTTTGCACTTACGATCTGCTGGTCTTCCAGAGCGACTGTTTCGGGTAATCTCGGCTGATACTTTCTTGGAAGAGTTTTCCTCAGACCGCTCCCACATGCGCAAGGAGGATGGAACTTGGTTTGCTCCACCCCCTCTCTATCCACCAATCAAATCACAGAAAAACTCAAACAATATTCAGGAATTCATATCAATGAAGAATTCTAGTGCTCCCGGTATAGTGATGACGGAGTTAGAATTTTTGCATAGGTTTCAGAACTGAGATCAGAACCGAGATCAGAACCGAGATCAGAACCTTCAGTTTGCAAACCATCGTGCAACAATTTTTGTTTCTTTTTCCAACAGTTTCTACAGTTTATATGATATCGACTTAAAATAACATTTTGCTGATGTTTTGACTGGATACTTCAGGGATAAACTTTCTCCTGATGATGACAACTGAAGCATCAACACCAGAAATATATTAACATCTAGCTTGATCACAAGACTAGATTAAGCTCTGCTGTTTGTGCACCCTTAGTCTCATTCCCAGACCCTAGGTGCCGTACTGAGGGCCTGGGAACGAGAGTAGTGCACCCTGAGCTAGCACAGCAATCTTGGTGCGTGCTTTTCAAAGAAATAACCCATAGTGTTTATATATGAAGAAGACACCATACAGAATCAACTCAAGTATGACAGTCATCCCAGTGGTCAGGATGTAACTATACTTCAGTGTACTTGTAGAGAATATGAATGTTACAATAGCTATCTTGCCGCTATGTTGTTTTGTAGCCTAAGTATTTCAGTAGCCTGAGTTCTGTCATAATGAAACAGTTTAGTTGTGTTGCTCTCCATAGTAGTTTTCACAATGCCAACAGCATCTGTCAGGCAAAAGGAAAATTTTTTATTACTGTAGCCTCATTCCCAGGCCTCCCCCATTTCTGCTCTTCAATTTGCATTCAATATACAAACGTGGAAGAGTTTTTCATTG
Source organism: Agelas oroides (assembly GCA_949130485.1). Classification (NCBI taxonomy): domain Eukaryota; kingdom Metazoa; phylum Porifera; class Demospongiae; order Agelasida; family Agelasidae; genus Agelas; species Agelas oroides. Next base: position 6,967,727 of record OX422195.1, read on the forward strand.
CTCTTCCACTTCCATGTATTATGTTGAACACAAACGGTAGAACAAAAATGGGAGAGTCCTAGAAACAAGACTGTTATTGGTATGTAGTACTGTAACTTATGTCTGGGCAAAGTCCTACCAAGCTGACCACAGAAGTGCTCGTATGTTTCGATGTTACGAATGGTAGAGGCAACATAGACATCTGCAGTGGAGCTTCTGAGGAAGAAAACTGTTTATCTTAGTCTCATTCCCAGACCCTCAGTACAAGTGTCTGGGCATGAGACTGAAATACAGCTATCATGGGTTGCTTTGGAGCGTTCTTACCTAAGAAGCTGTCTTATGGCTTGCACAAAAGCACAGGTTATTTCTGTATCATACACAACATCTGCAACGAATGGAAAAACACACGGTAGCTTTGTTCCCAGGCTCATCTAAAAAAAGTTGAGCCTGGGAATGAGGCTAAACACACGCATACACAGTATAGAAGTTTACACACCTGCATGTATAACTCACACACCAGTTTTACCTATTGCAATAATGCTGTCAACCCTGGTGTGAGTGGACAGATATTCTTCAATGTCTTTGCTCCAATCCAGCTTGGAAACCTCAACAAGAGTGCTTGCAGTATCTGTCACAGTAATAAAGACACAGCTATCTATGTGGCTATGTGAAAACAATGTGGCTGCAAAGAATTAAATTCCAGATCTATTTACACCAGTGTGCACTGGTGTACCAACTAGTTTCAAGAGCCAAGATTCGATTATTGGCATACATGCAGGGTGAACATGCTACGACAGAAATCAGTGGATGAGTGAAGCGCATTGATAAACAAAGCCTGAGAATGACATTCCAGGCCATATAGGAAGAGGAAATTTAATGATTCACAACACACCATGACATTATACCTTCCAAGTTTATCTCCACGTTCTCCCTCAGTCTCTGCAGAACCTCAGCATGGCAGTCAGTAAAGTGGTAAGCCTTGGGCTGGCACATGTAGCATAGGGCAACGCCAGCAAACCCAATACCAGCACCTAATTCAAGAATGTGCCTGCAGGTTGAAAAATTTCATAGTATCAATAAGATGCATGGATAGAAAATAGCCTAGTTTCTTCATGTATACACAAATACTATTGGAACGCCTTGGTATTCCCAGGACATTTAAGCTGCTGTAGCCATCTGCATAGACACCAGTGCAAATTATATAGTTATCAAACCCATGCAATTGTGTGCTGCTGCATGATTAATGCAGACGTATAGTAGCTGCACTATACTTCAACTCCCGTGCACACATGAGCTCTTATCTGTTCACTGAGCTGCTGACTTTTGTTGAAACAGGTGTGTGTTCTCCAAAGCCCACTCCACAAAGTGGAAAGCAGCCTACACAGTTAGAAGAGTTACAAGATGTACATCACCACTGCATTGGAGTATTGTAGTGGAAAGCTGGCTGCTTCCATGGCCTACTTTGTGCTATGTCTTAGAGCTGTGTCGTTTACTGACACATACACTAGCTTCTATACTCCTGACATGATCACTGTGTGTACCTGCCATGTTGTCAGTCCTGTGGTTCCCTGGGAAATGAGTTGTGTTGATTCCTTCAATGTCACATACCCATGAACACCCTGCACAATAGACGGGGAGATGTCAGTGAGAGAACATCTTTGAGTACACACAACTTCATCATACTAGTCCAAATCCCAAACAGCCATTCTCTGCATGGGCTGAAGACCGTGAACAGTTCTGTTACAGAGATGGAGATTGCTTTCGCCGTCGTGCGTTTGAGTAATGAAGAGTTTGAGTGATCTGGTCTATGACAGTGAAGACTACTCCGGAGAACCCACGAAAGTCTCTGTAACAATACTATTTGCAATGTTTCCGTCCCAGAGGACCTTGTTCAGGCAAGATACTCTGTACAAAACAGACACACAAAATGATTTACACCTCAAATTTGTGCGACAGATGGACTGCATATCCTCATGGTATTATGGAGATCCATAGATGCTTGCTTACCAGATGGTATGACTTGAAGCAACACTCCTCCATGTCTGACTGTGGAACTGCTACGAGTGTTGCATAGAGCTCATACACCTCATCCACAAGAGAATGGCCATGGGTTTCTGCCTACCACGGAAACAGAACAGGTTTACATCACTAGAAGAGCTAGCCTCATTCCCAGACCACACTTCTGGCTTGGGAATGAGGCTAGAGAGGAGTAGAAATGTGCTTATGGGATCTTTTTACTATGTTACTGTTAAAGCCTTGGAGATGAGGCAAAGATCCTGCAGCTTCTGCAATGCAGGTTCTGTGGTATGGTTTTACTTGATGGCATGCAGTGATGCACTTCCTAGCTAACTTATAGGAAGAAACTTACCTGTGTCATAATATGCTTGAGAAGGTACATCTGATACTTGGTAGAAGGTGGGTATTGCTTGCAAAGTGAGTGGGAGACAACCTGCAGCAAAGACTTCAATCGTCCGACAGCATGAACTATACCAATGGTCTTGCACATACCTTGCTAAGTAATTGTTTCTGCTCTTCACTTGTGTATGAGAATCCCTGTCAGAAGGTAAATAAACCAGCATGGACAGCTAGTGCACTGAAACATTTTGTCTCTAACCGCACTTCAAGAGGTGGTTCTTATCCAGTATAGTTTTGAAGTTAGATACTGTAAAAGTTTAATTAAGGCACCGTTAAAAAATAATTACGATCCGCGAATTAGGCACCTTGTTTGAAGCGAAAAAATTACTTCGGACCCTTGAGGGCACCTTGTTTAGAGAGGTGCCTTCAAATTAGAGCACAGCCGACACCTTTCCAATGAACTCGTGAAGTTTGAAAGAGAAGTGCCCTTCAAAAAAAATTTTATGCTGCCAAAGGGTGCCCATGTTAGAGCGGGAAAAATTAGTTTTCCTGTCTTAAGGGCGCTTTCATTAGAGTACAGTAATTACAGTAATTTGCTAGCCTTATTCTCGGACTATAACTGGGCTATTCCTACTTGCATTGATGCGTGAACACGCACAGATAGTGAGGGCTACTTACTTCTTGAAATAAAATCTTTGTAACATCTGAAATCTCAATTAAATCAGACAGTATATAGTATATACCAGTACTTGTCAATCATGATCAGAATTTTTACTGAAGTCTTCACAAAACCTATGCTATGGGATTGCAAAATCTTGTGTGTTCAAGCATAGATAGGCCAACCAAGGAGTACACTTTGCAAAGACCAACACTGGACCAAGGAAGCTAAGCAAATCGGTTTGGACCCAGGCCAGAAGGGTCTGGAGTCCAGACTATACCAGTATATTGTACTTACCTCAGGCCACTGAATGTGTCTTACTGGTACCATAGCTAGGAACTGGTGCAGCAGAAGCTGCATATCTACCAACTCTTCCTTCCATACCGCGTACCGAGCCGTGAAGGGGATTTCCCCAACTTGCTCCACCCACGTGTACGCGGGCGCCCTGCCTGTGAGAGAAAAAAATTTCGAAGTGTTGAAGAAGGAATCTCTTCGCATCGGCGTTTGTAATGTGAGTTACTTCTATTGATGAAGGCACGATGGAGTTGAATGTCTCCTTAGAGTGTTCTGCTCTCGGCAAACTCGTATAATTACCTATGTGAGCGACGTTTTATTTCCCTTCGTCCAGGGGTGTCAGAAATCGCAGTCGAAGCCGTAGTCGTGAGAGGAGGCGCCGGGAGAGGTCTCGCAGTCGCAGTCCTGCAAGAGGAAGAGCCCGAGAGAGGGACAGGGAGCGCGGGAGAGTAAAGAGAAAGGCAAGAAGCCCGTCTTCATCGAGGTGAGAAGTGGTGCGCTTTATTTAGGACAACTTTATGTAGCCTCATACCCTAGTTGGCAGTAAGTTTGTATTTATGTTTCTATGTACACTTGTCCATACCCCAACACCGTCAATTTTCCTCCAATAGTTCATCCTCAGCCAGCAGCAGTGGTAGTTCCAGCGCTTCACGATCACGTTCCGGTTCCCGATCTAGCTCGAGCAGTTCAAGCAGCTCCTCTGGAAGTTCCTCGCGCAGCAGCAGTGCCTCTAGTATCAGCAAACACTCCAAAACAGGTAAAGAGGACCTGAAGAAAGCCACGGTGAAACCAGTAGAGAAGCAGCTGAAAACAAAGAGCAAGAGTGCTTCAAAATCGCCACCTCCTAAGGTGGAAACAGTGACCAAGAGTAAGAGTAAAAGTAAGTCTCCTTCATCAAGTGATAGCAGTACCTCACGATCAAGGTCTCGTGAGCGGTACAAAAGATCACAAAGGTCGAGATCTGTATCTCCTAAGCCACGTAGACAGCGCTCCCCTACTCCTAAATCTTGCAAGGTGTGTATATCCAAGCTGACCAGGAATATAAACAAGGGACACATTGAAGAGATCTTTGCAAACTATGGGAAGATCAAGTCAGTTGATCTGCCACTAGACAGACTGAACTATCTCACACGAGGGTATGCTTATGTGGAGTATGATGTTGCAGAAGATGCTGAGAAAGCAATGAAGTTCATGGATGGAGCATGGATTGATGGTCAAGAGGTACAGGTGCAAATGGTCATCCCAATCAAGCCCCCTCCTCTACCACGATACCGTCCCCGCTCCCCTCCACGGCGGCGCTATCGTCCTTCCCCTCCCAGATACCGTAGACGATCTCCTCTGCCCCGGCGTGGTAGAAGAAGGTCTCGCTCTCCTCTCCCCCGGCGGAGGAGGTCCCGCAGTAAGTCAAGGTCAAGATCACCCAGGAGACGAAGAAGAAGCCGCTCCAGCTCCAATGGCTCCAGGTGACCTTTGCGCTGGGACTGGTTCAGTAATTCTTTTACCGTTATGCATCCCCTTTTTCTAATACCACGTTGCTGTATTGTATATGCACATTAATTATATTTTGCAACCCCAAGTGCAAGACAACAATGCTCCTGCATGAAGAATTGTGGCAGTCTTTCTACTGTCAGCGTTTGATAGTTCTTACAATATATTATAGCACATTATTGAAGGGGTGATGTACATATTGTAGCATTAGCCTCGTTCTCGGGCCTCCTGTTTTTGTTCTTCAGTTTGCGTTCAGTAGAAGCGGAAGAGCAGCAGCTTCTGTGCATTATACTCATGCAAACTGAAGAACAAAAATGGGAACAAGGCTATTGTAGCATACTTAGTCCTTGAAATAGCTGAAGAACATGTGCTCACTATTCAGCATAGATCCTTTAATTTGCAAAGCTATGGTATTGTTACTTGTATGACGATTGTGTTATTAAAGATATCCATGCAACATACGTTCTACCATCTTGGCCTCATTCCCAGGCCCTTGTGGAGGGTAACCTGGGAATGAGGCTATATCCATAACTGAAGAATGAGCTTTCAGTGCCCCCACCTCTTGATCAACAATCTAGTTGTTGCTATGGCAACCAAAACATGTACAGTGCAATTGTGGTTGAATAAGGGCCAGTGTGAAAGAGTGTAATATACTCGGTGCAATATGGCGATGAATCAAAAAAAACTGATCCCAATCATGTATATAATATGACAAAGAAAAACATTTGATTATGCACACTTGGAGAAACAATATATAGCTGAGTATGCTAGTGTGGTGTTGAGGGAGCAGTTAAGTCCTTCTGTATGTCTTCTGGCAGTCCCGAGTTCAGGATGGGGATGACCAAATCTTCCATGTTGGGGAAAAGCAGCTTCTTCTGCAGAGAAGAAAGTAGTGACACTAGATAAGGCCACTATTTGTTGAATAACAGTTTCTCATCACCCACCTGCACGCATCATTTTTAGGGACCTGCTTCTGTAGCCCTTATCATGCACGCGCTATTAGTTTATCGATCTCGCGCTCTAAATACAGTCAATACTGTTGATTTACATGTTGATTTGTAATCACAGCGAACTGCGAAAACAGCTAGAAGTTGTCTCCTTCCATAAAACATCAAAGTGCTTCCCCAACAGATGTTACGTACATTTTATGTTTTCTTTGTAGGGGGAACCAAACTTTGCCCGGTCGATGCATGATGGCGTTATGGTAATAGCTGCCTGCCCGCATGAACTTCAGGGAAAGTCCCTGATGAGAAACTGACTTTCAACCAATGGTGGCCTAATATAGCAAGGCTGCAGCTGTTGATCCTGATGTGACAGGGAGCTCTGCTGGTCCCTTCTAATGCTTCACCACATGTGGTGACTTTTACCTTACCCTGCTAGTACTGCCAAACAGCAAGATAATACTAGAACATCTTGCCTCGGTTTGAGGTGAAAGCAAAATGTCAGCAGTTGCTGGAAATCGAACCCGGGGGTTGGCCAAAATGTCTTCAACAAACACTGAGGTTAGGGATCTGAGCATGAAGCTAGCATATTTACAATGGGAAGCCCATAGACTCTGTCCTGAAGATGACCCATTAGTCTAGCGCAACTTACATCCACAAGATCACGGAGTTTATTCTCGATCCAGTGGGTGACGTGGGAGAGGGTGACTTGCCGTTGGCCCAGCTTGGGTTTGGCAACCAGCTCCAGCTTGGGGCTGTTCTTGAAGCCATACCTGGGTTGGGGACAGGCAGGGGACAGACACACTACAGTTCAACTTCATACAGAGACATGAGACTGTAAGGGGTGTTTGTAAGGATTTAAGGAGGTGGGGGCATGTTGTAAGACTCGTACAGGGACATGATTGAGACTGTAAGGGGTGTTTGTGAGGATTTAAGGAGGTGGGGGCATGTTGTAAGACTCGTACAGGGACATGATTGAGACTGTAAGGGGTGTTTGTGAGGATTTAAGGAGGTAGGGGCATGTTGTAAGACTCGTACAGGGACATGGTTGAGACTGTAAGGGGTGTTTGTGAGGATTTAAGGAGGTAGGGGCATGTTGTAAGACTCGTACAGGGACATGATTGAGACTGTAAGGGGTGCTTGTGAGGATTTAAGGAGGTGGGGGAATGTTGTAAGACTCGTACAGGGACATGATCGAGACTGTATCGGGTGTTGATGCATTTGGATAGATTTTTATCATACAGGGACATTAGACTGGTGTGTCACTGAGGAGTTTCATATGAGTGGTTGGGTGTGTTATCACAATTGTGCAGGGCAACGAGGTCGGCAGTACATCACTAATATTTCCAGGTTGGGGGAGAGGAACAAGGGAGCGCACACTACTCTAAGAGGTCCTGACATTTAGAGCTCAACATATGAGGTTGTTTCTGGTAGTCTCTTGAACATAACTAGCTTATATGCTTGCTGATCTCTCACTGCAAGATACCATAGATTGGGAAATTTTCGCATTAAAAATACCTTGCGCCTTAAGTAATAAATATTTGTAATAATGTAACGTGTATACAAACACCACTTTGTCTAATTTTGATCATTTATTGCACCAACAATAATGTTTTAATGGCGAAAATTTCCTGATCCACAGTACGTGTGCAGCAAACTGTATGGGGGGAGGAGGGCAGTATACGTACAAAGCTAGGTATACACAACATACCATATAGTGTCCGTTTGAGGAGGGGGAATGTTGACGACCAGTACCCCATCCAGCCTCTTCACCTCCACCGTCAGCACAAGGGGGTAGCTGGCTGCCTTCTCAGCTGCCTTGCGGACAATCTTTGTGTTTGCCACTCGCTTGCCAATCTTTGTGACAACATTCATTAAGGCTTTCTTTCGAGAGGTATGTTCCTGGGCGGAAGAGTGGAGATGGGCGGGAGAATGTAGGTTGCTCATAGAGCTGAGCTAGAGTTCAGGAAGAGAAGGTAGTAACACATCAACTGATAAGTTCTGTTACTTGCCTAATGATGACCAATATAGCCAGCTTCTATTGGCAAGAACTGGCACCTAGAAAGCATCATGTACATACTACATACATACATGTGCTGCTTTTCATTCAGAAAGTTTAAATCTTGCATACTTAGCAGGCCCCAAGCCAGGATTTTCAGAAGTGGGATTCCAGTTACCCCTGGGTAAAGGTGTGGGAGGGGGCACACAAAACACAAAAGTTCTGAGAGTAGATCAGAGAAGGTACGACTTGGTGACGTCACTAAAAATGTAATTACTGCGTAGCTTTTTGTAGTCTTAGAGGCTTTTATTTCAACTCTTCTTTGTGGCCTGCACAGGCGCCGGTCCCTGGGGTGCTCTCGAAGTGCAAAGTTCAAACTCGAATACAAAAGTAAGCAGAGGATAAGTACACTCACTAAGTGAGGGGCCGACCAGGTATCACGGTGTTTGCTTGACTTGTCGGTCGATGCACTTTCATTTCTCAAAAATATCAAAACGATAGCCCGCTTTAACAGTGCTCAAACAGATTGATGATTTTACTATTGCAGTTTATATATGAAGGGGGAGGGCCGCTCTAGTATCACGTGATGCTGTCGTACTCCACTGAGCCCAGATGACGAATTTCACATCACTTTTCATGTCAGTGAAGCGGTTAGTACTCTTCTCATTTCAGACTGAGAAACTATACACATGTACATGATGTCTGTGGATGCTGGTCTAATGCAACACGCATGAACCAGTGTGCGGCAAAATCTATTTCGAAGTCTTTGAACAAAATGACAGTGACTTCCTATGGCACTTATAAATGGTAGTTGTGTGGAGCTTGACACTGTATGGAATCCTAAAAGGAGGTTCATGTAAATCCCTAGAGCCCCCACTCTCTCCATATGGGCCCGTTAGTGTCAACATACATGTGGCTTTATAGCACACCAACATAGCCTGATTTGTGCAACATTGGCACAGCTTCGAACTAAAGAATGTATAATTATTCCTTGAGGGGTCTCTGGTAATAATAGTCCTTGATTACACTCCTAGCCTCATTCCCAGTCCTCATTCCCAGTCCTCATTCCCAGCTATCATAGTGAGAAGTGCTACTTGTGTAGAGGTTTTCAGGTAGCCTCGTTCCCAGGCTCCCACACTCCGGAATGCAAACATTGAAGTTGTGCAGGTGTGGAGAGCCTGGTATTTTTTCTCACGTGAGAAGCGCCAAAGGTAGAAAGGCGGTAGAAAGATTTTACTTGTGCGTGGGCGTACCCGAGACTCAGAACAGGAAAAAGAGCGAAGGTGGTGGCCAACTTAGTATATGTATCTAGTTATCGGGGGTTGAATATCATACACACCGAGCGTTGAATGCATAGTTGGTTGAACAACATGCAAAACATTGCCTTTCTGTTTTAGTCCTATTTTGGTTATGTCATGCTTACGTAGAAAAGATACCAGGCTCTCCCTGCAATACATATTCGCATTCCGGGGGAGCCTGGGAACGAGGCTAGTTTTCAGGTTGGTTGTTCGTAAAAATTTGAAACCTGTTTATGTGTGCATGAATTTTCTGCTTCTTTTGGATCCAAGTCTCTCAAAGTATAGCATTCGTGAGGCAATCATTGAGCAAATTCAACCTCTCCTCTGGTTTCGATGGTGCCACAATGCACAAAAAACAGAAGGTCATTCTGCGCGTGCATCAGCCAAACCAACCTGAAACACTGCACGTGATAATAGCTGTAATGAAGGATTGGGAGCATGGCTATAATACACCAACCTGTGTCGGAGTGCCCGCCTCCTCCACTGAGTTTGCAAGAGACCCTCCTTCCTCATCTGACCCACTGTCAATTTCATCATCAGGGTCCACTGAGGATCCAGCTGCCGTGATCTTCCTCCCACCATGGAACGAGTGAGAGGATGTCTTTGCAGGCTGAGGAGAAAGCCTGTAGGGTGAAGAACAGAGCCATCAATCTGACAGACAGGCTTGTGGAAGCATGCTATGTGCATCCAGCTGTGTTGGTGTAAACCAAAGAAATACTGGAAGTGGGAGGGAGAGCGGGTTTAGATCTACTTACAGGCTCAAGATCACTAGCATCATAACCACATGGGAGGAGGAAAAGTCCAAGCCTCTCTCCCTGGGTACAAAGCTACAAGTTTACAAGTTCCACATTGACAACAGAGGGGTCGAGGTAGCCTTGTTCCCAGGCCACTCCCAGATTTTATCTTGCAGCTGTGGAGAAAAATCGTTTTTTCTCCAGGGCTGCGAGATAAAATCTGGGAGTGGCCTGGGAACGAGGCTAGGGTTGAGGCACAGCTGTCAGGGGGAGTAAGGAACAACTGTCAATCTACGTACCTGACGCTGTCCTTGTTCTTGATGAAGGAAGGTCCTTCTCCCTCCTCCTTGTTCCCAAACTTCAACTTTGTCTCGATGGTCATCACAAAGAGCCCTTCATAGGTCACATCCAGATACACCCATATTCCACGTAAGTCCAGCTTCGGGCCTTCACGCAGGCTGTTGATCACTGGCATATCATTGCCAAGCTTGACGTCGGTCAGTCGAAGCTGCTCCATGAAAGGGGGTGTTTTCACTCGGATCAACTTTCGCTGGATCCGGGTCATAACCCATGTCTTCCATCTCTCATCGTGCCACACATCCCAGCAGAGCCTTGCTGCAAGCGCATTCACCCAGTCCGTCTCCTTGGGCTGCTTTGGAGGGCGGGAGATGTGGGTGAAGCCATATTCATCGAGAGAGCCTGAATGTTTCAACTGTACAGCAGTCACCGTTATTCCACTAGACTGTGAAGGAGGATCGACACTTGTTCCCGTAGCAGCACTAACAGCACTGGTGCTAGCAACCAGGTCTCTTCTCGCCTGCGTCTGTGTTGATGTCTTTGATATTCTTACGGGTTCCTCCTCACTATCTACATGGTACTTAACTTGGGGCGACGGCTGTCTCTCTGCGTGTGAGCGAGTACCTTTTGCGCGGAGCTTGCTGTGTGTTCCACTGGCATCCTTGTCCTGAAGGGAATCCGCAGGAAAGTACTGCTCCATGTAGGCAAAGAATTCCTTCTGTCTCTCGATTAGGCAATCAGATTTGATTCCACTGGCAGCACTCTTTAGTCGTCGAAACCAGTCCTCCTTCACTCTAGAAGTCGGGGTGAAAATGTAGACATGAAAACGCTCCGCTGGCCATGATATTTTGATGGGAAACTTCTTACTCCAACGACGCTTGCGATTTTCAGCCACTTCCGGCGGTACAAGTGAAATGCTACACTGACGAATGTCCACCTTTTTACTTGTGAAGTGCTCCGATTCCCAGACTTTTATGGTGAGAGTGAAATCTTCAACCAACTCCAGTTTGGCCTTGACTCTGTGGCTTGGATGGTGGGTTGCAAGATTGTAGTTCCAGGTAGCCGTGAATTTGCTGCTCTGTTGTGGGAAAGTGGAAGTTGACGTAAGAAAAATGATTCACAAGTTGGCCCAAGACGCAAGAAAAGGGATTCACATAACATGAAATAAATAACTAACATGCAAGACAGAGGAAGCAACGTACATCAAATCTGAGGCATGTTGGCCATTGCAATGGGGCACACACACCACCAACACTGAAAGCAATTGTGGGATTGGAAATTGATGAAGCCCTTAATGGGCTCAGTTCACCTCCATCCTAACAGTTTACTTTAACAGTAAACTGAAAACTGTTGTATGCCTTCTTCAAAGTATAACCTCAAGTAGCCTTGTTCCTGAGCCTTCTTCAAAGCGTTCATCACCTACAGTACAAAATTCCCCGCAGAAGTGAATTTCATACTGCATCTGCATGAAGGACTGGTAACAAGGCTAACTCTGAGTCTGCTATCACTGGATACATCTTGGAATAACACACTGTGTAGGGTGATCTGATACGATACTACATTCTCAGCATTGGTAGCATTCCTGAGATCATCTCGACTGGAATAAGTGAGTTTAGGCATTGGTGGGCAGTGGGCATCTACTAGGCTACGTAGTGCATAAACTAAAACTGAAACACAAAGGATGGTGAAGGTCAATAGCTATGTTTACTAAGTCAAAGCCAAAACCATGGTTGATATTGATCAAGACTGACTGCTGCACACACGTAATGTTGTACTACGTGATCTAGTACATGATAGAAGGGTTTTTACCAGCAAGAAATAACAAGAGAGTGTACCCAGTAAGAACAATGGCTAATGTTGACAAAGACTAACTCATTACAGAGGCTTGAAGGGTTGACATGAAAGTAGTCTCATACCCAGGCCACATTTTTCTCATGACCTGGGTACGAGGCTAACGTGAAAGTTGTACAGAGGCTTGAAGGGTTAACGTGAAAGTTGTACAGAGGCTTGATGGGTTAATGTGAAAGTTGTACAGAGGCTTGAAGGGCTAACGTGTAGTTGTACAGAGGCTTGAAGGGTTAATGTGAAAGTTGTACAGAGGCTTGAAGGGTTAACGTGAAAGTTGTACAGAGGCTTGAAGGGTTAACGTGAAAGTTGTACAGAGGCATGATGGGTTAATGTGAAAGTTGTACAGAGGCTTGAAGGGTTAACGTGAAAGTTGTACAGAGGCTTGAAGGGTTAACGTGAAAGTTGTACAGAGGCTTGAAGGGCTAACGTGAAAGTTGTACAGAGGCTTGAAGGGTTAACGTGAAAGTTGTACAGAGGCTTGAAGGGTTAACGTGAAAGTTGTACAGAGGCTTGATGGGTTAATGTGAAAGTTGTACAGAGGCTTGAAGGGTTAACGTGAAAGTTGTACAGAGGCTTGAAGGGCTAATGTGAAAGTTGTACAGAGGCTTGAAGGGTTAACACAACATGTTTAGGCTGCATTAGAAATACAAGGGGAACAGCGTGGGCAAAAGCTGAAGCAAAGGTAAAACGACATTGCTGGTAGATTTGGTAACTGGTGGTAGATTTCCCCAGAAAACCTGGCAGTTAAGAAATCCGTGCCGTCGAGTACATGATGTACAGCATGTGAGCCTAAAAAATGTCTGGCACCTGAATCGTGATCACAGTTACGTACATGAACATAGCTACTTATGTATATACAATCTTGGATAAGCTGAGCAAAAAATCAAATAAACAGTTACTATAAACACCCATCCACCACCACACAAACAGAAAGTCAGGTGACCAAATTTTATGCTGCCTAACTGACCTTTGTACAGTACCTACTTCATCTGTGTCTAAGGATGTGCAGTGTATTGTGTGTTAATAGCAGAATGGTTCGCAGGAAGTCGTGGTTTCAGCTGCTACTTACTGCTGTTATGTCTTAGGTTCAAATCACAGCTGGATCTCGGAATTTTTTTCCGTGGATTTATTTCTTGGTCATAACAGTATTATGCATGTACTTTGTAGCAAACAGTAACTCGTACATGTATGTATGTAGCTATATCAATTTCATGAGATATATCTTCATTAATTTTAGAAGCTAGATGAAAAAACATCCATAGGCTGATCAGTGTCTCATCGAGCAAAAAATTGTGTGGCCAGATTGCAACATGGAGGAGGAAAAAGTAGCTCCTCCCAGGCTCTCCCCACAAAATGATTTACAGGGGAAGACTGGGAATGTGGCTACTGTACACTGCACCACATTCTCAATATCAGTGTGTGGCTACTGTGACCCGTACCACATTCCCAATATCAGTGTGTGGCTACTGTGACCCGTACCACATTCCCAATATCAGTGTGTGGCTACTGTGACCCGTACCACATTCCCAATATCAGTGTGTGGCTACTGTGTGTACATACAGTGTGGCCTCATTCCCAGGCCACTCCCAGATTTTATCCCACACCTGATTTTCTCCACAGATGCCAGATAAAATCTGGAAGCGGACTGGGAGTGAGGCTACATAAAGTATGCTTTACAGCTTACGACCTTTATCCTACCTGATATACTCTGATGGTGTCAAAGTTGACGTTCATTCTTTTGACGAAGGATTCTGACAGTTGGATGGAACTGCTTGTTTTCCCCTTCACTTCCCCGCTTCTCTCCACTTGATGGACATAGTACACAAACGCCACTCCGAGCGTAAGATATACGAGCAGGAATCCAGCGAGTAGACCAGCAAGGTAATCGGAGAAGTTGAGTGAGTAGTAGAGGTAGAGAATGCCTGCCAACAGCAAGTGGTATGCCATTGGAAGAGAGGTCTGCTGTGATTCGTCACTATCAATGATGGCATTCTCGTTTTCACCGACAGTCTTGCCCCTTTTGGTAGCATCCCTTCTTTGCAAAGGACCATCTTGTATATTGCCAGAGAGGGAGAGCTTATGTACATCCCTTTGCTTCACAAAGTCATCAGGAGATAGCTTGTCATTTGGCTGTTTACCATTCTGAAGGTGTGAATCACTTGACAGTGATGGGGAGACAGATGCTAGCTTCAGAGGTGAGACAGATGCTAGATTCGGAGGTGAGCTTCCGAGTGGCTTGACCAGTTTCACCTGAGCTCTTTCATCAGTCTTCTCTCTCGGAAGATCCTCACGCTTCTCTGAAGATGTCTTCTCACCCACTTCAGTACCTTGGGTGCCACCCAGCTTGCGATTTGTGTCTTTCCGTTGCAGATTTGGAGAGTAGTTGGGTCTTGGAGGTGGCATTTTGCCCTCGCTGTTTCGCTTTGTAGGTGGAGGATGGCGTGATGGAGGACTAGATGGTCTTAGTGGTTTGGCTTTTTTTGATTTCTGCTTCGATTGATCTACAGCAAAGTAGTCTTCCTGGATTGGAAACAGATCATCTTTATCAATGTATTCAAATGAGCCTATACCTGAAGTTCCGTTCTCCTCAAAATGTTTTCGTCTTTCGCGTAGATCATGGAAAATGTCTCCTGAAGGAGAGTCAGGAATGAGAGGGTGGTTGGTTGCAGAGGTGAACAACGGATGGCTGTTGGATTGTGTCTGTAGCCTTGAATCAGAGATGGTGTCAGTGTCTGAACTAGCAGCTGGAGAAGAGCTCAATCTGCCTCCTTTCTGGCTACATGCACGACCATCTCTCTGTTGAGCCAAACTAGAGTTATTGTCAGATGTTTCAATCAATGGTGGGTAATCAACAGGGATTTCGGCCACCCTTGGTGCATGAATGTGGGTTTCACTCACTTCCACTTTTGTGCCATGTGTTTCTTCACTGGGGGTGTGGCTCGTTTCAGACTTGCTTTCTTCAACCTCAACCTTTTCAACTTCCTGTTCGATGATTGCTGCACTAGGATGGCTGGGTTCAAAACGGATCTCACCCTCATCGCTAGACGGTGGGGAACTGAGAGGAGAATCGTGAGGAGAGATGTGATCTTTGAGTCTCAGGGCCTCGATACCATGTTCCAGGAGTTCCTCAAGACTTGGAAGCTCAGGGAGGCCAGGTTCAGTCATCAACTCAGCTTCATCCAGGTCGTCGTCTTTGGTACAGTCACGAGGAAGACGGCCTACATCAGCATCATGATCAGAGGGCAGTAATCCTTCAGACTCCTCACTTGTCATGTCAGTCTGTCCAGCTGGCACATGGGTATGTTGATGACCCTTGTTACTATTGATAACATCCTTCGTTTCATACAATGAACCTTCCATTGTCACAGCCTCTTCAGGTTCACGTGGTTTCACAGACTGTGGTACAGTTTCCAAGTGGACTTCTGACTGTGACCCATTGTGTTCCAACACAAGACCATTGCTGTTGAGGGTGTGTATAGGTACATCTGCAGAAGTGGGTGTTGACAATGTGTACTGTTCTAAAGTGGTGGTTCTGTCATCATCTTTATGCTCTCCTTCCATCATATCCAACGTAGCTGCAACCTGTCCTAGAAGTGGGTCGCCCTGTTGCTCCTCCAACTCAGGTAAATCCTCCTCACCTTCAGAATGTTCCAACCCCCCTGAGTGACTCTGGTCATAGGAGGGATGCTCAACGACTTGCCAGCCTGCTGGTTCATCGAAAAAAGGGTTGGAGAACTCGTCTTCTCTTAAGGCTGATTCAAAGTCTTCGTCAATGCAGCTCAGTTGGACGCCTGACGATTTTGGAGAGCTACTCCAGTTCTTCAGAGCTGGCGGAGGAGGGAGGACGCGACCATACACGTTACCACGTCTCGATCGTGATTGATGCTTTCTCTCCGCTTGTACGTGCGTCTGGACGGATCGAATTCGATCTTTCGCCGCCTCTTTTGCCCGTCGTATTATTTTTTTCGACATAACGTTCTAGCAGGGGTATATAATTTGTACTACACACACTGTACACTGTAGTCTACAGGCGGTCATCATGTATTGTGTGGTATATACACATTGCGTCATCGTCATATGATTGGCAGACGTAATTAGGGAATTCCCCACGGCAAAAGACAAGGTCATCTTTTGCGAGTGATGGGTCTCATACGGACGGTACTGTTGCTAACGGGTTTTCTGTGCATGCTTGTGGAGGCAGGGAAGGAGGGTAGACCGTACTGCATCATTGGAGCTGGTCCTTCAGGCATGTCACAGTCTGTTACTTGAATTTGCAGCTTGTTTTCTTTTTAATTTGCACCTCCTTGTTCTTAGGATTGCAACTAGGATATTTCTTACACCGTGCTGGAAGGGACTATGTCATATTTGAGAAAAATTCCACAGTGGGTGAGTGCCACAGGGTGGGCTTACTTAATTAAGCTGCCCATTTTCTGTCATTTAGTCTCTTACGGCCGGATCCTACACGCCAGACTATGGTTCATGCCAGATCCTACACGCCAGACTATGATTTCTTGTGGCCAGATCCTACACGCGAGACTATGGTTCATTTAGTCTCATGTGGCCAGATCCTACACGCAGCAAGACTATGGTTCATTTAGTCTCTTGTGGCCAGATCCTACACGCGAGACTATGGTTCATTTAGTCTCTTGTGGCCAGATCCTACACGCAGCAAGACTATGGTTCATTTAGTCTCTTGTGGCCAGATCCTACACGCGAGACTATGGTTCATTTAGTCTCTTGTAGCCAGATCCTACACACGAGACTATGGTTCATTTAGTCTCTTGTGGCCAGATCCTACACGCAGCAAGACTATGGTTCATTTAGTCTCTTGTGGCCAGATCCTACACGCGAGACTATGGTTCATTTAGTCTCTTGTGGCCAGATCCTACACGCAGCAAGACTATGGTTCATTTAGTCTCTTGTGGCCAGATCCTACACACGAGACTATGGTTCATTTAGTCTCTTGTGGCCAGATCCTACACGCAGCAAGACTATGGTTCATTTAGTCTCTTGTGGCCAGATCCTACACGCGAGACTATGGTTCATTTAGTCTCTTGTGACCAGATCCTACACGCAAGACTATGGTTCATTTAGTCTCATGTGGCCAGATCCTACACGCAGCAAGACTATGGTTCATTTAGTCTCTTGTGGCCAGATCCTACACGCAAGACTATGGTTCATTTGGTCTCTTGTGGCCAGATCCTACACGCAGCAAGACTATGGTTCATTTAGTCTCTTGTGGCCAGATCCTACACGCAGCAAGACTATGGTTCATTTAGTCTCTTGTGGCCAGATCCTACACGCAGCAAGACTATGGTTCATTTAGTCTCTTGTGGCCAGATCCTACACGCAGCAAGACTATGGTTCATTTAGTCTCTTGTGGCCAGATCCTACACGCAGCAAGACTATGGTTCATTTAGTCTCATGTGGCCAGATCCTACACGCAGCAAGACTATGGTTCATTTAGTCTCTTGTGGCCAGATCCTACACGCGAGACTATGATTAATTTAGTCTCTTGTGGCCAGATCCTACACACGAGACTATGGTTCATTAGGCAGCAGCAACTTCTGACCTTGGATGCCAATTTGCACTTCAGCCAGGAAACCATTTACTTACTTAGCATGTATAGTGGTTAGGGTATAAGCTTATGCATAGCTGTGAAGTAGCCTCATTCCTAAGCTCTCCCAAAAGGCTGTTGGTGGCCTTGGAATGAGGCTTGTCATGAACTTAACCAGTGTCCCAATGAGAATGGGCCTAGACACATAAATTAGCTCAGAATACAATCTATAGTATAATAACCCATGGACATGTAAGAACAGAGTCTACCTCTCTATTTAGGAGCCTTCTTCCTCCACTACCCAAGGCACAGGACCCTCATCTCCATCAACAAAAGATTCACAGGTAAGTACGCTCTCATGAATCATGAAATAAGCAAGCACTCAGGTTTTTGGGAATTTAACTTACCCTTCTTCATTGGAGCTGGACATAGCTGGCTTCTTGCTTACATTTAAATACTATAGTATTTGTAATAGCTGTATGTAATCTATAGCCTTTATAGCACTGCTTAACACACTTTCAAAAACACTTCAGCAATAAATCCACTACATTGCATCCACTCATGTTATGAACCCTAGGCCTCCATTTTTCCACTTACATATATTATTGTTCCAGAGGAGGTTGGAAGCTAGTAGTTAGTGGTGCGCACGGGATAGCAATTAGTGCTACGTGAGTGATGTAATCGTACGGGCTGCCATAGAGGCCCCTAGTGAGATGTGAATTTCTTCATAGTGTCTGTGTGCCTGTCTAGTGTCTTTCCTCCCAGAGCCGGCCGTTTCCTCTCTTCCGTGCAGGTAGCACCAACAAGGAGTTTAACTTCCGCCATGACTGGAACACACTCATCAGTGATGATGAGAGTCTGCAGATGAGATACTACTCAAAGAAGTATTTTCCTCATGCAGATGACTATGTATGTTTGTTTGTTCTTTCATTAAGAGTATTTATTTATTGCAAGAAGAGCAATAGGTATAGCCAGCAGCTAAAAAACAAACAGTCAACAAATGCCAGAGCAGATGTTCACCAAAGTAGTGCCAAGAGAAGAGGATGATATTTACTATGTGGACTAAGATATGCACAACTTCAAGTGGTGGTTTCTCGGTTGGCTCCAGCATTGCTGACGTGTTTTAGTTCTCATCAGGCAAGGTTGGAAAAAGTTGAAAGCAGAGAACTGTCTTATGTATAACTGAGGAACCACCGTTTTGAGTT
The DNA here is from genome assembly GCA_949130485.1 of Agelas oroides. NCBI lineage: Eukaryota > Metazoa > Porifera > Demospongiae > Agelasida > Agelasidae > Agelas > Agelas oroides. Next base: position 6,986,380 of record OX422195.1, read on the forward strand.
TTCATGAACTTCACTTGTTTGTACATCTCACCACAAGCCTGCAGTTTCTTGATGTGTTGCTGTAGATGTACTAGCTTCCAACCAGAACAGTGTCACTAGAGCAGTTCACATTCAAACATGTCCTTGGTTGTGTATCAGTCTACTAAGTAGTGAGAAATACCATACTATTGTATGATAATAGTGCTGAATGTTGCACATGGCTGAGCAGAGAACTTCAGCAATTCTTTGAGTTACTTGTCATAGAACAGGACTACAGAAGTAGGAGCAATATGTTTGCAAAAGCAAAGACAAATTTTTACCTCTAGAAGCTCTAAGCTCTTTCAACTCCAGGAGCGGTCTTCCAAAGGAAGAAGGGGTAAAAAAAAAAACACTTTACCTGGGAAGTGACAGGTGGGACTCAAACCCGGGGCTTGTAGTCACAAGTATACATACTGAACACTTCACAAAGTGGACTTGAAACAAAAGAGTCAAGTTCTTTGATCAACCTGTGCAGTCCAACAAAACATCTTGTTAATACAAGTCATTTTTCATTTGCTCAAAATCTTAAAAACATTTATTCAGATCTTAGCTGCTGCATAACTCATTCTCAAAGTCTTACCTGCAACTGCACAGATCCGCTACCTGCAAGACTATGCTCAGAAGCTAGATCTGAGGGTGCAGTACAACACAGAGATAGTCGAGGTGGACAGGCAGCAGTCTGAGAGTGGACTCTTCCATCTGAGGGACCAGAATGGCACCAGCTACTTCTGCCAAACACTTGTTGTCAGGTATTGTGTGTATCTTTGGTAGAACGTTTGTTTGTGTTTTGCTTTAAGTATCTTCTGGAGAATGTTTGATATACTTGTTTTAGTTTTGCTCTAATCCTGTTTCTCAGCACTGGTTTATGGGTTCCCAACATTCCTTCTGATGTCAATGGGCTAGAGCATGCTGTGGTAAGGAGGGAAGGAGGTTGCTCTTAGTCATGCTGTATCTTGCAAGTGTGTGTGTGTGGTACAGGCTGTTTGTCAGCCCATGAAGTTCAAAGGGAATGTGAATGCTATAAACCACACACTGTAATGTGAGCTAGCTAGCCTCACCTTCCCACTGTCCAGTTTTTGATCACTTCCAGTATTCAAAGACAGAAGTGGATCAATATCTACCTCGGTAGTGAGGAAATATTGAGGCCTTTTCTTGTAGTCTCTGTCCATGGACTGGGGTCTCAAACACTCACAAAGTAAAAAAAAAAAAAAGTACTGCATGCTCATCATCAAAGAACACATGCTTGGAACATGTTCCCTTGGTAAAGTACCGATCCGTCTACCTAAGGTTACTCAAATGAAAAAATAAGTACCAACCTTCTTCCTCTGTTCTAGTATGCCTACTGCAGGTGATCAAAAGTTGGACGGTGGGAAGACCTGGGAACAAGGCTAACTCTGGGACTACTGCTCTGTTAATCTTACCTTGCTATGATATTTTCTTCCAGGGTTATGAGTCAGTGTCCACTGATCCTGACGACTTTGAAGGAAAAGTGGTACTCATCCTTGGAAGAGGTGATGCTATTGCTGCAGAGAAAAGGGATTAAATATTTGCTAGGATTGGCCTGACCAATTATCACCAGTATCAAAGGTGGCAGTCACTAAGAGTAATGGCCCAATTTAGCCAAGTAATGCAAGGAATTTAAACTCCTGCTTGAGGTTTGAGAACATTTTCTTTGCTGGTTATATTAATGCCTAGTCGCAAAAATTAATGTTTTGATAGTGTAATGCTAACTTGTCTGAGCCCTAGTTACAGTACCGAGATATTATAGATGTGTTTTTCTTGCAGGTAACGCAGGATTTGAGACTGCGGACAGTATCGTGGGTAGTGCTGCCTACATCCACATGGCTAGCAGGTGTGAGAAAATAGATCATTGCAGATTTAGTAGAGTAACAACATGCTTTTCTTCCTGTCCCATACATGATTAGGTCTCGGATCAGGATGGCCTTCCAGACGCATTACGTTGGCGATCTGAGGTCAGTATGGCGTATAAAACATCTCCAAGCAAACTTGACAGCGTGTTTACCATGTACAAACCAACTACCATAGTAAACAAAACTTTGCAGGCCAGTAGCCGGGTGAAATTGCTTGCTACTAGCTAGCTATCAATAAATGTGGAAGATTTGAACACCTGTGCGCATGTATGTGCTGCACGTTGGTGTAGATAATGACCTCCCAGTGTATTTACTTGCAGGGCAATTAACAACAACCTTGTAGACACCTATCAGTTGAAGTCACTCGATGGACAGTTTGGTAAAGAAATTACAAATGCAAATATGCAACTGTGACACCAGGATATTTAATTTTCTCTACAACTCATTAACCTGTAATTATATGGCACTTTACAGAAGCGGACCCTACAGAACAAGGCAGTGCAACCATTGCGAAGGAAGGTGGCAAATTCTACCTCCGCGGCCCTGAAATGGAGGATGAGGAACTGGGTAGGTTCTCTGCTAACTATCTTTAAGGTTTCAATACTGAACTCAATCTGATGAACTGAGTTGTAGTGTGCTGTGTGGCAGGATCTGGGCAGGGAATGTGACATGAGTATGTAGTAGCTAGACCATGTGACTGAGTTGTAGTTTGCTGTGTGGCAGGATCTGGGCAGGGAATGTGACATGAGCATGTAGTAGCTAGACCATGTGACTGAGTTGTAGTGTGCTGTGTGGCAGGATCTGGGCAGGGAATGTGACATGAGTATGTAGTAGCTAGACCATGTCAGCACTTATATATAGACTTACAGAATTTGATGTGAGGTATTCCCTATAGAAATTGCTGGTAAAGTATATATTATGTTAGACCTTTTTTGGGAAAATTTTAAGAAGTGGCAAAGGTGCAAATAGTATGTGGGGAAAAAGATCTAACATACTTAGTAGCCACAGGAGCTTATGAATTCATGGCGCTCATAAGCTCCTGGTAGCCATCGTCCCTGTCCTCATTAACTGACTAATGAGCTCCTAGATCCTCCATAATCAGGGAAGAAAAGTCTGTTACCACGGTGATGGCTACTATAGGAAGTTTTAGAGTATGTAGTTATTTGTTTCCACTGAGCTCAGTGATGACATTACACTGCACCTGAGTTCTAATTCCTGTGCACAGTAGCTGTAGTACTTGCACACGTCCATCAGCAACTTGGTAATTTTGATCCAGTCATATGTCTTGATCTTGTCACAGATAATGCAGTATTTGAGCATCCATACGATGTTGTCATCAGATGCCTAGGTTTTAAAGTAAGGAATAAAGTACTACACTGGTAGACGCTCCTCTTTCTCCCCCTCCTCCTCCTCTTCCTCCTCTTCCTCCTCCTCCTATTTCTCTTATTTCTCCTCCCATTTCTTCTCCTCATCTTCCTCTTTCTCTTCTAATTCCTCCTACTCCTCCTCCTATTTCTCCTCCTCCTATTTCTCCTCCTCTTCTTCCTCTTCCTTCTCCTCTTCAGGCTAAGTAGCTGTAATATGTAAATGTTAGGACGTTGTCACTAAACCATACATATCTCTTGTGTAGTTTGATTTCTCTATCTTCAATGAGAAAGTGCGGCCAGGAGATGCACCAGCTGGAGTGGACAAATATCCTCATATCCAAGCAAACTATGAGGCTGTTGATGTTCCAGGGATGTTTTTTGGTAAGTAAACATACCTGAGATATTTCTTCATTATTTGCCATGCAATTGCAGTACACAAGTCACCCTTGCCAACAGTCCTTGCTATTTTGATGTTGCATGACAGTTATATGCAATCTAGGCCTGCCTGCCTTGTTTATTCAGGAAGATGTGGTTCATTGATTGTTCATGCACAAAGTGATTTCATAAACAACTTTGCAGCTTCACTGTTTGAAAAGGGAAGGCGGATCAGTTGGAATGTACGGCACCGGAAATCCTGTTCACCTACCCACCCCTAACTAGCCCTTACCCTTCCTGTGTGTTAACTAATCTGAATTCCCAGTGCCATGTATTCCAACTGGTCTGGGATGGCTTCAGTTTACCTACGGCTATTTCTGTCTGATGGTTATGTTAACTTAACCAGAGGCTGCGTAACCTTGCGTTGTTTTATCTTTTTCCGAGCAGCAGGCACATCCACCCATTCCCTGGATTTTAAGAAGTCTGCAGGGGCATTCATTCACGGCTTCAGATATACAGGTAGTTAAGTATTCATTCACTATAGACTATTAGTTAGGTAGCCTCGTTCCCAGGCCACTCCCAGATTTTATCTTGCAGCTGTGGAGAAAAAATTCCAGATTTTTCTCTAGCCTCGTTCCCAGGCCGTTCCCGCCTCCAGTTTTTGATCGCTTGCAGTATAAGAACGGAGGGGAAGGCCTGGGAGAAAGAGTCACGTGTGTGACGTCAGGTAGACGTGAGGGTAGACGTGAGGGGGGCGGTGCCTGACGAAGAATCTCGAGGTCCTTCTTGTAATATCTTGTCAAAGAACTTGAGACTGTAACATTCGAAAGACAGCGTCAATACAGCTCATTGTTTGGTAGACTCGAGGCTGATCAACGCAAAGTTTGTGAGTTACAACGATCGAGCACCGCCCCCCTCACGTCTACCCTCACGTGTACCTGACGTCACGCACGTGACTCTTTCTCCCAGGCCTTCCCCTCCGTTTTTATACTGCAAGTGATCAAAAACTGGAGGCGGGAACGGCCTGGGAACAAGGCTAATTTTTTCTCCACAGCTGCGAGATAAAATCTGGGAGTGGCCTGGGAACGTGGCTAGTATTTAGGTATTCATTGACTATGGACTATTAGTTACATGGTGTGCTCAATTGGAAACGTATCGGTAAGAGCAACAAAAAGAAGTTTGTTGTGCACACTTTGGCATACTTCCACCCCTCACAATCCTTTTGTGGCAGATCTTGCAGATCGCCTTCAAGTGATCAGTGATCATCACAAATGCTGAAGTGTACCCAAATTGGGCTTTACAACTTCGAGTTGGCCATCACAGTAACTGGTACCCTAGTTTAGAAATGCTAATACTGTCACCGGGGCATCTTTACAAGTGGCCACATGGTCCTACGAATATATATCCTCTACTCGTGCGTACCGATGAATTGATACCGATAAAGGATTGTTCTATTGCAATTGTGAAATCCTTAACATTACCTCCACAAATATGCAGTGCGGGCACTCTTCAACCACTTACAATGGCACTACCATGGTGTTCCCTGGCCGTCTGCCACTTTTCCATCCTCTGATTTACTAAACCACCTGGTCAAGAGGATCAATGAAGCTTCTGTACGTTGACAGTTTGTGGTGTCTCTCAATGTACAATAGCTAGCTATCATGAATGTTTACTTTCTAGAGATGTAAATACATAATATGTACTGTACAGTCTTATACTATAGCAAATGATCATTAATTTTAATCATGACAGGGTCCCTACCAAATGTTTGGGGTGCTTGGTGATGTCGCTCTTCTCAGTGAGTTTCTGTAATGCATATTGAAACAGTACATTTCAATTCCTTCTATAGATGGTTTTCATGGGGCGTGGCTTCACTTCCGGAGGGCAAGAGTCGGGGTCTGTGTTTTAAAGTGCAGCTGTGTGCAAAATACAGGCTAGTAAGCGCTACATCGAGTCCTTACCATCAGTGCTGAAAGATAAAAGAAGCTGCTTCTCTCAGTGGAATGTCCACCGTACACCTGCATCGTGATCGCGCACTTGCCCTCTGGAAGTAGGATGCTTAATTGACGTTTGTAAACCATCTATCTATATTGCATTCCAGTATCTTGTGTCAGAGTACTGTATTGTGCTTGCATGCTATGTATTCTGTTCTTCCATGCATGTATATAGGGAGCAATGGTTCTGTAGTTTATCTTGAGGAGGTACCACTACAGGCACTCCCTATGTTCCAAGGTACTGTAAGTGTTGTAGTTATCAGAGTCAAATTTAGATTCTGCTAATTGTTGTAACTGAGCAGCCAGTTGATACAAGATACAAGTATGTGCTGATTAGACAACCATGTTAATTTTATTCCAGTTCTACTCTCATTACTGATCATCTGGATATGTCTCATTACAGCTCTATATGTTTGGGCATTCTTTTGCTTGCACTACCGACTTTGAGGTCAAGCTAGTTGTGGATGCAATTTTGTTCAGTAATGTAATGCATTTGTATAATGTGCCTGCCACTGTTGTAATTACTAGCTAACATGTAACAATTTTACAGAACTGACTGGTCACGAGATTGAAAGCTTCATCATATGGAACTTTGAGTATGGAAAAGACTACTCTGGGCCTGAGTGAGTCTGAGCAAAGAATACACACTTCACACCCAACCTAGCTATACATGTGTACATTGCTCTTCTTGGAGTTCTCTACCTGTAAATGTCTGCAAATGTGCCAAACTCCAATCATTGTGTGATCTTTATGGTCTATGTTGTCTACTATGTAGACTGGTTATGTCTGCTTTTAGCCTGAGGGCACATTATGCTTATTGTTACTAGCCTCATTCTAGACATCAACCTGCTGCTTGCAGTGGAACCAATGAACTGAAAAGAGGCGCTGACTCAGAAAAGGATGCATAGTACAAAACCAGTTAACTACATTCCATCTTTCTTCAGTATCACAGTGATAATTGTAATGTAATTGTCCATGTTTCTTGTTTGACAGCAAAGATGTTCTACGTGAGGACAGGGCCATTGGTGATCCTCTTAGTGGTGATGAGAGCAACTTCCTACACCCAGTGCTCTATTACTACCAGAATCCACCAGCACCCAGTACATATACGTATCTACTAGGAATGTGCATTGTTCTCGTACTTGGTATACAGCTTGACAATGCATGAAAACTTTATATAGATCTATCACTGGTATGGGTTCATATAACCAGTGCTTTTACTATTATGCTTAAATTGTGCATGTAAAACTTCAGCAAGTAATAATAGTTCATATGTGTACATTCTCTTGAACCCCATCTCAGATAGCGAATGGGGGAGTGGCTCCTTCCCTAAGCCAGACCTTTACCACCATATTGTGGAAGACTTCCTCACGAACTGGTATGTTGATGTTATCCATGCAGGAGAGTTTCACACAGTTAGTGTTTCTCTTAGGCTCTGTCAGTTTTCTTTGGAACACTGCTGCTTACCATGTTATTTGAGCTTGAAGAAAAGTCCAGATGGCATTATTCTTATGTATATTCACCCGAACCTGATCTGCTTAGTGCTATGTTACACTAATCAACCAATTAGTGGCTGACACAGCTATCAGATATCTACAGGTTTAAGAATCACATAACCAGGTGTATGTGTAGGATACGTAAGAGTAACAAAGTGACCGTCTGTCATGCAGTATCCTTGTCCCAATCTTCAAGAGGGAGAGGAGGCTGTGAATGAGGCTAGTTTCGTTCATCAATTATTCGAGTGAGTGTTATTTGGTTCTCTTTTCCTTAGGACTGCTCGCAAAGCTCACGTTATTCCTTTGAGGAGGTTCCTTGAGGCTATTCTGCAACAAGACCTGAGAAACTTCTTTTCTGAGACTTGCTTTGAGGTTAGATATGCACTGTGCATCATTGTGCTTGCATGTGTTTGTTGCACTGTGCATCATTGTGCTCGCATGTGTTTGTTGCACTGTGCATCATTGTGCTCGCATGTGTTTGTTGCACTGTGCATCATTGTGCTCGCATGTGTTTGTTGCACTGTGCATCATTGTGCTCGCATGTGTTTGTTGCACTGTGCATCATTGTGCTTGCATGTGTTTGTTGCACTGTGCATCATTGTGCTCGCATGTGTTTGTTGCACTGTGCATCATTGTGCTTGCATGTGTTTGTTGCACTGTGCATCATTGTGCTCGCATGTGTTTGTTGCACTGTGCATCACTGTGCTCGCATGTGTTTGTTGCACTGTGCATCATTGTGCTCGCATGTGTTTGTTGCACTGTGCATCATTGTGCTCGCATGTGTTTGTTGCACTGTGCATCATTGTGCTTGCATGTGTTTGTTGCACTGTGCATCATTGTGCTCGCATGTGTTTGTTGCACTGTGCATCATTGTGCTTGCATGTGTTTGTTGCACTGTGCATCATTGTGCTCGCATGTGTTTGTTGCACTGTGCATCACTGTGCTCGCATGTGTTTGTTGCACTGTGCATCATTGTGCTCGCATGTGTTTGTTGCACTGTGCATCATTGTGCTTGCATGTGTTTGTTGCACTGTGCATCATTGTGCTCGCATGTGTTTGTTGCACTGTGCATCATTGTGCTCGCATGTGTTTGTTGCACTGTGCATCATTGTGCTTGCATGTGTTTGTTGCACTGTGCATCATTGTGCTCGCATGTGTTTGTTGCACTGTGCATCACTGTGCTTGCATGTGTTTGTTGCACTGTGCATCATTGTGCTCGCATGTGTTTGTTGCACTGTGCATCACTGTGCTTGCATGTGTTTGTTGCACTGTGCATCATTGTGCTCGCATGTGTTTGTTGCACTGTGCATCATTGTGCTCGCATGTGTTTGTTGCACTGTGCATCATTGTGCTCGCATGTGTTTGTTGCACTGTGCATCATTGTGCTCGCATGTGTTTGTTGCACTGTGCATCATTGTGCTCGCATGTGTTTGTTGCACTGTGCATCATTGTGCTTGCATGTGTTTGTTGCACTGTGCATCATTGTGCTCGCATGTGTTTGTTGCACTGTGCATCATTGTGCTCGCATGTGTTTGTTGCACTGTGCATCATTGTGCTCGCATGTGTTTGTTGCACTGTGCATCATTGTGCTCGCATGTGTTTGTTGCACTGTGCATCATTGTGCTTGCATGTGTTTGTTGCACTGTGCATCACTGTGCTCGCATGTGTTTGTTGCACTGTGCATCATTGTGCTCGCATGTGTTTGTTGCACTGTGCATCATTGTGCTCGCATGTGTTTGTTGCACTGTGCATCATTGTGCTCGCATGTGTTTGTTGCACTGTGCATCATTGTGCTCGCATGTGTTTGTTGCACTGTGCATCATTGTGCTTGCATGTGTTTGTTGCACTGTGCATCATTGTGCTCGCATGTGTTTGTTGCACTGTGCATCATTGTGCTCGCATATGTTTGTTACATTTTTTTGCAACTGAAGATCAAACTGGGGTCGGAGTATTTGCCACAGTTCACCGAGTTCTGTTGACTGACAGAATCTTACTCTACATGTATAGAGGGCAATAACCTAAGAAATCTTTCGACAGTTGTTTTGTCTATCTAAACAGCAAAGCTGTGCCTTCACTCCCAGTTGTAAACTTTACAATTGTATAATATAACAAATTGATATTCATGTGTGTATGTATGTTGACATTCTTACCACAGCTGATTCTTACCCATGGAGATAGTATCCCTTTGTCTTGTCAGCAGCATTACTTGCAAGGTAAATGGGTGCTAAGACTCATTGGAGTTTGCTATGGTGCTACTGGCACATGGTGGTCACATGTGTTTATAACAGCAATGCTTTGTGAAAGAGACAAGACTAACACACTTGTTCATGAACAGAGTGTCAATATGAATTGGGAGATCAGATTTAATGTAGTGTTTCACTTGCACTTGGAGAGTAGTATTCCCTACATAGTTAACTACTTTCACCCTCTGTATTGACCCCTAGGGCTCGGCATCTCTTCTTCTGATGGAATTATTGACTTTGGGCCTCCACAGGCCTTTGAAAGTCTGTATTCTGACTGAATTTATAGCTACATAGTTACCCAGCACCATTGTGTATCATTATACCTATTTTTTAACTTTGAATAGAGATTAAAAGTGGGAGGGATCCGGTTAAACTACAAATCTTTTTTTCTTTACCAACAACTAGCACCAACCAATCAATAATCTGTGTGCTGATAACTTGTCTAGTTCATACCAAGGCTCCTCCCCAGGAAAATGGGTTAAACAGGGAGGAGCCTACGTAGGCTAAACTTGTCCACATTTCTCATTCACTCTTTATGTAGCCTCGTTCCCAGGCCTTCCCACCGTCCAGTTTTGATTGCTTGCAGTATGCAGAAACGGAGTACAAGCGATCAAAAACTGGACGGTGGGAAGGCCTGGGAACGAGGCTACTCTTTGTGCATTACTGTTTCCTTGTGACAACCTATAGACCTGCAAAGTGCAGTATACCTAAGTTGTTTTCCTCACTAGTTACAAAACATACATGCAGGTTACAGTGAATCTTGCATGCAGCTTTAATACTGAATTATTGAAATAACCACATGCTCAGGATTGTTTACATGTAGCTATATAAACCAGTGCATGATGCATTCTAACAGCGATATGTCTTCATTATTTCTTAAGAAGCCCATTTGCTTGTGATGCTCCTTCCTTCACTCCCTTGGCAGCTTCTTTCACCAACTCATTATCCACTGAGTTTTCCACCCCAGCTGCAGTGCTACCTACAGTGCTACCTACATGTGAGAAGAAAGACATCCAAGATAGATAAACACGGCACACACATATAGAGAGTATGGGGAACAACAGACATTGTAGTTTAGCATGCATTTAACTCTCGTTCAGAAACTGCATTCCAAAGTGTGACAGAAGTCTGCATTCCAATTCAAACCAACTTGTGTTTCCGAAATATACCCAAAACCTAAAACTGATTAGCCACACATCTTTGTGTAGAGCCCAATGTGGCTGGGTGTATCCATGCCAGTTTTGTTGTTGTTGTTTTTGTTGTTGTTGTTGTTGTTTTCACTCTGCACCAACCAAACATTTGCATGGTTGATATAGAGTGAAAAACCCTACATATAACGATTTTATGCTGAAGATATGTATTATATCATAACATAGCCTTACCAACTCCAGTAATGACTCTCTCCTTCCAGTTGGCATCAGAGTCCAGTTCTCCTTGGTCATGAAGAACCTGACCAGCTGTGTTCAGCACACCTTAGCAAAAATCAAAAATAAATGCAGCAACAGACAGAATATAAGGGGTAATTACGTAATTACTATGAAACCTGTAACAGCCTTATAATGCAGGTTTGATGTATTGCAGCTCTATACTTACAACTAAGCTGAACAAGCAACCTGCATTCTTGCAGGGAATTTCCGATCCTGGAGCTGGGTTGTAACTAAAACTAACCAGAGGCTATGGGATTTCCAATAGCTTCCCCGACTCCACCCATCCCTGTTCCCACCCCCAACATGACTCGCTGTGAGATAGAGGTGTCCTTATCAGCCTGCAGTTGTTCCTTGGCAACGTCAGCACCAGCCTTTACCCATTGATTATCAACTGAGTCTCCCACTGTGCCTACAACATCTCCAGCTGAAAAGAAGATTGACAAGATAACTAGTGTAACAGTAAAGTTTGGTTTGCTGTGAAAATTCCGTAGACAACTATATTTTTATTGCAAGATCCTTGTGACTATAATGTATATGGCTGCTAGTACATTTCAGTGTACCATGCATACAGATCCCGATGCAGTTGTGCAACAAAAAAGATGATATATACCAGCACAAGACAGTCATACCTCCATGTCGAAGTCGGTCTCCCAATGTAGCATTGGGGCCCATTTCAGCTTGATTCTCTGCAAGATTTGCTGCCCCCTCAACGGCTTTAGCTGCTGGCCCTTTGACAATACCACTCTTGGCGACAGCTTTAGCCAACTTAGCTGTAAACTTGGTACCACTTTTAGCCAGCTCTTCCTCCTTTGTCTTTGGTTTACCCTCAGGGTCAGCTTCCCATTGGTCAGTTACTGCTTTACTGCACTGCATGGTGCATGAACAAAACACGTTGCTTACTACCAAAGGAAGATGCAGCTCACATTTAAGACCAGCACACTGAATCAGATGTGTAGCTCACCTCAGAAATTGTATTCTGCAACACTTCCTTCCACAAGCTTAAACAAGAAAGAGAGTAACATTTAATACAACTTAGACGCTATATAATAGTTAGACGCTGAGACCGAGGGATCTACGCGATTTAGAAACCCGAGGGCCCGAGGCTGTAGCGCCCGAGCGCAGCGAGGGCGCTACTTAAGGGCCCGACGGTTTCTAAATCGCGTAGATCCCGTCGGTCGAAGCGTCTAACTTATTTAGAGTATGCCACTACAACGCAACTTTTCAAACCAGGATGAGCGGATGGAACAACTTAGCAATGAGCTGGTTGCAGGGCGACGCCATGTCTACTGTGCGAAAAAGGCAAAACAAGCTTCATATTCGCTGTTTGGCAGCTCGATGCGCCCTTGGCTCCACCTGCTAAGCTGAAATTTACGCCCATCCGCACCAGCGCCTGCCCCAAAAGAAGCTCCGCCCCTCTCTCCACGTTCGAAGGCAGCAGAGCGAAAGGGAAGACCACAGACTATTCTATGAAACTTTGGCATAAATGGCGAAGACCGTGTGTCAAGAAACTCAGGGTGACATCACAAACCTGACAGTCCGTCTGCACTGTTCCCACCATGATTTCAATGTCAGCATCCATGATCCATGATGGATTTGTTTACGTCCGTCCGTGTCCGTAGCAACTAATTTTCATGTTTTGTATCAACAATAATGTGTTAGCTATATCAACACTTTTTTAATGTATCCATAAACAATATTGTTGTTACAAATGTAAGTCTTACCCAGGGGGGTGGACTCTACATGTAGAGTCCACGGACGGTGGCTCTAAGTGATTTAGAGCCCTCACACTGACCAATCAAATTCAAGCATTTCATGATAGCATACTCTAACTACCGTAGTGTCCCGCTAATACGCCCCCTTCGAAAATACGCCCCCCCCCCCCCTCTTTTCCGCCAAAGTTCCTGCACAGGGTAGTTTGACTCGTTATAACGCCCCCCGGTGAGCGTCTTCTGGAACATCAAAACTACACGTGCTTACTATACGTTGCAAGTGCGTTCAGTAAGACTATAGTAGTCGGTGAATCCTTTGTAAGTTTTGTGGCTTTTAGAAAAGCCGGTTAGATGTTCCAAGTTTTAAGCTGCTAGTTTAGCAAACAGCCCTCTGAAGATGTACACGCACGGAACCGCGAGTCCTTTCCCATCAACTTCAGAACGTCTTCTGTCACCATTGACGATGCAAGTCATCTCGCTGCCACTCTTGTGCAAGAAATACCAGCAGACTCTGGAAATTTCCCGTGGTACATGACCGACAGTGTTGCCGTTCTTGAGGACAGCTACAGCGAAGTCGTCGTGAATGTTATTGACCTCGCGTTGAACTGGCAGCTCTTCTCCGATGTAGGGAGACCACGCAGCTTTGTAAACGTGATGTCCGCGAACAGTACTCTCGATCCAGAAAGTCGTCGCCATAGTTAGTTGGAAGTGTCCTAATTGCGTACATACATAGATAATATTATCTATGCCTATGGTACATAGCACTTGCGTAAAATCTTTTGGGGGGGGGGCTTATAGTCGAGACTAATTGCATCCTCGAATATAAGCCCCCCCCCCACTTTAGGCGGGATGTAGTGTACAAAATGGGGGGGCGTATTAACGGGACACTACGGTATTATATATATAATAGTTAGACGCTGAGACCGAGGGATCTACGCGATTTAGAAACCCGAGGGCCCGAGGCTGTAGCGCCCGAGCGCAGCGAGGGCGCTACTTAAGGGCCCGACGGTTTCTAAATCGCGTAGATCCCGTCGGTCGAAGCGTCTAACTTATTTAGAGTATGCCACTACAACGCAACTTTTCAAACCAGGATGAGCGGATGGAACAACTTAGCAATGAGCTGGTTGCAGGGCGACGCCATGTCTACTGTGCGAAAAAGGCAAAACAAGCTTCATATTCGCTGTTTGGTGGCTCGATGCGCCCTTAGCTCCACCTGCTAAGCTGAAATTTACGCCCATCCGCACCAGCGCCTGCCCCAAAAGAAGCTCCGCCCCTCTCTCCACGTTCGAAGGCAGCAGAGCGAAAGGGAAGACCACAGACCATTCTATGAAACTTTGGCATAAATGGCGAAGACCGTGTGTCAAGAAACTCAAGGTGACATCACAAACCTGACAGTCCGTCTGCACTGTTCCCACCATGATTTCAATGTCAGCATCCATGATGGATTTGTTTACGTCCGTCCGTGTCCGTAGCAACTAATTTTCATGTTTTGTATCAACAATAATGTGTTAGCTATATCAACACTTTTTTAATGTATCCATAAACAACATTGTTGTTACAAATGTAAGTCTTACCCAGGGGGGTGGACTCTACATGTATAGAGTCCACGGACGGTGGCTCTAAGTGATTTAGAGCCCTCACACTGACCAATCAAATTCAAGCATTTCATGATAGCATATACATACCTTATACAATACTGTTTGGATTTGTATATATAGAGTATCTTACCTAACTTCGTCTGCAGTTTCTGCATAGATGTAGTATGTCCTTTTCTCTGTTGAGATTCCAAAACACAACTCATCTGGAGTTTTTTTTGGCCAGTTTATTTTATCCCAGCACTGTTCCCTTGGCCTGACTCCACGTCCAAGTGCAAGATCCACCTCTCCTCTTACTTTCTTGCTTTCCTTCTTTTTTTGGTAGTAGAGAACTGTCCCCTTTAGAACAAAGTAGCGCTTCTTCCAGGTAGGGTTGAGAGCACCTGAACATGGTGAGCATAACATTTACATATAAGTGGGGGAAAACCCTAGCTGAGGTTTCCATGCATGAACAATCAACGAACCACATCTCCCTTAAAAATAGGCCTATGCACCTCATTCTGTGGTATAACCGAGCCTCATTCCCAGGCCTTGTGGTATGCAAAAACATACTGCAAGCGATCAAAAACTGGACGGTGGGAAGGCCTGGGAACGAGGCTAGGTATAACCAAGAAACAACATACGAGCTATTGCCATATATGTTGAGCTAGGTATACAAGTGACAGTGTGAAAACAAGATCATTCACAAAGGCCTTTCTATTACTTTAACATCTAGGGCTATTTTTTGTAGGGAGATGTGGTTTGTTAATTGTTCATGTATTATGCAATTATCATGACTCCTCAGTATGTGGATGCAAAAATCATACCAAGTTTGCGAAGGTAACCCTCTATTTTGATCTCTTCTGAAACTCCAACCAACTCTGCCATAACTGACGCTTCAAAATCTGCATAGAAAGATGTTCACATGAGCTTCAATCAATTCTATAGATCATGCAGTGACTCACATACCGGTATAGCACTATGGGAGCTCAGGAGCTGCCGAACCAGTTTAATTAATAATACGCGTCTTTTTACGCGATCGCGACGGTATAAGTGAGCACTGAAGTTTTGTAAAGTTTTTTTGAAGTTGTTTTCACGCAGTGAGTTCGCTGCGAGCCGAATCACATACATTTATGCGCACGGGTAACGTGGCAGAGCGCCCGCGGCGAACCTCTGTGTGCGCGAGTTAGCGACACACAAAGTAGTTGAGTCCTTTGCTCTGAGCGTAATTATCATGGAATATAGCATTTTAATGTATACTGACAAACATTTGAGCAGTAAATGCGAGAAACACGCCAAATATGCAACAAAACCGCGCATGCACACGAGTTACTCGGCAGTAGTAACAGACACATACTGTACCTATCTGTAATTAGGTTGTAGGTGACTTGCTGCTTTATATGCTCCCAATCGCAAGCAGATATATACGCTTTTTGCGAATTGCGTGCCGTTATTTATATTGGTCGTAGCGCGTTAACAGTGACGTGGCTATTATGACTAGCTAATGACTTGGCAAATCGAAAGAGGAAAACAATATACTTTTTGTAGAAGCCGTACAAGATTACAACAAAAATTGCAGGGTGTATACTACACAAAATCATATTTGAGTACTATAAGAAGCCAAGGATAAAAAATATACGAGGTACATTATGAACCTGACTCACACTCTTCATCACTCAAATCCCCCTGGAGATAAAATCTTGGAGTGGCCAGAGGAGAAGCGCGTAGCTGGTGCAAACTTCCGCTTGTACACAAAAAAACACCAACAAAAATCCACATAGCTGTAAACTCGTGCACGTGTACATTTTTATGTGTATAGATGATAATAATGACAACAACGACTGACTGTCTCAAGACATCATCTTTTGTCTGCATCATTAAACTTGCAGAGTTCTACTGCCTGGTTACAAACAGAGAAGAACGTAAGTAAATACCATGGGAGAATACTTCACGAACTGACTAGAGTGCATGGGTCATATGTAGTAAGTAATTATATGTATGACATGGAGCTGGAATATGACATACTCTTTGAGTCTATATGATCTGATGTCATTGAATAACTACAAAGCCATATAGTGGCTAGTGTAACTACATGCCTATATAATATAGGGCATCCGGAGTAGTTATAATAAAAAATTACCCTACTGAACAACCCTGCATTCTTGTGGTTAAGCCCAAACAGGCAAATAGCTCAATTCTCAAACCTATGGGTGCTGTTTAGCTATATCAAAACTCCAGACTAATCCAGTAGAACTCTTAGACTAATCCCTGCATGTTACTTTCCTAGGTACTTTCCTGAATACCACTAGCTTCCGGCATGCATGAGACTGTAGCTCATGCCACTCAAAAGTTAGCTTACCAACAACCTTCATGGGACCATAGCTGCTGCAAAAATTGTAGGCACTTAGCTACCAACAACCAAACAACCTCTATCAGAAGCCACTAGAAGCTGATATTTCAAATCCTAGTAGCTAACCTTCACTAACCTCTACCATGTAATGGCTGGTATTTGCAAGCAAGTGGCAATTGAGTCTTGTTCCCAGACCCTGATATGTTACACACAACTGTGGGCAGTGTGGGGTCTCACTGATGGTCTGGGAATGAGATAAGTTGTTTACAGCTTGGCCTTTGCATAGCAGGGCTAATTTGTAAGGGTAATGTTGAGGGGAGATAACCATCATATACTTGCAATACTTTCAGTTTGCATGCTTGATGTGAATCACTCATCTATGGTCCAGAAATATGCACTCACTATAGCTAGCTATACTGCCCCCACAAGCCAGGCATGTAGTAACAAGCAAGGTGTGTAACAGTATCCAGCACTGGAAATCCCCCAGTCTGTCTGTAGCTCTGCATCATAATTACAACAAACAGGCTTCAGCACTGGACTTTATAGCACTACATGCACACACTGAAATGAAGCCATACTCACTAAGTAGCAGCATTTTAAGTATATAGTAGGTGGGAGGGCTTTTTGCCACATGACCAGCAGTTAAAGAGAATGCCATGTTTAACTGAGTGTGAAGACTTTGCCAGAATGACACTATATAGTGGCTAACATTTGAGCCTCTATGGGAAGCAGTATTCTTAACTAGATCAGTTCAGATCAATGTGACTATGCTCCTTCATAATCTTGAGCAGGCACTTTACAACATTGTTCAGTAAACTTGTTGGGGGAGGGGGGCAAAGGTGTTTACGATTCTATTCCGCTTCTGACCTTCAACTTGATTTCAGCTTGATTTCAGAAGCACATATGTATCAATTTAGTGGTCTACTTGTAGGTAATCAAGCTCTGCTCAAGATTCTTAAGGACATCATGCGCATCCCCGTGCGTGATACTGAAAGCGTGATACTGAAAGCGTGATACTGAAAGCGTGATACTGAAAGCGATCCGCGCTGGGATTGCCTTTTAGGTTTGGCTTGCGAGACTACCTGAACAGGAGCAGATAGATAGATGTCAAGATAGGAGAATTCATGCAAGTTTGACACTATTGTAGGACTTGGATCAACTATCCTAGGATCTCCATGAAATCTTCCAGTATTGAGAGACTGTGCCTCACCAGTTCACAGTCGGGTCTCAATACTTTCACGTCGTTTCATGCCCCCTCACGTGATATATGTGGGTGGAGCTTGCATACCGTAGGTTCAAAGGGTAATTCGGCATGTAAAAGACTTAAAAAACATTAAAAATGTAAAAAGATGTAGGGATGGCATGCCAAAAAGTATGCAAACAAGGTAGGGATAATGCATGAGAGCAAAGGTCAACATATTGGCAAAGCCCCATCCCTACATCTTTTTCACACTGCAGTTAGCGTGCTTGAGTTGAGAGCTGAATCTGCACCCATCCATGCAGTTATGCTGTGCATGAGCCCACTCAAGCTCAGTGTCTAGGTTGTATCAGAAAGGGTGCCACTGTCACTACAAGTAGTATGTGGACAGTAAAGCTACTTAGTAGCTATCTGATAGCTACGTACGAGGCAAACATACCTATAGGCTATACAGACACAGATGCTGGATCATACTCCTCGTTCCCAGGCCATGTGGGAGGAGCTAGGAAGTGGCCTGAGAACGAGGCTACAGCCATGATGAACTGAGGTTGGAGTAAACTTGTGGTACGTTTTAGGAAGACCCCCATGCACTGTCTAACTGCAGTGTGAAAAAGATGTAGGGATGGGGCTTTGCCAATATGTTGACCTTTGCTCTCATGCATTATCCCTACCTTGTTTGCATACTTTTTGGCATGCCATCCCTACATCTTTTTACATTTTTAATGTTTTTTAAGTCTTGTTTCTGTACTTTTTTGATGTTAATCTCAGTTACAGTTAGACCTAAGCCTAAGAAGAATATTTCAAGTGTAACCACAACACCAGAACTTGAAATGGCGTTGACAGTAATAAATAATAATGTGTAATATAGCCAACTAGAACCTGATGAAGGGCCAACCACTCTCCCTACCAAACTTTGTGAAACCAATTTCATGATTCAGTTGTCAATCACATGACGACTGACCAGCTGCAGCACAGAAAACTATCATACTGACAACTTACCATGCATGCTAGCATAGATGCTAGCTTTACAGTTCACTAAAGCTGTGAGTAGGCTATTTTTAGTGTAGCTACAAGTAGGTAGCGCCTTACCTACGTGGTGTTCATAAGCCTTGCCCAATGCCGCGAGGGGAAAGACAGTGCCAGCTAGGCGTACTGCCCGCTGGCGATTTCGCGTACTAGTCTCGCTTCCAGACCAATGACCGTGGTCTTTGGTCTGGGAACGAGACTTCGTGTGCGCATGCGTACAAAATTAGAAAATGGCGTCCTAAGCAACGGACAGCAGCCTCAGTGTGTTGTGAATCGCTTTTCTTGACCAGGGTAAATTTGAAACTATGAAGACGCTGAGTGGTTGGGAAGCTGCGCGCTGTGATGAACATCAGATTCGTGCTAAAATCAAGGTGAATACTTGAGCTGTTTTCGAGTTATCGTCGTTTTGACAAGTGGTCTGAACAAAGAAAGAAGAAAGAAGAAAGAAGAAAGAAGAAAGAAGAATACGAAAAATGGCACTTTCATGACCGCACACTTTTGCGTTCAGCTATCTTCCGCGTGGCTTTTGGCCACTTATATGAGTCTTGCTGATCACAAAGCCACTCAAAGAGGAAGCCTGGGCGCTTAAATAAGCTTTTAGCGTATTTGTGGTGAAGTTATACGGCTTTTGCTTAAGTATTGCATATATTGCGCGTCGGCGCCATCCCTACATAGAGAGTCTACCGACTCTCCGATAGTGGCAACATCAGAGAGTCGGTAGACTCTCTATGTAGGGATGGCGCCGACGCGCAATATATGCAATACTTAAGCAAAAGCCGTATAACTTCACCACAAACACGCTAAAAGCTTATTTAAGCGTCCAGGCTTCCTCTTTGAGTGCCATTGTGATCAGCAAGACTCATATAAGTGGCCAAAAGCCACGCGGAAAACAGCTAAACGCAAAAGTGTGCGGTAGCGAAAGTGCCATTTTTGTTATTCTTTGTTTCTTTCGTCAACCAAAATATCTTGAGAATGGCTTAACTACTCACCGTGGTTGTAGCACAAAAATGATCCATACCTCAGCGCGAAGTGCTCCTGATCCCTAGCTTCTCCGTAGCTCCAGTTCAACTTTCACAAGCTGCTCACAGCACTGCCCAGCTGCTATCCGTTGCGTAGGACGCCATTTTCTAATGTTGTACGCATGCGCAAACGTAGTTTCGTTCCCAGACCAAAGACCACGGTCATTGGTCTAGGAACGAGATTAGTGCACACGCGTTCGCCAGTAAGCACGGGGTCGGAAAGGTTCATGGACACCAAGTAGGTAAGGCGCTGCATTCAGTTGCTTACTTATAGCTACACTAAAAGATACTCATAACTTTAGTAAAGCTGGGATGGTCACAGATTTGCTGGTCAGTTGTCGTGATCAGCTCAGTAGGAAATCTGCTTCACAAAGCGGGCTAAAAATCTGGTGGAGAGTGGTTGGCTCTACATCGGATTCCAACTGGCATATTACATGCTTGAAACCACTACTAATCTGTCAATGCTGTTTCAAGTTCTAAGGTTGTGGTTACACTTGAAAGAAATATTCTTCATGATGCTTAGGTCTAACTGTAACTGAGTGAAAAAGGAAAGAAACAAGAATATAAAAACATTAAAAATGTAAAAAGATGTAGGGATGGCATGCCAAAAAGTATGCAAACAAGGTAGGGATGATGCATGCAAGCAAAGGTCAACATATTGGCAAAGCCCCATCCCTACATCTTTTTCACACTGCAGTTAGACAGCATGCATGTTTTAGAGCTGAATCTGCACCCATCCATGCAGTTATTAATGCTGTGCATGAGTACTTGAGTTTTGCACACTAATCAGTCTGCAGCCCACTCAAGCTCAGTGTCTAGGTTGTATCAGAGGCATGTAACAAGGGTGCCACTGTCACTACAAGTAGTATCTTGGCAGTAAAGCTACTTGGTAGCTATCTTATAGCTACCTATGAGGCAAACATACCTATACAGCTGCAAATAATATTAGCCTCGTTCCTAGGCCAGGTGGGAGGAGGAAGGTGGCCTTGGGATGAGGCTAAAACCACGCTTTTACAACACTTACATAATGCTGGATCATACTAGCCTCATTCCCAGGCCATGTGGGAGGAGCTAGGAAGTTGCCTGAGAACGAGGCTACAGCCATGAACTGCCAGTAAAGGTTGGGGTGTACTTATGCTACGTTTTAGGAAGGCCCCCTGACTGCAGTGTGAAAAAGATGTAGGGATGGGGCTTTGCCAATATGTTGACCTTTGCTTGCATGCATCATCCCTACCTTGTTTGCATACTTTTTGGCATGCCATCCCTACATCTTTTTACATTTTTAATGTTTTTATATTCTTTAATATAAAGATCTTGTCTACGCAGCTCGAGTCTACTCACTCTTGGTCTGTCGATGGTTCAAAGGAGGCAGATGGAAGCTCTGTCTAGAGGTTTAAGTAAGTTATGATACTGTCGTGAATGTGTGGACTGTGTGGCAGTGTCAATACAGCTCGTTTTTTGGTGCACTCAAGCTAAGTGTGTCTATACCCTCTGACGTCATTGCATGTGATGCGATCTCCCAGGCCTTTACTCACCATTTTTGAATACTGCAAGCAATCAAAATCTGAAGCCGGAGAAGGCCTGGGAACTAGCCTGTGCATTTTGTTTGCTTCCAACCCAGCCTGTTGCCAAGACTATGCCGTTTGCCACTTCCTCAGGCTCCTACAGTCGTTCCAATCCCTGGTAACCTCCTCTTGCTCATGGAGTATTTGGACACTGTATCGCCTTAGATAGCCAAGCAGATCTTGTCTTGGACCAACAAAGACACAGTGCTGGCTCAAGTGCAAAGATTTGTGCTCCATGGTTGGCCTTCTCAAGAGCCAAGGGAGGAGTGCAGCAGAATTGGAGGAGGCAAGAGTTGAGTGTGCTGGATGGTTGTGTACTTTGGGGTGCAAGAGTGGTTGTTCCACCACCAGGAAGAGAGCGAGTAATCCGGGAACTGTGTGAGGTACACCCAGGCATTGCAAGGATGAAAAGCTTGGCAAGAAGCTGTGTGTTGTGGGCGAGCCTGGATGCAGACCTGGAAGCCAAAGTGCGGACGTGTCAGCCAAGTCGACCCTCAGAATTAGTCTCGTGCCCAGACCCTCTCGCACGTGCGAGAGGGTCTGGTGTTCTGAGTGACTTTTCTTGTAGGGTAGCTCCCCGATCTGAGAGCTTGAATCAGATTCTAGAACGCATAATTATATGTGCATGGCGTAAGCGATCATATTTTGAACCGAATTGGAGGTAGAAAAAACTTACCTCGCAGCTCGTTCTCAGCTTTCCCAAGAAACTTAGTGGCCTTATCAAGCTTTTATAAACCATACTGTGCAGAAGTCTAAGTCGTCAGAAAACTCGAGTCCCAGATGTAAAATGTCATTCACATTCTTTCTGCCATAGGCCCCGCCCCATGTGACAAGAAATGTCGCTCAGAACACCAGACCCTCTTTCTGCTTTTCAGGAGGGTCTGGGGACAAGACTACCCCACAATGACTGTGTTGATCTAAGTGGGAGATGTGATATATTTGACCTTTGACTGATTAAAGTCGTTGAACCTCTATATCCGTTTTTGTAGGTCTTCTGTTATTGTATATAGTGGAAAGTTGTCAATTTTTTTGTGTGAGTGCAGTGCAGTCTACCGTCTCCGATAACGAATATATAGCGGCATGCAAACGTGCACATATACTGTTGCAATCACTGCATGGTAGCCTCTAGCAAGCTGTACACCACAGAGTTTCACATGTAATCTCTGGACTGCACACTGACAGGTTATCATCTTAAATGATGTTTATAGCCTCATTCCCAAGGCCCCACTCAGCTGGCAAAAGCTGGGCCTGGAGGCTAGAGGAACCAGGGAACAATGCTAAGGACACTCTGGTTCCATATGTACCGATCGATACTGCAGTGACCTCTGAAATAAATACAAACAACTGTACATGTGTACTACTGAAAGTTCCAATCGGTGCAATAAGTCCTGCAACATATACTGTTGCACTTCCATCTACACATTCATCATCTTCACAGTCGTGGCTGGTTGGCATCAAGGCAACTCCATCAGGTTTTGTTGCAAACTCATCAAAATTTTAGTTCAGTGCTGATCCCACAGTGCCTCAGTCCTCCAGCGCAAAGATGAATTTCACCGTCCTGTAGGTTGCCCGTGGCGGAAATCAGACATTACTGGTTGTAGCTTCCAGGCAGTGTTTCAGGCTGGCTGCATCTTCATTTCTGTTTCGTGGCAGGTTTAACCTCGGTTAGACATAGTGCGCTCGTGCCCTGACCCCACCCCCCTCAGTGGGTCATGTGACAGGGGGACATGAAACGACGTGAAAGTAATGAGACCCGTTCACAGTCCAGAGGAGGTCGGACACGGTTGAACTTTACTAATTAAAACGGCTGAGGTCACACTAATTGATCTTGGATATTGCTAGGTAGAAAGCTTTTTACCTTTTTCTATGACTTGCCCCAGCCTTGAATCTTGATTTGAAAACTGGGGCCCCCCTCAGTAAAAGTCGAGCAAACTAGTCTGTTGAGATACGAAAAATCAATTAGTGTGACCTCAGCCATTTTAATTAGTAAAGTTCAACCGTGTCCGACCTCCTCTGTTCACAGTGGCTAGTCGGGCACTCGCAGTTTTGCATGACGTCATTACAAATATTGGGGGCGGAGCTTGTTTGCCTGTGAGCACAACATGCAGCGCAAGAGCACTCTCGTTGGGTCGGCGAGTTCCTGGATAGGTAAGAGTTTACATTTAACGATTGGGTAGTAGTCTCGACGTCTGTGAGTACACAGTACTTCTTAGTCTCGCATAGCGAGACTAAGCCAGAGACTGCTTCTCTGTGACTGTGATCAAAGGGGGCGTGGCACTTATTGTTATGCTTGCTCCAATATATGCAGGGCTTACTCTGTTCTGCTGTGGCATCCTGTCGTCAACAGCCAGTGTTTACCTTGTTCCTCCAGCCAACCTCACAAGTGCAGCCTACCCTGAATGGGCACACTATCACTGGTGATTCTGTTGTTTTGTTAAAATCATGACAGTTAAATCTCACAAACCACATGGTTTAGTCATACTGCAGCATTTCAGAATACAGTTATGCTGATTTTACGCTGTGAAAAACCACTGTTGCTGCGGGAATGAGGCTAGCTATTTATATCATGCAGTACTCAATTTGTTGGCACACTGTAAGATATATTATCTTTCTAGGTGTTCAGTTTTCGGTTATTATCCTTTTTAGAGATTTGAGTTTTTAGTTGGAATGTAAAATAATTTCTCATTAGAGATTTAGTGGCAAGCTTCAGTTTCAATCTGGCTTTCTGAGAATTTTTTTACCTCTTTACTGTCAGAAAAGAGAGCTTGATTGCCTCACACGAGATCAATTTTCACGAGATCAACTCCCACGTGGTCAACTCTTACAAGATCAACTTTTCATGAAATCAACTGCTATGAGATCAACTGTAATGAAATCAACTCTTACGAAATCAACTCAACTCCTGAAATCAACTCTTTGAGCAGTTAGTGTAACGCCAAGTGTGTTAGTGTGTTGTCACGTAAGGGTAGGCTTGACAGGCTTTGTGTAGTAAGCTTTTCTGCATATAAGCCAGCAATTTTGAGCACAATGCACACTCATCCCCATCTTCTGCAATGACTCAGTTCACGGAAGCCAAACGAGGAGGAAAGAACCTTCACTTTGAGGGCCAAAATAAGAGATGGTGCAAATGGCTTTCAATTCCGGAGATGCCAAAACCACAAGGCTGGCTGCCCAGCAAGAGCCACATCAGAGGGAAGGAGTGTGGTTGTTAGAAAGGAACATGATCACCCGCCCAACCACCTCAGACCACCACTCAACTGACCATTGAGGGAATGAGGAAGAGGGCCAGAGAGGAGAGCACCTCCATAAATGTGATCTATGATGATCAATTGCAGGTGCTTAGCCTAGAGGAGTTTGTAAGTTGATTTCGTAGGAGTTGATTTCATTACAGTTGATCTCATAGCAGTTGATTTCATGAAAAGTTGATCTTGTAAGAGTTGACCACGTGGGAGTTGATCTCGTGAAATTGATCTCGTGTGCACACACCGAGAGCTTCTTTGCTTGTTGACCCTTTGTGTGAAGGTGTGATAGAAAATGTTGCTTGGTGATGCTTATTTTGGCAGCCCAATAACCCATGCTAACTGAATAAGGAAGTCTTGAGCCTTGTCGTCAATTTTAGTTATTTACCATGGAGTTCTAAGTGGTTACCAACTTTTGACAACAATATAGTACTCTATAGTAGTGTTTGGGATGTCAAAAAAAAACAAACTGGAGAGCTGAATTTTTACAACATATACTGATCTCAGCAGTTGTTAGGTATAGCCATCTTGGGGGAAAGAAATATCACTTACCATGGTTGCAAGGTTTTTCTCCTCATTATTGACACTCACAGAGGATCTAGGAGCTCATTTGTCAGTTAACAAGGGCAGGAATGATGGCTACTAAGTATATTTTTTCACACCTTCTACTTGTGGCTTTGCTGCTTTGTAGTATTATGCAAAAGGAGATCTAACGTATGCATAAATTCCAATTCTTAGCAACACCTTACGCGAAGGTTCTATACTTGTCTTTTGCCCACCGTGCTGCATACCAGTCCTGCCTCTGATACAGGGTATGGCTGTCAAATGACAGAGCTAACCAGAGCTCCATGATGGAGTATGCAACTGAGTACTTGGACCATGATGTGCAGGTGAGTTGGGTATATTCATACCGTTGATACTGTAGATTTTTTTCAGCCGTATGAGAATTTTACTGCCACCAATACTTTACAAACTGACTAAACTCTATATCTTAGAGAAGACCTATCTTTCTCATACTTTATTCATTTATTACTTTTATTTTTCAAAGGTTGGAGCAGTTGACATAGACTCTGGCTGGTCTACTGGATTCAACAACTTCATCTTTGATACTGACAAATATCCAAATGCGTCTGCAATGGTACTGAATTCTGATCCAACAATTGAGCTACATTTTTAATAATGGAGTTAAATATCCCTACAATGCAGGATGTTTTGATTTGGACATCTTCTTATGTTTTAGAAATGTTTTTGATACTTGCCCCGTTTTTTTTTTTAAATTGACTTGATCCGTTTTCTAATACTTGACTTGATGTTTATGGCATTGTAGGTTGAGTTCTTTCACTCTAAGGGTATCCGTGTGATCCTCTGGGCAACATCAATGGTGGACACAGACTCAAGCAACTACCAAGAGGCTCATGAGAACGAGTATTTTATTAGGTTAGTTTAACTGTACTTGCACACACAGAATGCCAACGATCATCTTTTATATAGAACCCAGACGTACAATTTTATATTTAAAACACAATATTGTAATACTTTTAATTAAGTACTCTAGCATAATGCTGAGAAATCTTTGACTAATTTAAGTAATGTACCTTTTAATTTTATCTTTGCAAATAGGCCTAGCCCCCTCCCAGCTTTAGCAAAGTGTGTAGCCACTACTCTGCTACATAACAGCCAATTGTCATACAAAGTGTATGAACATGTTACATTGGAGCTTAAATCTTGCAATGTGATTATATGTATAACTATACTGCACACATCTTCAGAGACATTCTGGGGAAACAGGCTCTCTTCTCATGGTGGCATGGCAAAGGAGGGCTTGTCGATTACTCCAATGAAGATGCTAAAAACTGGTGGCATGGACAGATGGATAATGCTCTCTCCCTGGTCATTGATGGCTGGAAGTGTGATGGGACAGACCCCTACATCTTAGAGCTGGTGATTCCCCTGGGCAAGCAGGGGCTAGTCACCAGGAGGGAGTACTCAGATGCATATTATGCTGACTTCTTTGACTACACCCGACAGAAATTGGGCAACGACAGACTCATCATGTCCACGCCTGTAGATGGGTTAGGAATAATTTATAATGGTGTATATAGCAACACAAATTACTGTGTGTAGTTAATTGTTGTTCAGGCTAACTTTCTTCCGCCCTAATTTATGTGGGTGGAATATCAGGTCTGCTGTAAATGCTTTCGCTTCATCGTGGTGTGTAATCCACCCAGCTATGGCCCCATCTACCTGGACTTTAGCCCCAGGAGAGTGGTGTTTGCTGGCTGGGTCGGGGACCAAGACCCTACGTTTGAGGGTCTAGAAAATGCTCTGAAGAGATACCTGCAGTCAGCATGGGCAGGTTAGGAGATGTACATATAACCATGAGCTAAAACTTGCATTTAAGATGATATTCAGGCCATCATATATACCTCTTGTGCATATACCATCATGGGCTTCTATTGCTGTTGTGGTCGTCAAAGTTGTCTTCCCCTTCCAGGCTATGTCAACTTTGGTTCAGACATTGGTGGCTACAGGAGCGGCAGTGGGAAGTATGGCAGGACAAAGGAACTGTTCATCCGCTGGTCCCAGCTCGGGGCCTTCTCTCCACTCATGGAGAATGGAGGGAACAAAGAGCATCGGCCTTGGATGTTTGATAGTACAAATGAGACTCTGAACATTTACAAGAAGTAAGACCTGCTTGTTCTAAAAGCCAACAAACTAACAGTGCATTTTGGTTAAATTGAGGAAGTGCATTTATGCGTGATTTATATGACTGTGCAAAGAGTATGAATTTCAACTGCCAAGTGGTAAACTACTTTAATTGCCTCAAAGGTTTGTGGATGTGCACTACCAGCTGGTGCCCTACCTCTTGACCACTGGCTCAGAGGCATTTGAAAACAACAAAAGCTCCATCACACCCCTTGCGAAACACAACAATTTCATTGAGAAGGTAATCTACCTGTGGTGTTAAACGTAAATAGCTGCCATGCACATATTATAAGGGGCTGTAGATGTAGACAGTGAGTATGATACAAGGAAGCTTGTGGTGAGTGAACTTGTGTTGTTGATAGATTCTGCCATAATGTTCTCTTGTGTAGCTGATAGATGACTTCTATCCAGACACATTCAACTACCTGCTGGGCAAGAACATTCTGGTGGCCCCCATCCACACCAACACCTCCTCCGTGAGTGTGACCTTCCCTGAGGGTAGCAGCTGGGTGGACTGGTGGAACCACAGCAATGTGTTTGCAGCCAACTCTTCTCAAACCTTCACCAACGTGCCTCTGGAAGACTACCCAGTGTTCTTCAGGACAGGTAGATTCAATTGCATGCTTTAATAGCAATGTAGCCTTGCATCCACACACTGGCTATTTTTCTAAAAAGTAAGAACACTTCTAGCTTCACTTGTGTGCTTTACCTCAGGCTCCTTTCTTCCCCTGTGTGTGACTGAACAGACCCCAATGCTGGGTAGGAGTGGGTTTGCTGGCTACCTCAGGTGGCTACTACACTCTCCAACAGTGACAGAGAGCCCAGTGAGCTTTGCTGTCAGAGAGCAGGAAGGGGGAGGGATTGTGGCCTCCTATAGGTGAGCCTGGTTGTGAACACTTGACCATAATTCTTGATACTTATAGGGCGGTATGCCTGCTAGTGTTGGAAATCCCACCCTTTAATTATGTTCTATGTAACTCCTTGCATAGATATTATTTTATTTGCATAGATATTCTTTGTTCTTATACTTACACATGATGCTGTGCACATTACTGCTCTCCTTGATTTTACAAACTCCTCTTGTGTGCAGGTGGCCCAAGCCAGGCTACATGGTAGTGTCTATTAGTGCTCATGACGAACTCTAGTCCCTGATTGAAATCACTGGACTGCAGGCTCCACCTCAGGCAGTGGCTCTGCAGAACCTGGATGGTACAGTGGAGCATGCTGAAGAAGCACTGTCCATCAGTGAACTGAGAAAACTGGAGCATGGTTTCCTGCTGAAGTGTAGAGATGGAGTGTACCACAGTGTGATTATTCACCCTCGAACTACTGAAAAACATGGACATATTGCATATCTTTATTTTTGAGCTGTAAAATTTTCCCGTAAAACGCTTTTTAAGTGGGACTATAATGGGTGGGGCTCATTTGAGCAATAATAACCGTAGATAACCTTTGACCCTGTCGACTCAGCATGGCTAGTAAATTTTATGTGGCTCGCGAGAGCCTGTGTAAAGAAAACACTAGCGCGAAAGGAAGGAGAGTCGCTGCTGAAAGATGGAAGATCCTGAAAGACGCCATCATTTCTGCTAAACAAAAGACAGCAACTCAAGATTTTCGGGGTCATATGAATACAGCTAGTGTCAGAAGGTTCGCTTCTTTCAACCTCTTTGCTATTTCAGAAGTCCAGCAAGACATAGTGAAAAGGGATGAAGGTAATAGCAGTGAACAAATGCGACCACAGGATGATGTAGAACCCTCACAGCCTCACACACCTATTTGTAGAATTTGGTTGAAGTATGAACCAACGGCAGACACAGCTGCAAACCTGAACGTGTCCAGCAGTACTCCTGTTGCAGTCATTGTAAAACATATCACTGAGAGCACATCACTGGAAGCACTGATGGGATTCAATAACACTGGCAATATCTGCATTTGGCCATCGGAGGAACTCTTAGCATACTACTGCTTGAAGTATTTCAAACAATTTGAGGGGAAGGTGGTCTGTGAACTGGGGTGTGGAATGACTGGCCTTGCTGGAGTGACACTCGCCTGCACTCAGCTCCCTTCTCGAGTGTTACTCACCGATGGAAACGAGACTTCAATTGAAAATGTAAAGGAGATACTAGACAAGAACCGTGCCAAATTTGGATGTGCTGCTGTTTCAGCTGAGGTTCTACTGTGGGATAAAGCCTTTCTTCAGAATACTTCTCCTCACGATTCCCAGTTTGACTGTGTTATTTGTGCTGACTGTCTCTTCTTTGAGGACATACACAACCACCTTGCACAGGTAATCATAAAACTGCTAAAACCTACAGGAACTGCATTGTTGTTGGCGCCCCAAAGAAGTGGGACATTTGATAAATTTTGTGCTGTAGCCAAACGCTACTTTAAGGTGGAGACCAGTATGCAATATGATGATTTGATCTGGCAGAAACACAGGGAAGCACTGAAGCAGTTTGGAGACATGGGTGTTTACACACCAGATCTACATTATCCTTTACAGTTGACACTGCACCCACTTTAACTATTTCTTGAAATTGGTTCTTGCTCAAGCTAGGACCTTCACATAGCTCCAGTTTTATAATATCCAGCCATTTTAATATGTTTGCATGCTTAATTGTTCCAGACAGGCATTCAGATTTTACAGCTGCAGACTTCCAATCTTGGTATACCTTGCTGCATCTTGGATGCTTGAAATACTGAGTAGCAATAACTGTTACTATAGTTTCATGATATTCAGAATTAATGAACATAGTATAAGAGAAATGGTGTGAAATTGGTTATAAGTATGTAGCAAAAGTGGAGAAACAGTGTGAAGCTGGGTACAAGTAGCAAACGTGGAGAAACAGTGTGAAGCTGGGTACAAGTAGCAAACGTGGAGAAACAGTGTGAAGCTGGGTACAAGTAGCAAAAGTGGAGAAACAGTGTGAAGCTGGGTACAAGTAGCAAACGTGGAGAAACAGTGTGAAGTTGGTTACAAGTAGCAAACGTGGAGAAACAGTGTGAAGCTGGGTACAAGTAGCAAACGTGGAGAAACAGTGTGAAGTTGGTTACAAGTATATAGCAAGATTGGAGAACCAGTGTGAAGCTGGTTACAATTAGCAAAAGTGGAGTGAAGTTGGTTACAATACTAAGAGTAGAAAGCATAAACTTTACAGGTAGTCAGATATATACGTAGCTTCCTAGCTCTCCCTTGCACTCAAATAAAAAGCCCCTACACACACAACCTTACTGGTTGTGAGTGGGTATGGTTAATATTTTAGGTTGTTCTTTGTGTTCTGAAAGTGGAATCAGTGGTTTGGAAGAAAAAAACAATCGGTAGAAAAGGCCAGCCAGCAAGGCTCCCAAGAGGGGACCCACCCAGTAGACATAGTGGTCCTTCCATTTAGAGGCAATGACAGCAGGGCCAAAGCTACGTGCTGGATTTAAAGAGCCACCAGTGATATAGTAACTGTAGGGGTATGAAATAGAAAAATGTGGTATAAATTCATGCAGTTGAACTGAGTGGCTTATTGCTGGAAATTCCAGACGACAATAACTGTATCATATGGTTTGTAGGACTCTACCAAAATCTTTGGTTTTCAGTACAAGTATAGCTCATTCACATTAGCACCATAGATAATATACCTATATCTATGTCAACACTGTCCCCACTGTGTAATGCCGATGCTACAATAACTCGAATCATACCTAACATGTCTATATTACTGTCTTCTTCATGTACACATATCTTGGTGTGCTAGTGAGCAACCATTATGACAAGTACGGACATCCTCCAATTATAGTTAATGCTCAATTGAGTTCCAAGATTGACTATTTATTGCATGCAAGCACCTTGAAATGATGCCAGCCGTCAGAGCAAACCCTGTGGCAATGGGCGCAATGGCTCTCTGTTCTATCTCCATGGTGGTGTGGATGTGTACCATCACAAAAAAGAGGGTGAGGAGCATCTCAATCAGAATGGCATTGCCGGGAGAGAACTCCACTGCCACTGTTGTGACACCATAGTCTACGACAGCTGTTGCATTGGAGGAAGATTGGTAGGCCTGAAAGAATAGGTAGAACAATGATTGGTTATGGAGAGGACCATCAGTATATTATGGCTAGAGCACCAATATTTTATGATTATGTCAAGTGTCTGGATTAATCTAAGGCCAAAGATCGCAGTCTCCACCATAGTGGGAGGATGCAATCTTTGACCTTAGATTTGCAAGGCACTCCCTCCCTCACTCATTTTACACTGAAGTTGTTTGTGTATTTGCTGTCTTTGATGGAGAGATACTGCGCACACATACTACCATGGGTATAGTGAGAAAATGGCCTAAAAATGTCTTCAGAACTGACTTGAGAAACTCTTAAAATTCTGAGGGGAGCATACACTTGGACCTTGCACAGAAGCTCTCACAAACACAATGAGCCTATGCTGGGTCCGGGGATATCAGAATCCTAGCTACGCCACATGCAGAGACCCTCATGCAGCTTTCCCTTGTGCTTGACCTCGTTGGTCAGAGCTCAGTGGTAGTTTGCTATAATATTATACCAACTGTCAAACTTACCAGCACACAAGCAGCTCCTGCCAGTCCTCCTATCATCTGGGCAAAGAAGTAGCACACAGCTGCCAGCACGTTGATCCCACCAGCAAGAAACACTCCCAGGGTTACAGCAGGATTTAGGTGGCCACCACTGTATTGAGAAGACAAACGACAGCAAGTAATTGAGATGCCACGTTTACGATTAAGAAAGTGCCTTTTCTACAACTGCATATACCCCTGAAAAAAGTCATCTTTACCTCCCAGTCCAATGAATCCATACAACATATGAAGCTAGCTAGCAGTAGCTATAAGTATATGTGAGCTGTACCTAGAGAAGAAATGACTACACTACTACAATAGTGTTTTCACTCATGCATGCATGAGCCTTCCTACATATAAACAAGTGTGCTAAATGGTGGAATGCCTACTATTCAGTTCCTAAACCACAAGCATGCAAGTACGACCATATACTCCCAAGCCAGCAACTTAGGGCTTATATAAATACAATACTCCATATACCTGACATGTCGGTTTGCTGCCATCAATGCTGCATAGGCAAGGCCATGTACCAACCCCACAGTAGTAGCAGAGGATGCCAATACCTTGTAGCGGGAATCCATTCCAACATTAATGAAGGATGATACAGCAACAAACACAAAAAGTGCAGTGGACAGGAGCTCAGCTATGCTTCTGCGAATAAGGTTCAAATAAAACGTCTTCTTACGATACCATGGGGCCTTTTTGTAGTGAGATACATAGGACTGGTGTTGGAGGAAGGGGGTAGATTCTCCAGTGTGGGACAACATTTTTATAACCCCTTGGCGTGGAGGTGACGACTCTCTTCTTGTCTGTAGTAGTAGCAAATAAACATGCATCATCATTTCCACAGATTTCAGTGAAGGGCATGTCACTGTGGATATTCAGCTAAGTGCTCGTAAACAGTTCACTCATGGCCGTTTCACACCAGCAGAGTGCTTCGAATGCTTTCCTAGGGGGAGTTTATTCTACTGGCAGCAATGGAATTCGTTACGACCACTCGAGTAGCTCGTTCACTAGTACATCAGGGGTACAAGTATACGCTCAACCGAAGAACTGCTGATGGGAGACTTGCAACCATCAAGGAGAAGTACGAGGCGGGTGATTACACCCTCAGTGAAGTTTTAAAGGCCATTGGGTGTCATTTTAGCTGCACTGTGTTGTACTGTAATCACTGCTAACTTATATCACTTTTAGACAAAATGGGACAATTTACATTTTTGTAGACCAAATGGGATTAGACGAAATGGGTATAAACCGCTGAAACTTTCAGGAGTCACCACACTATGTAGTATGTTGCTGCGCGTTTTATTAGTTTATACCCATTTCGTCTAATCCCATTCCCACAAACAGCTAACAAATGTGGTTGGTTCCGTTAGCTACACCATTGTTATGTTGTGGGTTGTACCATAGATAATAGACCTACCTCTATGGCTACACATGCTGCGCTGGAGAAGCCAGAAAAGCTATTTTTGTTTACCCAAGAGCGCATAAGAACGGGCGGCTTGTTCTTATGCGCTCTTGGTTTACCGTATAGATACATACAGAATACAGGTACAAGATCGCTATATTGCTACTGAATACTTGTTTAAATGCAACAACAACAACTGAGAACTCACATGCAGTTCTGCTCACTTCAGCTTTGGCGCTTAAGTGTACGTGGGCGTGGCTTAGATGATTACGTCATACAACGGCGGGAAATTTGATTTTACTGCAGCTGCAGCAAAGCACCAAACAGCCAAGTCAAAGACCCAAACTCCCTGACCTCAAACTCGGAAAGCTGTGAGCCTAAACAGTGGATAAGCACATCAGCATTTTTGAAAAACACAAAACTTCTGTGCCTGGTTGTCCTGTTCATTTCTAATCTATGGCCAATGTCTAACTTCTGTGGTGGATTTGATTCTGGCTCACGCCCAGCATATTTCCAGAACCGGGAGGTTGACAGACAGAGTGGTTCCCACTGTGAGTGGTCTTTTCAGGGGTACAATGAGCACTATGGCAGTGGGAGAGATGGCGGTACAACAGGGGGACACACATCTGCCAGGACCATGATCAAAGACCTTGCTCCATACCAGCCTAACACTGTGAGCTTACTGCAGTCATATATAGCATGCCACTACTCTACTGTCTGGCTGAACAATCTGCATATTACACTGTACTGATTTTCGGCTGCGAAATCGATTAATTGTGTCTTCCTTATAGCTGATTGTTGGCATTGTGGTGACAAAGCAAGGCCTTCATTCATTTCCAGACAAGAAAAGTAAGCCATAATAAAGTCAACAGATGCCAGTTTGAATCAATCCACTGAGTGTATAGATGTATATAGTTATGATGCATGCTGCATTGGAATGTAGGTGGTTTTATAGAGTCTGTAGACATTCATTGAAAGAGCTAGAGCTACATGTATGCCTCGTTTTGTTATTTACTAGTTTGTTTTACCATTCAGACCCAGGTTCAAGGAGGTTCAAGTTCAGTTTCACACTTCGGGACTCCCCCTCTGATTACATCAATGCCACATGCTGGGGCTCAGAGGAGTACATCCGGAGACTCTTTGACAGTTTCAAGATCTGTGATGTCGGTGAGAAATATAAACATAGAGTACCTATCACTAGCAGTTTTTCTGATGCCTATTTTTTCACATACATGGAAACTAGATGGACTAGACGATCATATGTTTGTTGTACCAGCTGATGTTTTTCTATCTTGTGTTTTTCATACTTGTTACATTGTGTCCCAAACACTGTCTCTGCAGTTGAGCTGCAGAATGGTCAGATTGTCAGCAAGAGTGGCGGGGAGAATGAAGAAAGGTGGAGACCGTGGACTCCAAGGTATGTATACCTTCAGTTCCCATGACATGTTCATTTTCAGTATCATATCAGTATCAGCTATGTCAAAATGTACTCACCTGTGACATCCATGCATGTGCTTTGAATTTTGCTATTGTATCCCAACTAAACCCGGAGGAGGATGCAGAAGAGAAAATCAGAATGTAAACCTAAGAGAGAAAACGGTCCCACTTACCTATGACACTGGTGTTTTATATGTCTTCCCAGTATGTACTTTTGTGTGTGCATGGGGTATAGCTACAGGATATAGATGAGCTTAATAATCAACAGAGAAACAATTAGTAAAATTAATATACTCCTCTCTCACTCGCACTCACCACCATCCTCTCCTCTACAGCCAGTACCAGATCAATGTGAGTGAGATCTACTCAACGCTATCCCTCTACAATGGTTGGGACTACACAGAGTTCACAGCACTGGCTCATGTGCCCCTCCGTCCTCCAAATGACTACTATTCCCTCAGTGATATCTCAGCCAGTGGACAGTCTCTAGATGGCTCACACATCAACATCCTTGCTATTGTCAAAAATGTGAGAAACCAATCGTTTCTTGGACCTTCAATGTAATCACATTCTAAACACAATTTTTTTTCAGGCTGACTCCTTCCTCACTCAGTTATAGGCGATAAAGAATAGTCTGTTATGATTAGCACTCGATCTACATGTGCCAATCGATATCATGCACTTAGGCCACACATAGTTATGATTAGTATTCTATAATGTATGAACATTGAGGCTATGCTTAGTTGTGATGTTTAACATTCTACACGTGCCAATTGGTAGCTATGTATGAACATTTAGGCTATACATGTAGTTATGATTAGCGTTCTAAACACTCCTCCCTCTGCAATAAAAACAACGCCATCATGCGCTCTTGGCCAATGACACCAGTCTTCAGTTATGGAACACAAGCCTCAGTAGCTACCAGTAGGACTGGAGTGAACAATGCATGGGACAATTTTTATTAAGGGAGGTGCCCTGACTTGAGTCTAACACTGATCTTACTGCTTACTTGACTTATTGAATTCATGCCACATGGCCATCTGCTCCATTGTGCAGCCTGGCACTCCGAAACAGATGACTTCCAAGAGTGGGAAACCCCTAAAGAAGTGCGAAGTTAAACTAACTGATGAGGGCTGTCCCACTTTCAGCCTCTTTCTGTAAGCACATCAAGAATAGCTAGAGACTACATTGTTATGTGTTGACACCACATTGATTTCATTTCACTGTTAGATGGGATGAGGAGTTGATTGAGTTGGCACAGACATGGACTCCCAAGGAAAATAGTGAGCTGGTTGATCGACATTTGATAGACCGGCCACATTATCACTGATCGACATTTGATATTATCACTGAAATGTCTGAACCCTTCCCAGTGGGATCAGTTCACATATAATGCACCCGTATTACAGTTATTTTTGCAGCTGATGTGAAAGTGATGTATGACACCTACCGCAACTGCATGACTGGCACCTGTGATCAGAAGACGTTGATCATTACCAACCCAGGTATATACTGGTTCTGCATGAGTGCATGCTGCAAGAATGCAAGTATAAATTCACCCTTGATCTTGATTGCTAACAAATATGGTGTTGGTTTACCTGTTGCTCATAATATAGTACACTTTTCTCTTAAAACTATGAACAATCAATGAACCACATCTCCCTGTCTAAATAAGAAGGAGACCTTGATGTTATGCAAAGTAACCCAATGTGCAGGACACATTTCAGCCAACACCATGACGTGTGTGTTATTTTTTCAGAAATTCCATTTGCGAACTTTAGTACTTCAATTGAGCAAATCTGCACAAGCCGAGGCTTGTGTGCATCTGCTTGAGGTACTACAATCATTATTGCTAAGTCTCTTTGATCACTCATAACTGCTACCTTCAGACTGTCGAGAGGCCCACCAGCTGTACCAGTTTGCCCAGACGTTGGGAGGAGATACCCACTCACAGGAGGAGGGGGGGAACATCACTGATGGTCAAGATGATGGTAACACACTGTGTATGAACACCACATAGTGTGCCCAACATTCTTTGTTTTGTTACATTGACTGGTCTTTTACAAGAGGCAATGATGTAAGTTGACCTTCTTGTTTTCTTTACAGTGCAGAGCATCTCACAGGTGTACACAGTAGAGGAGCTGAAAAGCTTGCAGATGGACAAGTCTTATGGTGGAGCTTCCTTCACTGGCATCCTCTTTGCCTTCCTCACCTCCTTCACTATTGATGAGGATCCAGTGAACGTTGTCTGCCACAGATGGTATGTGAATCAGGAGTATGTCCACAGGCTCCTCCTCAGCTTTTGTCTCATACTATACAACATGTACCAACACACCTACTGTGTGCAGCACTTCCTGTAAGTTCAGAGTGGATGAGGGAGCTACCTATTGTCAGAACAGAAGTTGTCCTACTGTGACCTCGGGTGGTTTTGCCAGTGAGCCCCACTACAGCATCTTGATGTCACTATCTGACCACACCGGCGGACTAGATGGTGTCAGGCTCTCTGGACAGCCTGCCTCAGACCTGCTCCAGCAAACGGTGGGTAAACTGAAATTTAGTTGACTGTTACAATAATTGTATAGCTACCTAGCAACAACGTCTGTAGCTGCATGGCTATAACAAAACACCAGGTGCATGGAGGTATGTTTACTGTGAGCCTCTACATTGCCTAGAACTCTTGATACTCTACCTACAATAGCCTCACGATTTTCTGTCAATGAGTGACATGGAGAGAACAGAATTGAAGTGCAGTCTTCTGCTGGAGAAGTTCAAAGTCTACTTCAAGGTGAACATGCATGCAGCTATACTGGCTGTTTGTGAGTAGCTACATGTACTGGTATATATGCATGATTTACAATAGTGTACCATGTGCTGCACCTTTACACTATGCATTTTCATAACTGCATGAACAATTCTTGACTATACCACAATTTGTTGTCATACCAAAGACGTGTGTAAGAATAATAGGTCGTTGCAGCTAATGAATGTAAATCATTACTCACAATGCAGTCAGGAGTGGTTCTGCCTGAGCAGCGACGACCCAGTGTACGTGTGCTGCTAATGAGTCTTGCAGACCCTGAGGAAGCAACTAGCTCTCTGGAAAAATGATACCATGCACATTATGTACAGTACAGTTCCTCATTAACACTGTCACAGGTGTTGTGGCTGGTGTAATATGCTGCATGTATCACTGTGTAGTCTTTCTGGTGTATACAATCATGCCAAGTTTGCTGTGACTGATACGAGATTCTTGTGCTTACCTGCATGTAACCAGTAAGAGATATGAGGTAATTGTTACTGTAGCTACTGTGCTCTACCCATGCTGAACTGTTGAAGCGAAGAAAAAATGAATCATATTATTGCACACACAATTTAACTCAAAATGGTCACAGTATATCATCTCAATCATAATGATACATAATTATTACTAACAGCCAATTGCAATGATTATAACAACTTAACAATTTGTAAAGATCTGACAAAGTCTAACAACATCTAGTCAACAAGTGGCAGCTATTAGCTACTGAAGCTTCATTGCCAGCACAGCAGCCAGCAACACTGTTCCAAGTGTCACCACCATTGCTCCTGCTCCACTTCCCTCTGTGCTGATGATTTCACCACCACCAGGAACTTGCAGACCATCAGGAGAGACGGCAGAGAACTCAGAGGACTCAAGAATGGTGTTCACTGGAGTGCCCAGGGCACTAGCCTGCTGTGCAAGGGCAGTTTCATCCAGTGCTATCACAGGGTTGTTGGCTACATGTATGCAAACAATGAGGCCAGGATAAAACTAATGAGGTACATGATCACACCAGTGTATGTCGTACAGATAGATATACTGTGTAGCTTTATTTAATTTTGTCAGAAATGGAAAAATAACTCTGGAAGCTCATGTAACAGACAGCTATTATAATTTATAAGGAAGTGCCCTACTCATTGCCTTCTAATTTTACCTGTGTACAAACAATGTCTTGTATACCCTGTTAGTGTCATACCCCATAAATTTTAAAGATATGGTTTTTCCTCAGTTACCTTGTCCCTGGATTTCATCATTGGTGTACTCCTCAATGTCTTCTTCTCTCTCACTGCTGCCATTCCAGCAGTTTGCGGGAGCAGTGTCCAGCAGGAAGCGGCAGATCCGAGGACCTGAGCGCTCTAAGTGTGACAAGAAAAGGGGGAGTTATCTTAATATTGCTCGTTGGTCAGAAATTTCAAACCACCGATTACACAATGCAAAAAAGGGAAAATCTGTAGTGAAAGCTGGGTGGGTCTTTAACTACTTCAGTATGATGACACAGCACTTTCATGCATAATTATATAAGTTTAATAAAAGCAGTTTATAATAAGTTTGAAGAATCCTTTCCAAAGTCACCAGACCCTTGAGGGTCATGTTACCACCTTTGTAAAAATTTCTATCATCTTTGGCAACTGTCACCTAACCCTATTCATTAAGGTGTTGGGTCTGGGAATGACACTAGATGCTGCCATTACAGATATTACTGTTACCATAATTGAAGGGTCCTCCTCTCAGTTCTCCGACATCAGTATCAATCTCATCAGGAAGCTCAGGGATAGTGTCATCATCATCCTCACTGTCCTCATCACTATCCCTCCCTCCTCTCGGCCCAGGGAAGTTCACACGACACTGCTGAGCAATCTCGCGAATCTGTGTAATATAGGGCATAGTTTCAATGACCATTCAGCCAGTGGCTGTACTAACACGGTAAACTGCAATTCTTTGTACAGAGCAAGAATTGAAAAGGGTATTATCTATACATGTAGGTAGTAAGTACAACAATTTGATTGGCAATTAGCTTACCAATGCAAGACGATCCACATCCAAGATCCCTCTTCTCCTTCCTAGCCTTCGTAGTGCAAGCCTGGTGAGGGCAACAATCTGGCGTGTAACATTCCAGAGGTTTTCAAACTGTGCCCGGAGACCAGTAACAAAGGGGGAATAGCACCCACGAGTGAGGGCCCCACAGACATTTCGGCAGAGAGGGGGAGTACGACGAACACACCTGCTGCAATAATTGAGTCGAACAAGTGTGGTGATACACTGTTGTAATGGTCGGAATCCTCCCAAGTCCTCCCCAAAATTTTCTAGGAAGTTTAAGAGTCTCAGTCCAGATGACAGCGACCGCCGAAGTTGCTCAATGTCTTCCGAAACATCTTGCATGTTTGTCATGTTGATACTAGAGTTGATAACTCGTCGAATGCAATCTCGGATTGTATTAGTTCTTACTAATAGACCGGGAGCAGTGTCCTCAAATCTGTCAACAAACCTTCTGAGAAAATTGCCGACATTAAACCTTGAACGGCTACGGCTACGGCTACGGCTAGCATCTTGATCTTCATTCTCCTCCTCATCAATCACAAAGTTGTCCCGCAAACCAGCCGTAAAATTTCTCAAAAAATCACTACGATCCAAGTTTGACAGGAAGTCTAGATTTGAGTAGCCCAGTCTGTTGTAAAAACGCCGCAGAAAATTTCCTTCCAAAACTGAAGGGAGAAAGATGGGTGGAGAGAATGGAGATTGATAGTGCTATATGTGTTATGTGAAATATATACCCACAGTTCTGTTGTGAATTGGATGCCCATAATAGTGCAAAGAAAACAAACCCAACCACGTATCTCCTAAACATCCTCTGAGAGAACTAAGGAAGTACTTATTCTAATGGCCATGTGTTGCTCAAAGTGATTTGCTATCTGTACAAGTCGTCATGAACTACTTGAGCATGCATAGGTGTCTTACAGTTCTGCAGTCTGCGAATGATTCTGGCATAGATCTCGATGGTCCGATTAAGCTCAGCTCGCACTCCATCAGGAAGGAGCTCTTGTGTGCGGTTGAGCACTTCCTCAATGTACTCATCTGTGCAGCACTGGAGACCATTCCGGGTACACACTCGAAGACTGGCACCTGCAGAGATCCAAACAACACATAAGTATAGTGTTTGTCAGTGTAGTGTTCTATTACTTGCCCTAGCTGTATGCATGTAGCAACTAGCCAGTGTTTATCATTGGGGAGGTGCAGAGGTAATGCAACTTTCGTCCTACAGTTTAGGCATGTTGCTAAAATTCTCACTGTTTCTGAGCCAGAAAGAAAACGAGGATTCTCAAGTTAACACTTTAGAACTATATGCAAAAACATGGTGTGTAGCTATGGTGCAAAAATTCATTTTGTATGCTTATCCATATGAGGTTGAACAGTTTGGTTCCCTTCTCTTATGCATACAGTGTTTCAAACCAAAACTCACACTGCTTTTCACATATACCATAGATCATTAGCCTCGTTCCCAGGCCTCCCCCGTTTTTACCTTCCGTTTGCGTTCACAATAATACACGGGAGCGGAAGACCAGCGCTGGTCTTCCGCTCCCGTGTATTATTGTGAACGCAAATGGAAGGTAAAAATGGGGGAGGCCTGGGAACGAGGCTAATAGGTCATTAATTCAGTTGGGGAGCTTACGTCACCTCAAACAAAGTTCACATCACTGGCAAAATAGCAAACATGTGACAGCCAACATGTCTCAGCTAAGGTCAATAAGTAACAAATATGAAGATCGAGTGCACATGATACTAAACTGTTGCCCAAGCACTTAATTTCATAGCAAAACAACTGAGACAAACAAGGCAGTGTTTACTGTCATGAGAGCTATACGTCAGCAATGACAAGTTGGAATGAGGCTTGCCATGCCACATAAGGTACAGTTGTATAGTTGCATAGTAATAACATCCATGCTGGGTATTAGTGTTTTGGTGTGTAGTTCCAGTACTTGGTTGGGCTTCATAATATATTAGATTAGTTTGTGTTTTGGAGCCAAGTAGCCAATTATCCCAAAGCGTGCTTGGTATAGCTAGACTAATAATGTAATACTCTTTCTACATAAGCCCAGCCACTTGACTGCTTTTCTTGCATGAAATAGCAGTTCCCATCTCCCAGTTACCCTAGTGCAGCTGATAAGGCTTTGTGTTGGTTAAAACATGTCCTGCACAGTGGGTAACTTTGCATCAGAACTAGGCCTGCCTTTTTCAAAGGGATGGGCATGGTTCACTGATTGCTCAAGCACGTGTTGCTGCTATTCAGATAAACGGACCCAAAATTGTATGCATACACCATGCATGCTCATTGTTGAGGGGGATATATCCTTTAGAAGTGTCTGGGTCTCTAGAAGTCTAGCTGCAAAAGCACTACCTTGTCTGAATTATGTATCTGCACCCAATTGGGTGTTTAACTTGTGTTCTGATCATATATCCACCAATTATTAGTGCTAAGAGATGATACCTTCATTCCTGCATTCAAATTTCACAATAGGGATTTTATTTGTGTGTGGAAAGAATACTAAACACAGATGTATAAACATTTCCAGGGTTGTACAGCCTGCTATATTGACTAAATCATATGGGTACCACTAACATGGGGTTACAATCTGTGGCTTGCCAAAAATGCATATACACACATTGTACAGCAAATTACCTCAGCATTGAAGTTATAAATGCCCGGCCTTTGCCAGTTCAATGGGAGGCAGTGCTTCAACTACATGCATTCT
The DNA here is from genome assembly GCA_949130485.1 of Agelas oroides. Lineage (NCBI taxonomy): Eukaryota > Metazoa > Porifera > Demospongiae > Agelasida > Agelasidae > Agelas > Agelas oroides. Next base: position 7,028,521 of record OX422195.1, read on the forward strand.
AGCAATTTTAAATGCACCGGGTATAGCTACTACAGGCTCACCGCTGAATGGCGATCCGCTGTAAGGCATTTCCAGTGCGGAACAGTTTGGAGCTTCCTGGCAGGTAGAAAGTTGTAACAGCACCAGCAGGAACAAGAGGGAAAGAAACTTCGCCATGATGAAAAATCGTACGGTATGGTGAAAATAAGCTTTGCTCTAACATCTTGCACTTATATAGTACATGTGCACGCAGGCCAGTTCAAAGTTCATGTCAATATCGTTGGCACACGCAACTCATGCAACTTGTCATGCTATCTCTTGCCAAACCGCTGAACAGTAGTTCACGTGAAGTAGCACCAAAGCATTGCACACCTTCCTTCTTGAACTGGTGGCAACACATTCCACTGACACTGCGTACTGGTATGCTTCTAGTCTCGCAAGCCAGACCCAACTAACCCCAGCGCGGATCGCTTTCAGTATCACGCACGGCGATCCGTGCTGGGGTTGGTTGGGCCTGGCTTGCGAGACAATGCCTCTTCCAAGTCAAGAACAAGCTTGTTTGTGTAGTCTCGCAGGCCAGACTCTCACGCAGCGAGACTATCGCTCGTGGACTTGGTGTAGGCGGGGCTGAAAGAACTTAACCGGATGACCTTTGACCTCACGTGCGTGCATGATGTATCCACTCAGCAGATAAGCAGAACCAGATCAACAATCCAGTGATCCACCGTCTTCTGGTAGGTTTACCAATACGGACTTATGGAGTCTATAGCACCTGTAGAGGCTGCCCAGGAGGACGCCGAAGGAGGCGTTCCGTCTGAGCCCAGGGTCCAGAAATCCCTAGTGTACAACCGCCACCTGCCCTACTACAGTCGTCTGCCCGATGAAGCCAGTTTGCTACTCGAGGAGATCAAAGTGAACCTGAGTGCAGCAGTCCAGAAGTGGGAGCTCTGGCCTGGGGCACTCTACTGGACTAACCGTCTTAGCAGGTGTGTGTTGTCGTTGTGATCACAACGAATATGGAGAGGTGGTAGGCTAAAGGCAGCATGTCAACAAGCTTAGGAGCTATCCTGTGTTTCATTTCAACATTGCCTCACCCCTCTCTTACTGGACCATACACAACAAGATCACATGGTTTTATCGGCTAGAAACTTTGATATAGTCTCATACCCAGACCCCACCGTTTAACAAGGAAAAACAGTCTGGTGGACCAAGTCAAATTTCTTGGGCTAGCACATGCTTTTCCGACTAATGTTACCTAGCAATGTTGTACACATTTTGTAACACTGATGCTCAAAAAAGGTTGGGATACCTAAGTAGAATGTAAAATTGTGTTACGTAATACTTGATAACTTTGCAATCTCATTGTCCTTACTGTAGGCCAGGCAAACTAGATTTATTGTTTCGCATCAGCGCCCACTTCCTCTGAGACCTGCCACTTCGACTGTCATTATCACCTTGTAAGCAATGACACGCCCACTTTTAATGGCTGTAGCGCCGTGGATTTGTCGAGTGTATATAGCATATGCTAGTAATGAATAATGAATAATGACCGCCTGCCCGCACGCAAATTGAGAAAGTGGTTGATGCGAAACAATAAATCTAGTTTGCCTCGCCTTATATTGGTGATCTACCCAAGAAATTCCACTTTGGTTTAGCAAACTGTTTCCCACTGGGAGGCACACATGGGCTAGGCATGAAACTAGCTTTGGTGTACCTGTTGAAAAGAACAATTACTAACTACGCAGTCTGAACCATTACCATGCCCCATTACGTATCCCGTAACCTTAATCTATAGATTTACCTCCAAGGGCAACAATGGCTTTGCGTGTCTGGTTATTTTCCGAGATCTTCCTGAGAATCCTGAAGGTACCAATCTTGCACTTGATGTCATCTGTCTCAAGCATGTTGATGAGGAGGTCCAGTCCCCCAGAGTCCCGGATGGCCAGCTGGGAGGACAAAGGTTTTTTCCTCGATGAGAACAATTACTTCAAACTACCAGGACGCCTTATTTAGAGAGATGCTTTTGCTTGGTATTGGTGTGATGGTCCATACTGTAACGTGCCAAAACATAGAAATACACAATGATTGCTGTTGTTCACGTACATACGGAAACTCCCCTCCCCCCACCCCACCAAAAAAACAACAAAGAAAAGGTTTCTACATTCTACAGCTTCTGAAGCAGAAGAAGATATTTTCAGGTCTTGGGAGCATCCCATTGGAGAGAAACCTTAATTAGAACAGATATGGTAAATAGAAGACTGTGTACAGGTGAGTCTGAGTGATCTATCACAATGTTCAAGAGGTGATTGGATTCCAGACACAGTACAATGCGCAGGCATAGCAACACGACAGTGCATGTGCTGATGCTAGAATCGGGCATATGCCCTTTCGTATCGTTCCTAATAGACTATTTTCTCTAAGCTTTATGCTTGTGGGAACCTCTGATTGTGGACAGCCTAGCTTATCTACTAGACATTGTGCTTGCTTGAAAAAGCTGCTGGTTCTTGTAAGCAGTTTGGCTTTTCATATGCAGTCATCAACGAACCTTCACTGCAATGTTTAGGTAAGTACGTAGGTGCATGTTTACAATACACACATATGATACTATTTCATCCACTAGCGTGGGGCTTGTTCTTGAAAGTATCGGTCCTCTGTGGATATTCCACCCTAGATGGTATTTGAGTACTCATGAGAGATCTCTGTCGGTAGTCTCGTTCCCAGACCATTGGTATGGTACACACATAGTGTACTGTACTGGGAATGAGACTAGTCTATCAGTGTATCTACAGGTTGTATCCCCCTTCTCCACTTTCTCATGTTGCCTGGCCCAAGCCTATGATTGGTCAGTCATAGTTATATGCTGTTACCTTAAATGAGATCTCTGTCGGTAGTCTCGTTCCCAGACTGTTGGTATAGTACACATATGGTGTACTGTACTGGGAATGAGACTAGTCTATCAGTGTATCTACTGGTTGAACTGTTGTATCTCCCTTCTTCACTTTCTTCAAAGGGATTCCCCTTGCTTAGATGTTGTGTAAACTGTTTGGGTTTGAGGATAGGGGAGGGGGAGGTTCTTTATTTTTATTACTGATATGGTTTGATTTCACTGTTATGCCCCCCCAACCACCCTCCAACCCCACACCTGTCTCCCTCTACCAATGTTTACTCAATCCTTTGTATTCAAGAAGTTGACATTATTATAGGACTGGTATGTACCCTAACCTTACAGCTACATCCGTATCTATGGATACCAGTTCAGTAAAGCAGACCACCTGAGTTTCGTGAAGCTGATGTTTGAGTTGGTTACCATCCCCAGCCTGGAGTCACCTCTGGTGCACACGTGGGCCAACATGCTTGGAAGATTACTCAAGTGTGTGTGTGTGTGTGTGTGTGTGTGTGTGTGTGTGTGTGTGTGTGTGTGTGTGTGTGTGTGTGTGTGTGTGTGTGTGTGTGTGTGTGTGTGTGTGTGTGTGTGTGTGTGTGTGTGTGTGTGTGTGTGTGTGTGTGTGTGTGTGTGTGTGTGTGTGTGGTGTGTGTGTGTCTGTCTGTCTGTCCGTCCATCCATTTGTCTGTCTGGCAGATGGACAAGACCACTGCACTGGTAGTGTACTGGTGTGCATGTTTAGGGGACTTTCATGTGTGCAGGGCAGCATACAATCACTGGACTGACTCTGTTTGTAAACTGTGTCCCCAGGAAGTGGCGACTGCTGACCCCAGAGGACCTCACGCTTCCCTGGCGCCCCGTCTATCAGTTGGTTAAGCAGGTCTTCCATTCTCAGTACAAACAGCTTGGAATGAAGATATACTCGGTGTAAGTATGACACCTTCTTTACTGTTCCAGAAGACGTAGGAGTTGTCTGTGTGACAAGTGGGTTTTGAGGTATTTTGTTTACTACTGAGTTTCCTCTGGGAACTTAAGAACCCCTTCAATGTATCGTATTTCTGCTTGCCAACTCAGAAGTTCAGAAAATGCTAATGTCTTAATGTGTAATTATGTAACATACAGAGCACTGCAGTATATGTAAGTGTGGTTAGCTAGCCAGCGAGTGAAGGGCAAGGAGCTAGTGTCAAGAAGGTTACAATTGCAACTTGGCCTAAATGTCAGTGTGATGGCAGAGACTGTAATACCCTCTTAAACCTGTGTAGAGAATAACCTGAGAAGGTGTGTAAATGGATAGTGTGGTCACAGGACTCTGTGTACACATGCAATACCATTCTTAAAGTGTACAATAAGTTTGCTGCTTGTGTTAGAGAAATGGTTTGTAACTGTCTTCCTCACAGACACGCTTGCAATGCTGTTCACTACCTTGTCTCTCAAGTGAGAAAGTAAGTTTCACTTGCTGCAGGTGTAATGTCTGCAGACTTAAAATTGTGTTGCTTAGCAACCAAACCTTTGAACTTGAATAACACAAAGTGGAATGGGTAGAGGTGTGGCAGTGGGTTGCTAGAGGGAGTATCAAACATGTGTTGGAGAGTAACTGTTGCTGGTATTGTCCAAGCCCGACAGATCCACAAATGTTTCAGTGTTGTTGTGTTAGAAGCATTGAAGCATTGTTGTAGATGATTGCTGTTCCTACTTAACACACGATTACACTGTCTATTGATCTCAAGCTTGCATGTAAGCTTTGAAGGATCTGAGGACCTGAAATGGTCTGGTATATTGCCTTGTTTGCAGACCCCTGCCCAGCTTTCCGTCACTTACAGTCCATACCGCAAGTGATGGAAGCTGGGTGGGGCCTGGCTAGGTTTTGTAAAGATGTGGATGTAAGCCCCATTACACTACTCCTAGTGCTACACATGGTCTTTGCATGAGGCCATGCCTGCTAGCTGTATTGGTAAAATCTGAGTGGATTCTGATGTAGCATGGAGTGTAACCTCATTCCCAGTCCAGTCCTGGGAATGAGGTTGTGTGGAGTGATGCTGCATGCAGGGGGCAGATACTTATCTGGCCAGTAGAGTAACTATGGAGAAGACGATTTATGACCGCTGAGTCAATGGCAGAGACTGGGATGGCCATTACCTCTAGCTGTAGAGAGGAAGTAACCATGGTGTTATGGCTTGTGTCCCTTCTAGCTACTTTCCTCTGGAGAGCACACAGGAGATGCTGGAGGAATGGAGACCTCTGCTCTGCCCCTTTGACATGGCCATGGTCGAGTCCATGAACCTGCTCTCAGAGATGCTCCCAACCACCCTCCCACCACAGCACCACGACAGAGGCTTCAAGTAAGCCATTGCATGTTCTGTACCACGACAAGTAACCCTTTATGCTCTGTGCCACCTTGACACATTCTGTGCAGTGGATATAACATCTACAAGAGATTTCTCCAGTTTAATGAGGTGTCCTTAAATTAATTAATTAACCCTTTCTGACCCACAACATATTTCTCCAGTTTAATGAGGTGTCCTTAAATTAATTAATTAACCCTTTCTGACCCACAACATATTTCTCCAGTTTAATGAGGTGTCCTTAAATTAATTAACCCTTTCTGACCCATAACATATTTCTCCTGTTTAATGAGGTGTTCTTAAGTTAACCCTTTCTGACCCACAACATATTTCTCCTGTTTAATGAGGTGTCCTTAAGTTAACCCTTTCTGATCCACGACATGAATAGCTATAGAATAGGTAGGGTTAACAATACACATTTATATGAAGTTAGGACTTGCTCCTCTAAAGGTTGTCCTTAATTCAGGTGATGGATGTTTTGTTTCATTTTCCGTTCCTTTCCACCAGGCTGTGGTTTGAGGAATTCCTCCACCTCTGGCTAGGTATTCACGCCACCACAGCTGCAGATGAGGTAATTTTGCATTGTTGTATAGTTGGTTATGATGAGCCGGACACCTGGAATGTTGTATAGTTGGTTATGATGAGCCGGACACCTGGAATGTTGTATAGTTGGTTATGATGAGCCGGACACCTGGAATGTTGTATAGTTGGTTATGATGAGCCGGACACCTGGAATGTTGTATAGTTGGTTATGATGAGCCGGACACCTGGAATGTTGTATAGTTGGTTATGATGAGCCGGACACCTGGAATGTTGTATAGTTGGTTATGATGAGCCGGACACCTGGAATGTTGTATAGTTGGTTATGATGAGCCGGACACCTGGAATGTTGTATAGTTGGTTATGATAAGCCGGACACCTGGAATGTTGGAAACCTCCCCCCCTACAACTACCTGCAGAAGAACTACGTACCGTATAGCGGGAAATTTTGCACCCAGCGATAATTTCCTGCTATACGGTATCACAAGTTGATTTTATTTAGATATATGCTAGAGTACATATGTAGCGCCTATGTTTTGGGGCATTAGAACGTAGCGAAAGTGGGCACTAGATATGTAAACTGGACAATTAGGAATGTAGTATCCGCCCACCTATGATGTGCATGCTGCACAAACTGTTCTTAGGCCTAGATTCTCTGTTACGGCCGATCCTTATTTCATGCTCCATAGCTTTACAAGAACAAGAAACGGAGATACAGTTGTCAATTGATCAATCGTTGTTGTGACCCCGCCTACCATTATATAATACTTGTATACAAAATTTAGAATAAGCAAAAACAGTAACAATGTATGGACTTTATGCCTTCTGTTCTTGTTTATATCTGCACTGTCTCTCTTCTCTCTGGACCAGTTTTGTGTGAAGCTGTTTGTTCGTCTGGCCAAGCACAACATTGGCCATGTTAACTGGACACCCTACTTGCCTCAGGTCAGTTGGGAGGCGTGGTCAATTAACACACCCTTGCTATATGTGGTACAGTAGCACTATGAACTGTTGATTCAACCAGTGAGGGATCGATTGGGCATGCATTCCAAGTAGAGTACACTTGGATCCATGTCGAATTCAAAATATTCAAAAGCAGTACCAAGCATAAGAATGATCCAGGCCAAGAATTGAACTGTGTCTATGGATAAATGCCATCTATCCTCTGCTCCAATGCTAGAGCTCCAGTGGCTCAGTTGGTAAGAGCAACTGGAGTTCAGAAGACTCAGGTTCAATCCTGGCTGGATCTCAATGTCTTTTTTTGTCGTGTTGTAACGTATGAATAAGAAATACACTTTTTGATAAATTGCTCCTAAAATAGAATTTCAGGGCAAGTAATTGGAAGCTATGTAGAAGCAAGTAAATCATGTGTCTGTTGGTTACGTACAAGCTAGAGTGCAAAAGAATGGGCGGCTTGAGTAAGAGCGTGTAAATCAGCAAAATTTGAAACCGGTTGGAATTTACTGCCAGTACTAAAAATAGTAACACGTACTGCTCATGCTGCATATACATAAGCCATTGTTGCTAAGCACGTGACCAGGTGTTCTATTTTTAGTACAGTTCAATAATTTTGACCGGACTACGGGCTTCTATTGGAGTTACACGCTCTTACTCAAGTCGCCCGTTCTTATGCACTCTTACTTGGTATTATAGCAATGTGTATCATTATTTCACTAATTGTACGTCTCTCTGCAGATATTCACTCGGATAATGAGGAGCTTTCATCTACCAGTTGGTCCCAAGGAACTGCAAACTGGCTCCTACCAAGATGAGTATCTAGACTCTAGCAAGGCAGCTGTCCTGATTGTCAGTTTGTTGGTGAGTTCTGTTCTGGCCATGCTAGCAAGGTAGCCGTTCTGATTGTCAGTTTGTTGGTGAGTTCTGTTCTGGCCATGCTAGCAAGGTAGCCGTTCTGATTGTCAGTTTGTTGGTGAGTTCTGTTCTGGCCATGCTAGCAAGGCAGGCGTTCTGATTGTCAGTTTGTTGGTGAGTTCTGTTCTGGCCATGCTAGCAAGGTAGCCGTTCTGATTGTCAGTTTGTTGGTGAGTTCTGTTCTGGCCATGCTAGCAAGGCAGCCGTTCTGATTGTCAGTTTGTTGGTGAGTTCTGTTCTGGCCATGCTAGCAAGGCAGCCGTTCTGATTGTCAGTTTGTTGGTGAGTTCTGTTCTGGCCATGCTAGCAAGGCAGCTGTTCTGATTGTCAGTTTGTTGGTGAGTTCTGTTCTGGCCATGCTAGCAAGGCAGCCGTTCTGATTGTCAGTTTGTTGGTGAGTTCTGTTCTGGCCATGCTAGCAAGGCAGCCGTTCTGATTGTCAGTTTGTTGGTGAGTTCTGTTCTGGCCATGCTAGCAAGGCAGCCGTTCTGATTGTCAGTTTGTTGGTGAGTTCTGTTCTGGCCATGCTAGCAAGGTAGCCGTTCTGATTGTCAGTTTGTTGGTGAGTTCTGTTCTGGCCATGCTAGCAAGGCAGCCGTTCTGATTGTCAGTTTGTTGGTGAGTTCTGTTCTGGCCATGCTAGCAAGGCAGCCGTTCTGATTGTCAGTTTGTTGGTGAGTTCTGTTCTGGCCATGCTAGCAAGGCAGCCGTTCTGATTGTCAGTTTGTTGGTGAGTTCTGTTCTGGCCATGCTAGCAAGGCAGCCGTTCTGATTGTCAGTTTGTTGGTGAGTTCTGTTCTGGCCATGCTAGCAAGGTAGCCGTTCTGATTGTCAGTTTGTTGGTGAGTTCTGTTCTGGCCATGCTAGCAAGGCAGCCGTTCTGATTGTCAGTTTGTTGGTGAGTTCTGTTCTGGCCATGCTAGCAAGGCAGCCGTTCTGATTGTCAGTTTGTTGGTGAGTTCTGTTCTGGCCATGCTAGCAAGGTAGCTGTTCTGATTGTCAGTTTGTTGGTGAGTTCTGTTCTGGCCATGCTAGCAAGGCAGCCATTCTGATTGTCAGTTTGTTGGTGAGTTCTGTTCTGGCCTTCCCTCATCACTGTTGAAACACTATGTAACTTGATGGCTGCTAAATGTGAGAGAGAGACTGTGTGTGGGATGAGGGAGGGGTTATAGCCAAGCTGCAACATGCATTTGAGAGGGACAGAGAAACTGTGTCCAATGTGATGCTTCCTTTTTGCCACTGGTGCCCTTGGTATTCATGAAGGCCACTGCCCTACTTGCAGCACTCTTGGTTGTATGAGACATGTCTTCTCTCTCGTAGGGAGGAGGCAGCCAGACGCAGGAGCACTTAGACAGTCTGATGTTAGCACTGGAGTCCTACTACCACCCGTCCAATGTTGGCAAGCACACTGTAAGTGTATATGGAAAATAACACTTCTCCATGTTGAGTCATGATAAGTGCTACCATGGTTGCCATGGTTACATCCCTCCCTGGGGGTTGTTATTTTGTTTCAGTTTGCCACATCAATATGTGCTATCTTACTGAGAGGGGGGATACCTACCTGTTGCCTAGGCAACATCTCTGCACACTTACTTATGTAATGGATTATTTAGCTGTCTTTCCGCACTACCACTATCATCATGTACATACCGTAGATTGGGAAATTTTCACTTTAAAAATAATTCGCGTAAAAAATTTTTGTGTTGATATATTTTCGATCCGCGAAATTTTTTTAACGGTTAACGGTTACAATATGGATGAGTGACTGGAGCGTTCTTAGCATTTAGTCTACTACCAGGTATCGGGAGAGCCAGGTGCCTGGAGTGTTCTTAGCATTTAGTCTACTACCAGGTATCGGGAGAGCCAGGTGCCTGGAGCGTTCTTAGCATTTAGTCTACTACCAGGTATCGGGAGAGCCAGGTGCCTGGAGTGTTCTTAGCATTTAGTCTACTACCAGGTATCGGGAGAGCCAGGTGCCTGGAGTGTTCTTAACATTTAGTCTACTACCAGGTATCGGGAGAGCCAGGTGCCTGGAGCGTTCTTAGCATTTAGTCTACTACCAGGTATCGGGAGAGCCAGGTGCCTGGAGTGTTCTTAACATTTAGTCTACTACCAGGTATCGGGAGAGCCAGGTGCCTGGAGTGTTCTTAACATTTAGTCTACTACCAGGTATCGGGAGAGCCAGGTTTCGCTGGCTGTAATGCTGTGGCTGTCAGGAGTGCTCGTTGATCGGACAGGAGGTGTGGATGTGCGCGCACGCTTACTCGTTAATCACCGGCACATATGTTTTTATTTGCGTGTTAAATTTTCGTGGTTGGTCTCAACCGCGAAATTTTTTTAACAGCGGAATTTTGACTTTACCTTCTTCTTTCTGCAGAGAAAACTGCTACACTTTCTGAAGGAACTTTCCCTACAATTTGTTGTCAGACTGAAGAAGTACGTATGTTCGTTGAAAGTTTCATGCAGAGTGGAGGGTGAAATGGTTTGTGGGAGGTGGCAGTATGGCTGTTGTGTTTTCATCAAGCCTCATTCAAATGCCTGGGAATGAGGCTAGTTTTCATCTTACACGGCGTCCTTACTTCTGAGGGATTTTTTTATCTGTGTAGTCTAAACAGATTCGTAAACAGTGAATCATACATCCTCCACCAGCATGAACTGTGCGGGCTCCACCTTGCCACTGGGAAGGTCACAAGACTAAACCCTCTCTAGCAACTGGCCTTTCTGAGCAACATTTTTGGGAAGGCTGGTTTGTGGGACTTTGGGATATCGCTATTCTGGCTTCTATATATGGTAAATGTCCAGCCAGTCATCCCAACACAGCTGATAATTAAGGTCAGGTTTTGGCCAGTATGCATCCCTGTGCAATGGATGAACAACGCATCTTCCTGGAAAGCAGCTTAGTTGTTATTGAAGGTCACCCACTGTGCAATACGCATTTTGGCCAATACTAGGCCTTACCTGCTGTGACTTTGTATAACACTTGGCCTGCTTTTGACAGGGAGATGTACGAAATACCAAAATACAGTAGCTGTGTGCCAAAACGCTGTGGCTACATACCCTTTAATATACCATAACCTCATTCCCAGCCTCCCATACTGGAGATGGTGATGGCCTGGGAATGAGGCTAAATAGGGCTGACAGGGAGTATATTGAACTACCTTCTAATATACTGCAGCCTCATTCCCATGCTGGAGGTGACGAAGGCCTGGGAATGAGGCTAAAAGAATGTAGGTAAATACCACTATTGTTTGTGCATTGCAGAGAGCGCCACAGCAAGCCAGGTTGGTTCTTGTATATTCCTGACTCTGCCAAGCTGACGGAAGCTGACATTGATGCCTTTGTTCGCTGCCTGGTGCCTGTGGTGCGCATGGCTGTGTTCAGCAAGGCAGGCACAGGGGAGGCTGCACTGACCTTGCACAACCTGGCCCTGGTGCGACCTGAGATGGTGCTCCCCGACCTCCTCAACAGGTAGGTTGTGTTGCTCTCTTTGTTGGTGCGTCTTTGTACTGTCACTGTAAATATTTACTAGCTTAGGAGTTAGCCTAAGAAAGATCCAGCCTGAGAATCGAACCGTGTCTATGGATAAATGCCATCTATCCTCTGCTCCAATGCCGGAGCTCCAGTGGCTCAGTTGGTAAGAGCAACCGGAGTTCAGAAGACCCAGGTTCAATCCTGGCTGGATCTCAATGTCTTTTTTTGCCATCATTCAACTCTGCAAATAAAATACACTTTCATGGGAAGAAACTACCGTAGATCGGGAAAATTTCACGGTCAAGACCAACCGCGAAAATTTAACACGAGAAAAAACAACAACTTGCGCAGCGATGATCAATGCGCGGAAGTCGAGGTAAATGTCCGATCGACAACTACAGCTAGCGATACCTGGCTCTCCCGATACCTCGTAGTAGACTAAACGCTAGGAATGCTCCAGACTCTCGTCCCTGTAACCATCAACCGTTACAAAAAAATTCACGGATTGAATGAAACTGCGAAAATTTAACACGGCAAAAATTTTCATGCGAATTATTTTAACGTGAAAATTCCCAATCTACGGTATAGGCGTTCTAATTAATGATGGGTATCATTAAATCATTTTGGAGATAAGATGGTTGCACCTTTAGACTAGTTGAGACACATTCTAATCTGAGTGTCACTGACACCTACAGCCAGACCAACACTGTGCTCGAATAACTTTGGAAAACCCAATTGGAGAGGTGCTTTAAATAGAGCACCTATAGTAAGCATTAAAGTCAGTCCTTTATTTAATTTAGATCTTTGTGCTCAAAATTTAGCAGTTGAAGGCATGTATACAGTGACAGTATGCATCGATTTCACTTGGCAGGACATATGCAGCTTTGGAGACCCTGACAGAGCCTCACCAGCTGACCGCTACACTGCAGTGTGTTTCTGGTGTCAGCAGGACACTACTGGATGGAGGAAGAGGAAGGCAAGTATTGTCACGTGTGGGACAAGCAAAGCTTCACGTTATAGGCACTAGCCTCACCTCCAGGCCTTCCCACTGTCCAGCTTTTGATCACTCACAGTAAGCAAAAACAAGGGGAATGCCTGTGTCAACATCTACCTAGGTAGACAGAGGTCCAAACTAGCCTAAGGGCTTTTCTTGTAGTGTCTGTCCAAGCACTGAAGTTTCAAACTTTGTGGCTTGTTGTTCAGAACGAAGAATGTGTGCATTCTTTCAGTTGGGGACCCCTCGTAAGTAGACATGGACACGACAAATGCTCCCAGGCACCCCCCTTCCATTTTCCCATACTGTAAGCGATATGGCGGGAAGGCCTGAGAACAAAGCTATGCATGTACCAGTACGTATAATATAACTAAGTGCCATGTGTTGTCGGAGGTGAAACTGTGAACTGTCTCTTCTCACCGCAGGTACATAGAGGGACGGGCTCATCTGTTCTCCCTGCTTACCTTGGCACTGCCAGGCATTGATCCAAATGACTTCAGGAAAACACTGGTACATAAATACTCTTCCCTCCCTCCCTCCCTCCCTCCCTCCCTCCCTCCCTCCCTCCCTCCCTCCCTCCCTCCCTCCCTCCCTCCCTCCCTCCCTCCCTCCCTCCCTCCCTCCCTCCCTCCCTCCCTCCCTCCCTCCCTCCCTCCCTCCCTCCCTCCCTCCCTCCCTCCCTCCCTCCCTCCATCCCTCCCTCCTTGGCACTGCCAGGAATTGATCCAAATGACTTCAGGAAAACACTGGTACATAAATACTCTTCCCTCCCTCCCTCCCTCCCTCCCTCCCTCCCTCCCTCCCTCCCTCCCTCCCTCCCTCCATCCCTCCCTCCCTCCCTCCCTCCCTCCCTCCCTCCCTCCCTCCCTCCCTCCCTCCCTCCATCCCTCCCTCCCTCCCTCCCTCCCTCCCTCCCTCCCTCCCTCCCTCCCTCCCTCCCTCCCTCCCTCCCTCCCTCCCTCCCTCCCTCCCTCCCTCCTTGGCACTGCCAGGAATTGATCCCAATGACTTCAGGAAAACACTGGTACATAAATACTCTACACGTGATGTGAAGAGGTTTATAATAAACAGCATATTTCCTGTTTGCCTACAGACTCCATTTTCTTTGATCTTTTGTTGACGGCTTTCAGGACTTTTTTTCAATGGGAGTAATTGGACTGCGTCAAAATCCAACATTATAAACGGAACCCTTCCATTTTGACAGTTGGTATTTTTGTAGGGTGCAATTGTCCTAGCCTCATCCCCAGGCCCCACCCCAAAATCGGGAAAGGGGCTTGGTGTCACTTGCAAAAATTCCCGTATGTGCTGTGTCAGCAGTCTTCGTTTGGAGTAGAGGAATCACGTTCGTCCATTAGTAATTACTAAATTCTTGACATGTGAAAGTAGTAGACTCGTTCCAAGACCATTTGAAAATGGGAATGAGCCAAACAGACTTTTCATAAACCTCGGATTTCAGAAACTTAGAGCGTAGTAATGCTTGCTAGGCTACTACTCTTGCCTCACAAGATTCGCCTATAGTCGCTCCGTAGTAAGATCTGTTCATCTACTCTTGTCAACAGTAGCTGGCTACCACATGATCACATAAGGCATGTAATTGTTGCGTAACATGCTGACTCAGCACATACGGGAAAGTTTGCAAGTGACACCAGGCCCCTTTCCCGATTTTTTGAGTGGGGCCTGGGGACGAGGCTACAATTGTTCGGCATGTGTGACATTAAAGGGGATGGTTACCACTGAGATCATGTACGTACTGCTCCTTCAGTAGAAAGTAAAAATTGTCTGGAAGGGATTGCTTGAGTACTAATTTAACTCTTGGGATTCCAAGTGTGATATGGAATATGCGTGATCAGATAGTCTGATGATTCACAAATGTATCTATAGTGGACCCCTCTTAAAGAACTCTCCTGAATTTACTGGTTCTTGTTGTTCGGCTACTGCAGGTATCTGGCATGCTCATCTCTGCCCTAGTAAGCCTGGTTCCCCTGGTGGACTGCAGTCCTGCCATCGGGTGCTTTGAAATGACTGAGGTGAGTAGAAGCAGTAAGCCTGCTACGTAAACAGGTGGTGTGCTGTTGTTATGTGTTCTTCTCATGCCTAATATTCTGTGTGTGACTGACATACTAGTCTTAGACCCCACCCTCTCACAAGGAAAATAACTGTCTGGTGAACCAAGTTGAATTTCTTGGGCTAGCGCACGCTCTTGCGATGCGCCAACCCCAAAAAGGTATGGATACCTGAGTGAGTGAAGAGAGAAATTTTGGGAATAAGCCCAAGAAATTTGATTTTGTTCACCGGGCTGTTTCTTGCTGGGAGGTGCATGTGGGCTGGGCATGAGACTATGATATATACCATGCATGACTTGTGAAATTTGGTACTATAAATCAGGAAATTAAGTAGATAACTAAGCAGGATATACATTGATAATCACTGGCTTCACTGTGGTGGGTGTTGAAACGGTAATTGAAGCAGAGGTAAAATAATAGTTATGGAACTGTTTTAACAGTAGAAACAGTAGAAATGACTTAATCTGCAGTATGTTTGAAACAGTATGCATTGTCCAAGTGTGCTGTTGTGCAACGTATACTGTGGTTGTTAATTGCCTTCGTCTCAGGAAGAAGTTCAACTCTGCTCTCTCACTAGCCAGTTTGAAGACTTTGTGTTCCAGTTCTTTGACAGGTTAGTTCTGCCGCCTTTCTCACTCGCAGGTTTCTCGTAGCCTTGTCCCAGGCTTGTCCGAAAGGGAAAATAAGTATGTTGGCAAACAGTGAATACCGGGCCCCTTTCTCAGATGGATCTGGGAATTTAGCTAAGAATGGGATTGAAAAATGATAAATCCTGGGCACGAGTCTATACAATGTTCAGATAGACCATGTTGTGTTCGAGGTCAATAGGTCAAGTCTCTTTTCAATGTGATCAAGTAGCTATAGCGACAGTCAATTCCAGTCTTACCTGTAAATACGTATGGGACTAATGGCGTGACCACCCCTTGCAAGATTGTTGAATGTTGGAAGATTGTACATCAAGAAACGTTTGTCACATGGAGTCTCTCTGCTGTACAGTGTCATGTGATTGACATGTGATACTGATGCTGTGTGTACCCCTCCCCCTAGGTGTTTTGCTATGGTGGAGAACACACGGTTGGAGCAGGCGACTGCACTGGACCGCATTGTGTCTATTGTCAGCCTGGACAACCATGAGTCCATCATGGGGCTCGGTGTTGCGGGATCTGTCCACAGCGTCCTTGTACAGTGCTCACCAAAGTTGTTTGAGGTGTGTGTGTGTAGGTTGCATTAGGGTTATTCTGTTCCGTAGATTACATTCCTGTGTTTGAAGCTGTGTTATCCAATATTTATTAGGTACATATGAAACTTATACATGCTTTGTAGATGTGTCAATTATTAATGTATCTGCCAAGTGCACATGAGCCCTGCCCTTACTGATACAGTGCAAAAGTATGAGCCTATCTGGGACTGCCACATACATATCCAGCTGTACACTGATAGTGTTGTCAAGGGCAACCAAGTACAAGTGGGATGCATGGTGTAAGCAGATGTGCCTTGATCTTGAGACTGGTGCTTAGCAGGTCGACTTTGAAGAGGGAAAACTCTTTACCTTTGTTGTGATATTGTCTACTGAAACTGAAGTATATACTCACATAATGATATTCTTGATGGGTGGCATGTGAAATTGAAGGATCCTACACATCTATTCTTAGGTCTGCCTTTTGACAAGGAGGGTGTGGTTCATCGATTGTTGTTTTACCTGCTCCAGGTTGCACTGGACAAGCTGTACCGTTTTGCAACTAGCCATGTGTTTGAGTCAGAAGTAGCCGGCAGAATGTGCTCGGACATGTGTGCAGCTGCCGCTAAAGTAAGAAAATGTTTGTCTGTGTTCCCAATCCACACACTTGCGTGTACTAGCTTGCAAGGGATACAAGTTAGCTGTATATACCAGGATAAGGAGTGGATACTGCATGGAGGACGGTTTGTAGGAATATTCTTCTCAAAGCCGCAGGTTTAAGAGGTGTATCCCTATAACACTCTGAACACCAACAGAAGATATGTGTCAACTGAACATATCATATGTTACCTGTTATTTCCATGGCAACGTAGTATATATATATATACAGATGATGTAATATAATGGTGACATTCTCATGTTACGTGTAGGTGGATGCTGTTGCAACTCTGAAACTTTTCATTCCTCACTGTGTCAGGACCATCGATATGATTTTGGAAGGTAACTCCATCCCTAACAGAATTCTGCGAAGTAAACTACGTATAGTGAAGACATGGCAGTCGCAGTGCTGGGGGAAAGATAGCCTCGTACCCAGGTCGTTCTCCTACGAACGGCCTGGGTATGAGGCTAGGGGAAAGATAAAAGCTTTTCGGTTTCTTAACTTACTCCTGTAGCTCTCCAAATACCCAGTGGTGTCCATTACCAATAGACTGTGGTTCATCCATTCTCTCTTCAGTCACAAGGGGTGGTCATTCCCATAGGCGCCGTAGTCACAGCTACAACCAGGGTCAAGAAGCGGTCAAGGGGTCAAGGGCTGTGTTTGGTGTCGGTCAAGCAGTCAAGGACAATTTTCAAACTCGGTAACAGTGGTCAAGATGTTTACATTTTGCGCGTGCGTATTGCACATGTGTAGTCAAGTGTGTGCGGTCAAACGGTCAAGGTCCCGTTTGTGGTGCGGTCAAGTGGTCAAGCAACAAAAACGATACTCAAAATTTTATGACCCCGGTCGCAGCTGTGACTACAGCGCCGATGGCAGTGACCACCCCTTGTACCACAATGTCTCAATGTAGGTCTCAATCTCCTCCTTCCAATTTTTGATTGCTTACTTGAATGTTTGGTTGAGCATTTAAATTTGTGAGTTTTCATTACATGTGACTGATGGTGGTCAGATTCTATTGGGGAGTTGGGAGGTACATCTATCATAATAGGAGGGGTCGGACCCCCCCTAAGAGAGCATAGGGAACACTCACCACACGTCACACACATGCATGTACACTGAGAGTTAGCAGCTTGTCCTGTGAGTTTCAGAACAGAGAGATTACGCCCATAAGACGTTATGTTTTGATGTTACTTTAGGCTATTCAAAGATGTATTTGACCCGTCCATTACTACTAATAACCCTGTCTATTACTACCAAATAACCCCGTCCATTACTACCAATAACCCCGTCCATTACCTCCAATAACCCCGTCCATTACCACCAATAACCCCGTCCATTACCACCAATAACCCCGTCCATTACTACCAAATAACCCCGTCCATTACTACCAATAACCCCGTCCATTACTACCAATAACCCCATTCATTACTACCAAATAACCCCGTCCATTACTACCAATAACCCCGTCCATTATTGCCATGTTTCTTTCTTGTACCTTCATCAGACCCAGACCAGAGAGAATCAGAACACCCTGACAATGACCTTATATGGAACATCCAGCTCCTATCACATGTAAGACCTTTCTTGATTCATGGCTACTACACATATAGTTGGGAAGCCAGCATTAGCTGAAAAACGTGAATAGCTTACTTTGCCAGTTTTGCATACTACCGTATAGCGAGAAATTTTCGCGAGGTCCAAATTTTCGCAATTTTCGCGACTCACGACCAAAACATGAAAATAAGAACCGTGAAATACAAACCGCGAAAATTTGAACACATGAACTTTTGAACTTGTGGAAATTTTCACACGTGCGTTTTTGCGCTAGTCTCGCTCGATCCGACGATGGCACTGTAGCACTATTTCAAACTGGCAGACGACGTCCTACCCTCTCCCACAGGACCGTCTTCCATTAGTGCAGCAACAATAAAGGGGCATGTCAATAGCTCGCGCTAAACACGAAAATTAAAACTGCGAAAATTTCTTCTGGAAGGGAAATGGGATTTTCGCGAAAATTTGGACCAGTGAAAATTTCCCACTATATGGTATTCCTGACGGTGCAGGTGCAATATCTCATTATGTAGTATGTGAATGTGGAAGAAGGACAGAACGTTCCAGATGTACACTAACTGTTATGATTTTGAAAGCTTCACAGTCTCATACCTTTACTTTCTCTATCTAGATCCTGCATGGACATGGAGAGGCACTGCTATCTCATGCTGATGCTTTCATTAGCTGCCTGAAGAACTGCGTGCACCTCAAGTGCAAGAGTGCTGCACTGCATGCTGCCAAGGTGTGTCACATTGATTCTCACAGAAGAGTTTATAGCAGTGTACTTACCAAACAGTAATTGTCACTGTGTTACATGTGTGGCAGTCCCGGGTAGATTATTCTGTTGCGTAATTCAACTGTGTTACCACGTTCAAAGCGCTGTAGTGCAGAACTTCTGTTAAGGGCGGGGCTCATACGCGCTATGTAGACTTATCAGGTATTTATGCATCTTCACTGCGTGTATGAGGCCCACCCTTAAGGTTACGGGTACATGTTCATGAATAAAATTAGTATGTCAAAACTTGCCTGTATAACTTTTCCTACAAAAAAGCTACCGGATTTTTACAACAACCAGTCGCTACAGAGTGCATTTGGCCACAGTTCAGCATAATACTAACTTTGCCACAGTACGCAGTCAAGTGACACTAGGCGGCTGCTCGGTGGATTACGAGTACAAACTTCTACGTCAGTTTACTACGACAGTAGGAGGAACTAGCTGCTATTTATGGCTTAAACAGAGCCAGAGCAACTCACTGCAGGGCCACACGAAGCGTTTTTGCTCATATCTCGGAACAGAACTGAGCGGCAGTGGCTGAAAGGCTACTGAATACTCGAAAAACCGGTACCGAGAGACTTTGAAAACAAACTATGGCGAACTGGAAAATTTTTCTTTCAAAAACGCTTCGTGTGGCCCTGCAGCGATGTCGTACAAATAGATAAAACGCTGGTATACGGCATTCTGTGTGCAACACCGCGAGCGAACTGACGTAGAAATTTGTACTCGTACTCCACCGAGCAGCCGCCTGCTGTCACTCGACTGTGTACTGTAGCGAAGTTAGTATTATGCTGAACTATAGCTGAATGCCCTCTGTAATGACTGGCTGTTGTAAATATCCAGTAGCTTTTATGTAGGAAAAGTTATACAGGCAAGTTTTTGACATACTAATTTTATTCATGAACTTGTACCCCGTAACCTTAACGGAAGTTTTGTGCTACAGCACTTTGAACACGGTAACACGGTCGAATTGCACAACGGAATAATGTTCGATTTCTACCCGGGACTGCCACATGTAATAAAAGGTCTGTAAAAGTGTACTTACCAGACAGTAATTGTTACTGTGTTACATGTATTACACCATACTTGTGCTGTGCTGCTAAGGTTCGTTGCATTCTAATTCTTGGAATAAATGATTTCCACGTGCCTTAGCAAGAGGTTTAATCTCCCTGTTAAGCCTGAGATCTGAGGTTTGTATATACGTGTGTGCCAGTAGTTAGGTCATGCTCAGGAATATTACCGAGGATTAAGGTTTACACCTTACGCATGTGTGCCATCTCATGTACATGTACACACATACAGTCCACAATTGCCCAGCACGTCACACGTTATCTTGTGCATGAGGCTTCTTGTGTGCTGGTCATGTTACATTTACACTATTTTGCTGTTATTTTCTCTAGGCCCTTGGCAATGCTCTGCACTGCCTGACGATGACCTATCCCTGTGAGTCAAGGAGTCTAGCTACAGACTTCAGCAAGCCCCCAGAGGAGCACCTGTATATCCGGGTAAGGAACATGTCCAGGAACTGTTTGCTCATGCTTGCGTCATGGTGACAGAGCATCTCCAAGGCAACAGAGCATATACCCAATACTTGTGCAACTAAAACAAAGCTACATTAATCCTTTGACTCAACTCTCATGGATACGTAGACTCTTCTATCTGGACACTTTTGGACCTCCCGATAATGTGACTACTTTGACAAAGTGTGTTTGGGGCAGTTTAAAAGGGTCCTGAATGCAGAGGTGTCTTCATGCACCTTTTTTGTGAAGTGGGGGTTTGGCCTGCATACTGCATTGCACATGTCTATCTCCAAGGCAACAAGTTCATTGCTGCTCTCCAATAAATTGCTTGCTCAGACTTCCGGTATACAGCAAATACTCAAATAAGACGAAACTATACTCCTTGGGCGTCATGTTACCATGTGCGACTAGTTGGCAACATTTTATTTGCAACATTTCAATCACACGGTGTAATCTTGCCTGACGATTACAAGAGTGTGATCAAAATGTTGCCAAAGATCTATCACTCCTTGAACATCCTTGCTATATTTGCTATATTTTGCAAACACTTTGGCTCAATAGTCACCACGGTGTGTACGTACACCATGACTCTCAATCTCCAGGACTGGTCAGCACCTGGGGATCTGGACAACCTGGGGCTGGAGTGGCATGTACCTTCAGTGAAGGAGCTTCAGATGACAGACAGACTGCTGGAGGAGTTTCTGCAACCCGAGTTCGACAGACTGCAAGCCTTCGTGGAAGGAGAGGCCATGGATAGGTGAGAGGTGCAAACTTTGAGAGAGACCTACAGAGTCATGCCTCAGGAAATAGACAGATCTGATTGTAGAAGGGAATGAAACTGGGAGTGGACTCCCAGCTTGAGCTGCCGGTGGTCTGGCCCCTAAGAAGTTGTTCATGCTGTGTGTGTAAACATTACTGTTGCCAGGTGTGCAACTGAAGCATTCAGTACCACCTGTGCAGTACATGTAGAAGGTTGTGCAGGCTGTTGATTGTCCAGTTGTTGTAGCTCAGTGTATAGAGTGCAAGCTAAAGGTTTGATTCCCAGAACCCCATTTGTCTTGTTCACCTCATACCATTGAAACCATTATGAGAATCTTTAGCTGGATTGTTTTAAGGCTGTTTGTTTTGTGTGTGTCTTGTAACTTCACAGAGACAGTCTCCACCAGAGCTTGCAACTGGTGTGGTACCTGCTACTAGGAACTGCTGCATACCTGCCCATGTGGGAAGGAGAACAGGTGGAAGGGAGGTGAGCCCTCTCCTGATCGTGGTGTTATATGCATCATGTCATACTACTTCAAAGCTTGGTATTACAATTTGTACACTGTTTGTACACTGTTTGTTTGTTTGTTTTTTGTTTGTTTGTTTGTTTGTTTGTTTGTTTGTTTGCATCTGCAGTCCTAGCAGTGTGGTGAACATGACAAGAGATGGCTATGTCTTTGGACCAGAGAATTGTATGTGCTGTATCATAATGCATAGTGTTAGCCTTATTCCTACCATACATTTTATAAAAATAAATTACTTGCAGTGTGCAAAAACGGGGGGTGATGGTCTTTTGGGCTCTCCACCTTCTGTCTACCTAAAGGTTGGGAGGAGTCCAAAAGATTGGTAGACAGAGGGTGGGCAGAGTCAAAATAATTGGAAGACAGAGGGTGGACAGAGTCAAAATAATTGGAAGACAGAGGGTGGGCAGAGTCAAAATAATTGGAAGACAGAGGGTGGGAGGAGTCTAAAAATTGTCTTTGCAGGAGCTAGTATCCTGAATGTTAGCAATTAAAGCCCCCAGAAGTGTCCATCAATCATTTGTTGAAGATGAAGTATTGCATGCATAACATTTTTAAGGGAGATGTGGTTCGTTGATTACCTTGATTAGGACCTTTTGCCAGTCTTGGTAGACATTAGCGCCACTCATATGATAGAAAGTACCTGGCCTTTCTCTTTTGCTTGTTGCACACTGTAAGCAATCAAAAATTGACCAGTGGGAATTCTTTGGAATGAGATGTAAATAGTACGGTACTATGGCAACATGGCTAGGTACTGTTGTTTCAAGGTGTCGCCATGTTTGTCTCAATCCAGCCAAGTTACCTAGGGAGCAATTCTCAAGAGAAAACATTGCCAAGTTTGTCCACCGACTGTCAGGTACATACATTAACTACTGTGCATGTGCACCTTTATGTCAACTCTCTGTTGCTATGGTAACAGCTGCTTTGTTAAGCAGAAAGAAAGTTGTTTGATACCAACTTGAGATCTTTGGCTAGCTAAGTATTCTCAGGGTGAAATTGTGGAAGAGCAATATTTGTAGCCATGCACAACTCTAGCCTCGTTCCCAGGCCTCCCCCGTTTGCGTTCACAATAATACACGGCTGGCGAAGAACGGGGAAGGCCTGGGAGCATTCATCACGTGAATGACGTCAGGTGGACGCGAGGTGGATGTAGGGGGGGAGGGGCCCAACTGCCAAACAACACACTGGATCATCCATTCGAGCGCTCTATCGCAGTTTTGGACTCCAGACGTTAGCGTGACCGAAACTACTCGTCTTGACCGGTAAGAAACTCGCTTTCAAGTTTAGTACATACATATTTGAATATCGGCCCCTCCCCCACAACTCAGAATCAATACATACCATGAATGGTGAAATTCTTGCAGTGGATAAATATTGCATGTTTTGCAAGTTAGCATGTGCTTGTGAAATGAAAAGCCACAAAAAATGGACTGCTCTTAACACATGCTACGCACGTTAGGCCAGGCAAACTAGATTTATTGTTTCGCATCAGCCACTTTCTTGATTTCCATGCGGGCGGGCGGTCGGTCATCATTCATTATTCATTACTAGCAAGCTATATACACTCGGCAAATCTGCGGCGCTACAGCCATTAAAAGTGGGTGTGTCATTGCTTGGAAGGCGATAATGACAGTTGAGGCGGCAGGTCTCAGAGGAAGCGGGCGCTGATGCAAAACGGTATCCAGCACTCATGCTGTTATTGTGAATTGTGAAAATTAAAACTGAAGTTTTTATGTAGTAATTTTTTTGCACTTTTACTCACAAAATTTCAACATATCTACTTTCATGGCAAAAGTATGTTGGCAAATTTGGTACATGATATCCAGTGTGGTGCATCCTTTTCTTTCAGAGCACATCCTTGAAACGTGTGAGGATGACACAAAGAGCATGTTCTCCTTGGTCCAGGTATGTCAGCTTGGGAGTAGCTTTATGTGTCCTGAGCTATTGGGGAAGGGAGGAAGGAGGAGGGGAGTTGCAAGTGCATGTGGCTATCGTTAAGACTGCATGCTATGCAAAGATGCGATGCTTCCACCCCCATCGTGTGGATGTGACCACAGCCACCTTACTACAGTGGAACCTCTCTTAAAGAACACCTCTGAAATACGGACACCTGGTTAATCAGGACACTTGACCGAGTCCCAACTTTACATAAATACATGTTATTCTCCCCCTGAAATAAGGACACCTCACTAATCAGGACAATTTGCTTTGTTCCCAATAGTGTCCGTATTAGAGAGGTTCCACTGTCCCTTTGTTCATGTTTTGCATGAGAAAGCAGCCTCCATCTCCCAGTCACCCCATGTAGCTGACGGGGGGCCCCTAGTACCACATCCTGTGTAGTGGGTGGCTCTGTATAACCTCTAGCCCCTTTCTAATCCTTTCCTTTTAACAGACCTATGGTTCATTGATTATTCGTGTATGAACAGACCTATGGTTCATTGATTATTCGTGTATGAACAGACATATGGTTCATTGATTATTCGTGTATGAACAGACCTATGGTTCATTGATTATTCGTGTATGAACAGACATATGGTTCATTGATTATTCGTGTATGAACAGACCTATGGTTCATTGATTATTCGTGTATGAACAGACCTATGGTTCATTGATTATTCGTGTATGAACAGACCTATGGTTCATTGATTATTCGTGTATGAACAGACATATGGTTCATTGATTATTCGTGTATGAACAGACCTATGGTTCATTGATTATTCGTGTATGAACAGACCTATGGTTCATTGATTATTCGTGTATGAACAGACCTATGGTTCATTGATTATTCGTGTATGAACAGACCTATGGTTCATTGATTATTCGTGTATGTTCATATGAGTCTCCCTCTGTTTGTGCCAGATCCTGAAACTGCTACTGACCAACTTTGGGGTGGACAAGTCTGAGTATGACAACAAGTAAGTTTGGTATACTCGGTATAATAAAAGTGCTGTATAGGGAGAGGGAGAGGGAGAGGGAGAGGGAGAGGGAGAGGGAGGGGAGGGGAGGGGGAGGGGGAGGGGAGGGGGAGGGGGAGGGGGAGGGGGAGGGGGAGGGGGAGGGGGAGGGGGAGGGGGACGGGGACGGGGACGGGGACGGGGACAAGGGACAGGGACAAGGGACAGGGACAAGGACAAGGGACAGGGACAGGGACAGGGACAGAGACAGGGACAGGGACAGGGACAGGGACAAGGGACAGAGACAGAGACAGGGACAAGGGACAGGGACAGGGACAGGGACAAGGGACAAGGGACAGGGACAAGGGACGGGGACAAGGGACGGGGACAGGGACAGGGACAAGGGACGGGGACAAGGGACGGGGACAGGAACAGGGACAGGGACAAGGGACGGGGACAAGGGACGGGGACAGGGACAGGGACAAGGGACAGGGACAGGAACAGGGACGGGGACAAGGGACAGGGACATGGACGGGGACAAGGGACAGGGACAGGGACAGGGACGGGGACAAAGGACAGGGACAGGGACGGGGACAAGGGGAAGGTAAGGAGAAGGCACGAAGAATTTTAATCTAATGGCTTTAGAGAAGGATTTTCTTGTGAAACAGTACTTGTCTTCAGTTGATGTGTGCAATCCTCACTTTAGGTGGCATGGTTATAAACACACAAAGCAGATCTTGGAGGATAAGGTTAGAGCAAAGATAAACAGCAAACCAGGAGTGACATTCAGCTTCCACAGTTTCTTTGCATAATGCCTCTACCTACCTTATGGATAAGGGTTGGGGTTAGGCCTGCCTTTTCAGAGAGATATGGTTCATTGATTGCATTTCATGGCTAGGAATTATTAATGTAGCTATGGTGAATGCTAATTTATCTGACAGTTTTAATAGCTCAAATAGTAAATGTGGAACCTTGAGCCTTATGGTTAATTTTGCACATCATGTGATACCATGTGGTGTCATGTGATACCATGTGATACCATGTGATGTCGTGATACCATGTGATACCATGTGATGTCATGTGATACCATGTGATACCATGTGATGTCATGTGATACCATGTGATACCATGTGATGGAATTGTCCTAGAGGAGAGAGGACATGACGTCACGTCGTGGCAACGATTAGTGTGTTCTGATGACATTCCAAGGGCAAAAATTGTGGATGCAAGCTACAAGGATCGCTTTATGGACTAAGTCACAACGGGTGCATAGGGTTTTCAACTAAGCCTGAAGCCATCTGGCTAGTCAAAATTGGTTATATGACTCACATCACAGGCTAAGCTTGTAAGTTTCCAGTTCGACACAAGGTGAGTTACAAGAGGCCATTTTAGCTGATGAACATCTTCAGCTTTGTCGAAACCATGCACACCCATGCTCCCATCGTGACTTTGTCCATAGAGCCATTTGTTTAGCTTGCATCTACACTTCTTGGGCTTGGAATTGGAATATCAGATGATTGTCACTATCACGCGATCACATCCTCCCTCCTCTGGAGTTGTCCGAGTTTCATTCCTAAATACAGAGTGCTGTGTTGAGTGGTAAGGAAGTACATTAATTTTATACTTGGAGTGGTAGCAACTTAATGTGGAGTGTATGTACTGTTTATCCTCCCATACACATATAGCTACGTAGTAAAGGAGGGCAAATCCGACCCATGTTGATACTCAGGATTGATCTTCAGCACGACGTAAGTACAGTCTACAGACGTAAGTATCCACCATATTTTGAATGCGTTACCATGTTCAAAGTGAACTTTCATTAAGGGGGTGGGGCTCGTACATGCTTTGTAAATGCATCAGATATCAATGCACTACATATACGTAAGTCCTACCCTTATTGGAAGTTTAGCAATACAACACTTTGAACACAGTAAATAGACATGCGATCATATTTGACTTCTGCACAGGACTGCAACATGCATATATGCCTCTGTCATGCAAAAGCTCAGTTACCATTTTTTCATTTCACATGATCACAGTTTTAGCCTAAAGGAGCCGGGTGCCTTAGTCTCGTGCCCCGCCCGCACGCACCTCCCGGCGAGAAACGGTCTGGTGAACGAAGTCGAATTTCTTGGGCTTATTACCCAAAAGTGGTAATGACCAATGAGATTGCGAGATCGGTAATTATTATGTAGCACTTCCCTTACAACAGTAAAATTTGTTCATCTCCATTCGAGTATCCGTACCTTTTTTGAGCGGATTGGCCGCAAAATGTTTTGATCGTTGCTAGGTTACAATGTCGCAAAAGCGTGCGCTAGCCCAAGAAATTCGACTTGGTTCACCAGACCGTTTCTCCACGTGAGAGGGTGGGGTCTGGGGAAGAGACTACGTGTGCCTGGAGTATACGACGCGTGCGGTTCTGGGTAGACGTTATTCCATTGTTTATTTCAATCACATTACAGTGTCTTAAGTACTGTAGCACAGAAATTTTGTTAAGGGAGGGGTCAAGAGTTCATTACATTCTGCACTTTGTAGATGTATCTGATATTGATGTTTCTATGCGGCGTGTGTGAGTCCACCTTGACTGTGGTAATGTGAATGAAATACACAATTTGATTTCTATCTGGGACGGCCACAGTCATGTTTGTATAGCAGAAAAGCTACAGTACTAACCGTTAGTTTTTAACTTTCTGTGTGCAGTAAGTTGTGTGGTTGACCTTCTTTCTATGTACAACTGTAGCTGAGGATACTGGAGAGAAGCATGTCCATATTAACTCCTCTTCACCACACTCTGATGAAAGACCTTTTCAGAATGGCTGTGAGCACATATGCAGCGGTACGGGTGTAGTGTACTTGTTCACTGTATGCCTCACACTAAGGCATTCACATTTTCACACAGTATTGTCCCGGGCAAGTACCCACCCCCCTATTTTGACAGTTCTGTGGTTTTTGAGGTCCTCCATGTAACTGCCCACCATGCTAAATTCTTGCGTAGTGAATCGAAAGTAGGTCCGCTGAGCTCATGTACATAGCTGCAACCATTCTGATATGCTTCAGGCGCCACGACATTTGGCAGCAAAGTTTCACACACCCATCTGTAGCCTCGTTTGCAGTGTTCCTCACTTACAGTACAAAATTCGCATACTGCAAGCAACAAACGTTGTGAAAGCTTGACAATGAGGCTACGGGTCGGTCCACTTTCTAGCATGATACAGCTTTCTCCACCGTCAGGCTGGCCTTGATGAAGCACAGGTGAAGCGA
Organism: Agelas oroides; assembly: GCA_949130485.1. NCBI lineage: Eukaryota > Metazoa > Porifera > Demospongiae > Agelasida > Agelasidae > Agelas > Agelas oroides. The sequence continues at coordinate 7,055,782 of OX422195.1, forward strand.
CAATGGTCGATTCAGTACCCCTGGCAGCTAACTTCGCATCCAGGGTGGGCGCTTGCATGGGGATGATCAAACCATTCAAGCACCTCCTCTGTGCAACCGCCCACCCTCAATTTTTGCCTGGGACAATACGATACATACATATTCCTCCAGTCTAATTAATCTACTTGTATTCTGTTTGCAGGTTCGTATCAAGGCTCAGAACGCTCTTGCCCACTGTTTGGACACCTACTTGTACTCAGGCAGGACTCTGCTGCCTGATGTCTTCCCACTGTTGAGCAGTGACAATGGCGTCTCTCATGAGCAGTTCAAGGTGAGTCATACATTGACCAGTAGTGGGTAGCTAGAGCGCAGATGAACTGGTGAAATGTGCCAAAAAATTATCCACCAGGGAAGTTTCATTGCGTACAGCTGGCCTACAAAACAGGGTTGTGCTCAGTTGCCTATTGTGTACAGCTGGCCTATGAAACAGGGTTGTGCTCAGTTGCCAATTTCACTGAGAATGTACAAGAATCAAAGTGATTACTCTTGTTGTGTGATGTGTGATGGTGTGTGTGTGTGTGTGTGTTGGTCTTCCTCCAGGGTGCCCTACATGTGATGCTTCTCCCTCCTGTTGTGAGTGTGTACCTCCATGACTGGCCCATCATGAAGAAGACCCTGCCTCTGATTGTGAAGGTACAGTCACATTACTTTCCTGGGTTCTCTGTGATTTACACTGAAAATTGGAACTGATACATGTAGTAACTAAGTAGCAGCTGTGGCAGACTTTGGATCTCCCCTCCCCCTCCCACCTCCTCCCCCTCCTCCTCCTCCTCCTCCTCCTCCTCCTCCTCCTCCTCCTCCTCCTCCTCCCCCTCCTCCCCTCCTCCCCCCCTCCTCCCCCTCCCCCTCCTCCTCCACCCCCTCCTCCTCCTCCTCCTCCTCCTCCTCCTCCTCCCTCCTCCTCCTCCCTCCTCCTCCTCCTCTTCCTCCTCCCTCTTCCTCCTCCCTCCTCCTCTTCCCTCTTCCTCCTCCCTCTTCCTCCTCCCTCTTCCTCCTCCCTCCTCATCCCTCCTCCTCTCCCCCTTTTCCTTCTTTCCCTCCTTTCCCTCCTTTCCCTCTTCCTCCCTCCTCCTCCTCCCTCTTCCTCCTTCCTCTTCCTCCTCTCTCTTCCTCCTCTCCTCCTCCCTTCTCCTCCTCCCTCTTCCTCCTCTCTCTTCCTCCTCTCCTCCTCCCTTCTCCTCCTCCCTCTTCCTCCTCCCTCTTCCTCCTCTCTCTTCCTCCTCTCTCTTCCTCCTCCCTCCTCATCCCTCCTTCTCCACTCTCTTCCCTCTTCCTTCCCCCTCCTCTCTCCCTCCCCTCCTCCTCTCCCCCTTTTCCTTCCTCTTCCTCCTCCCTCTTCCTCCTCTCTCTTCCTCCTCCCTCCTCATCCCTCCTTCTCCACTCTCTTCCCTCTTCCTTCCCCCTCCTCTCTCCCTCCCCTCCTCCTCTCCCCCTTTTCCTTCCTTCCCTCCTTCTTTCCCTCTCTTTCTCACTCCCCCACACCTTGTTCTCCTCCAGGCTGACCACTCTGAGAAACCCTCAATTCAGAACCTGATGAACAGGATTCTCAAGGAGACATTTTCAAGATATGACTACTTCACGCTGGAGTTCCAGGTTAGTGTTTAGCGTACTGCATTTTTATCATTGAAATTTCAAGTGAAGAGGACATGCACTTTAAACATTGCACAGTTGTAACCTCATTCCCAGGCTCCCCTACCCAATCTCTGGAATGCAACATTGCAACTGTGAAGGCGAGCGTGGTATCTTTTCTCACATGAGCATGATGTAATCAGCAAAGGGCCAGAACAATGTTGTTCAGCTAACTATATAATCAATGCTCGGTGTGTATGATAGTCAGCTCCCTGATAGCTAGATACGGGTGTAGTAAGTTGCCCAGTACCTTCACTGCTTTTGCTGTTTTGAGGTTCTGGGTATGCCCACATGCAATGAAGGACTTTCTACCACTCATGTGAGAAAAGGTACCAAGCTCTCCTCACCTGAGCAACTGTTCACATTCCGGAGCAGGGGGAACATGGGAACGAGACTGGCATGGTTGGATGCCACCAAAATTTGATGACAGTCTAGTGGCTAGGTAACCTTTATTTCAGGTGACAGACAGCTGTCTGGCTGCAGCTGCCTCCTTGCACTCTGCTCTGAGTCCAGAGGAGGTGGGAGAAGGGAGGGCCAGGACAGAGAAACTAAATCAAGAGTCGGTGAGGTGAGAGGTGTATGTGTACAGTTTGAGATTTATTAAAGAATCTTCACGTGACATGGTGACTATGTGACATGGTAACTGTGTGACATGTGACCGTGTGACATGGTGACTGTGTGACATGGTGACTGTGTGACATGGTGACTGTGTGACATGGTGACCGTGTGACATGGTGACCATGTGACCTCAAGTGCTCAGCTTTGTAAAAATGTTTTCACTGGACTTTGGATTGCCCCAGCAGAACTCTGTACTGTTACCCAGTTCAATACTTACCCGTGAGCTAAATACACAGTATGTACACACATACATGTATACACACGTGTAATTATTATACATGGCTTGCGGTGACCTTTGCCCTTTTGTTTACTGCTGCTGTTTGTAGTGCTGGTGGTGAACTTTCAACCTCCTGTATGATGCTCGCATGTCTTCTCCCCTCTCCCAGCTACTATGAGGACCTAGTGTGCTGTCTCGTGAACCTAGTGGACCAAGGGAAACTGTGAGCTTCCTTTCAGTGTACACAGTATATAGGAAACACAAGGTTAAAGGTCACGGGTATGTAATGGGGCGTGTTCAGTGGTCAGGAGTTTACATCTTGCTATAGTTATGTGCACTACTACAAAACATCAAGCAATAAGGCACTCCGTAAACTTGTACAGCTACAACTGGTGGTTGATCTCATACAAGCGGTCAGCGTGCGTGCTCTAACCTTGCAAACGTTGTCACCAAGTTCCGTCTGTCCAACTGAGATTGACGAATGGTACTGTAGACCGACATTCCTGGACGTAGCCGAGGGACTGACAAAGACTTTTTTGGAGAAGTTTCTCACTTTTTAAGAAACAGTCTGATTTCCACTAAAATTAGTTACCTTTGTAAACTTACACCAGTAAATGATACTGTAAAATCGGGATATTAAGCACCGGTGCCTAAATTAGCAGCCAGAATGGGTGCTTGTTTTATGGGGTGCTAATAAACGCATGGAATTTTCTAGTAGCGTGCAGTTGTGTGGGAATGGTTTTATATCAGGCCTATAGGTTCTTTTTCTGCTAATTTCTGTCCAATGTTTATAGCTTTTCTAAACCAGAGATACAGTCAGCAATCGATCGATCGTTACCAACCCCCGCCCACCAACGTAAAGCGCTTGGAATCCAAAAAGCCTCTATCAGTCCCCCACTTAATTTACAGTACATTAGATATTGAGTTTTACTTTTGGTGACCAAAAAATACAAACTTAATAAATCCTCCGATGTGGCTGTTTGAAGTGAACATGCATTTGTTAAATCCTAAACATGCATCTGAGTATCGTGTAACCTTACTATGGATATGTAACATAATTATGCAGTTATGTGACACACGTCATTATACTTTGGTACCGAATACTTCAATGTGCTCATGTTGGAAGCACATTCTGTTAGATTCCTTCCTTCCATGCAGCCACTGGCAGTACTCCCAGATGGCTGCCAAGTTCCTGGTGTTACTCATCCGTCATGACCGACCCTTCCCTGTGAGTGGCGTGAAGCTCCTCGTGAACTCACTCAACCATGAATACCTGTCAATGAGGAAGGTGAACACTCCCTTCTAACGATGACAAACGGTTTGCATACTTAATTAAGCTGCATTGGAAGGTCGTAGGTCAAGGTGATATAGCAAACCTACAACTTCAAAGTCAGGTTACGGAATCCCTTTATCTTTGATTAAAAGTTATGACGGTACCCTAGTCTCACCAAAGAGTGCCCACCCTTGAAAGAGCACCCATCCCTACTCTTGGTCCAATTGCTTTGACTTCTTACCTCACATTGGAAATGAACAGATTTAGATGTTATGATGTGAAAATAGAGAAAATTAAGTGAAAAGGACAGCAGCTTCCAGGAATCGAGCCCGGGAAACCTGGCAGCCACTCAGTATGTGCCATCAGAACTCAAGTATCCTGGGTTCGATCTCTGGCGGCAGCCAACTTTTCACCTTCCTTTATTTTCACCTCATAACATCTAAATCTTGCCCCAATTTTCCATAAGGTTAAAGTTTACTCTAATAAATACGGTTACCTAGCAACACTACTGTGATAACTTGAGCTTTTAGTTTGGTGTTTGTTATCAGTCAATGAGAACAGGGATGATGGGTACCAAGTATGTTAGATCTGTCACACATACTACTTACAACTTCGTAGTATATGCATTGTATGTATTGCAAGAGCGAAAACTCCATATTAGCTGACACCGTAACTACCAGCATATATGAATAGCCTCGTTCCCAGGTCCGATTTTTTCAAACGGGCCTGGGAATGAGGCTACATACGTATATGAACTACTTGCGTGACGGTTTTCTTCATTCCACAGCTTGCACTAAATGCCATGAGCCTCATCCTGCTACAGCAGAAGAGAGTGCACGTCAAAGTGCCTGTGGAGGTAGCCAAGGAAGGTGAAGGATTGCAGAAATGTAGTGTGAACTTATCCGAGGCTGTATATAATCAGTGAGATAAAATGGGCTGGGTCCTTTAGTGTTAAGAAGCATTCTACCAATACTCGTCAGCTTGTGGACGAGTAATCCAATCCAGTACCTAATTGTGCACACTCTTGATGTGATTCTGTTGAAGAATAGAGAAGTACTCTAGCCTCGTTCCCAGGCTCCGCCTAGCTTTCCATCGCTTACAGTATGGAAAAGCCATGGAGAGCCTGGTATATTTTCTCATGTGAGCATGACGTAATCGGAAAATGGCGAAATTTTGCAGAACTAACAGGCTGCGTTTTGCGTATTTTAAACCAACTACATGCTCAACGCTTGGTGTGTAAGACAGTCGCCTCCCGCTAGCTAGATACGTGTGGTAAGTTACCTGGTACCTTGGCTCTTTTCGCTGTTCTGGGCCTAGTGCGCCCACGCACAATTAAACCCTTTCTACCATCCTTTCTATCCTGACGTCACTCACGTGAGAAAAGATACCAGGCCCTCTCCCGCTTTACCGTACTAATAAGCGACGGAAAGCTGGGCGGGGCATGGGAATGAGGCTAGAACTACTCATCTCTAAAGGACGTATAGTGCCATTCATCAAGCTGTAAGCTCTGGGGACAAAAGAATCTAGAATGAATTTGTGTTCATAATTGTATGTTCCTGATGTTAATGACTTACTTTTCTGCTTGTATGTAGCTGGTGTGGCAGAGCTCGACACTAGTCTACCTCCGGGAGAGAGAGAGGACAACACGTGGTGATTATAGTGTACATGTTTGGGAACTGTCATATTCCAAGTTGTACTTTTGGAGTTTGGTGATGAACAATGAAGGCTGTCTGAACTGGGGAAGGGAAGGGGAGGGATGTTCTGCACAAATTCAGTATAACAGAAGACACTGGCAGGAAGGAGCTAAAAATACTACCCTGCATGCGAGTAGAAAAAAAACAAGTTTTGTGTATCTACAAGTCAGAAGGAAGAGCACTAGAGATGCTTCATGTTCTGAAGCCATGGTTATTAAAGGGTGTCTCATCTTTTCCCCAGGCTCCTGTACAATGCTGACAATCTTCCGAGGACCGAACAAGAGTGGAATACCTTCACTTTCATTGACAAGACTCACTGGGGGTACTATGCATGGCCAAGGTATCCTCCATATAACCCACATAGATAACCCAGTGTGTTGAACCAACGTGTGTGCAATGTATACAAGCCTAGCTACAGTCATGATGCTGGACGCATAGGAAGTGTTGCCCCACTGTCGTATATTGGTTGCCAGCCATGAGTGGTTGTCATGGTTACCAATGCAGTGTTCCCTGTAGTGAGGTGTGCAGACTTTCCACAAACAAGGCGTTACATCTAGTAATATTTGTGTCTCTCTGTTGAAACCAAATGTGTGTTATCTCTTTTGTCATCAGGACACTGTACACCTATGCCCCCTACGACCAACAGCCACCACTGGACAGAAAGCCAGAGGAGTTATCAGAGGTAGGGTAGTTACATTTCAATTTATTACGAACAGATTTTGCCCACCTTCTTTTCCAAGTCAAAACTACACCCTAAGATGCCCAAACAGTGATACCTTAGCTAGGGGCCTTGTGATCCTCCAAGACATTTTCTTCCAGGCGGAGAGGGTGGTCTATGATGCTTTCGTGTCTCCCGAGTTTGTGGATCGGCTGGTCTCGTTCCTCTCTCTGGAGGAGAACAAAGGCAGAGACAAGTACAGCACAAACAGGTTCTCCATGTTCAAGGTGAGGAGGAACTCTGCCTCATCAGATGGTGTTTGATGTATGCATATGTGACAGTCTCGTGTAGAAACCAAGGGTTATTCCGTTGCGTATTTCAAATGCTTCACCACATTTGAAGCGCCATGTTGCTGAACTTCTGTTAAGGGCGGGGCTCATATGCACTTTGTAGGTGCATGAATATACGATACACCTACGAATCATTCTGTTGCATATTTTGATCGCATCACTACGTTCAAAGTGGTGTATTGCTGAACTTCTGTTAGAGGGAATGTATTAGATATGTTTACAAAGTTCATGCAAGCCCTGCCCTTTAATCCACACAACACTTCAAACGCAGTGATGTAATCAGGCAGAATGATCTTTGATTTCTACCATACCCAGCATCACAGACTATGTTCACTAGGTTTGGTGCATTACAAACAGTTACATCATCTCTTCTTCTTTCTGACCGGTGTACAGGGGCTGTTCAGAAACTTTGGCGCCACCTTTGTACCACTTTTGAGACCACACCTTGAAAAACTTGCTGTTGATTCACAGGTATGGATGTACGTATGGAGTCGGTGTGAGCCCCACCTAGTGTTGGGGTGAAGAAAATGTCCTATCAACTCAGCTTGATACAAGGGCTTTCTGTGGGGGAAGAAACGTACCTATGTGTCAAAGCTGCTGATTTTAAATTTTGTGGGCATTTCTTTCTAGGAGAGCAGTCAACGGTGTGCCTCTGAAATCATAGCAGGAATGCTCAGTGGAAGCAAGTTATGGAGCTTCAAGATGGTGTGTGCACTACCTTGTGTGCTGAGAGTGGAAGAAAAAACTTTATATATATGACTACTATATCTCACATGCACGCACACCCTAGGTGCAAGAGATGTGGACCTTCATGGAGCCCCTGATGGGCAAGGTCCTGGATGTTATTACCCCAGAGACAGTAGACGACTGGGCTGCTGCCATCACTGACATCTCTGTATGCTACAGCACTCTACTCTACCACACTCATTACAAATTAGTGCTGGATCATGCACCTCGTAGAACTTAGCAATGCTTGCATACGTACTCATAAAGAGAATGAGTGCTCTTGATGGAGCGTACTCTACCACACTCATTACAATTTAGTGCTGGAATTCAGCGGCGGAGACAGCTACCAAGAAGTGGGGGGGCTCATGTTCTAAACGTTAAGCTGTGGGGGTGTGCCCTAATCCTGGAAACGAGATGATATTGTATTTCTCTGTACAACTAGTAGAAAAATTGGGGGGGCTGAGCCCCCCCCAATCTGAAAAGTGGGAGGGCCTAAGCCCCCCCCTGCCCCCCCTATATCTCTGCCCAAATTAGTGCTGGATCATGAATCATAACTTAACCATAATCACATACGCGATCGAAGCTGTGTGAACAACTTGACCAATTGTTATTCAGTATATATGAATGCTGTGCTACAAAGCTGTTTGGCCAAGCTGTGTGAACTGCTTGCTTGACAAACCATTATACAACCACACGAGCTTTGTTAAATGGTCACTGTATTGGTTGGAACTGGAAATTCTCTTTGTGGGTTTAGTATATTGCTTGTTACCAGGTACTACCCTGTGTAATGGGTTAAAACTGATGGTGACACAACCATTGCTCCTCAAGACATGCATAACTTCTTCTATTCTCTGTGACCTGCAGGCCAACAGGGACCCTCGCCGTCTCCACTGGCTGCTGGAGCTAATGATAGTGAATCCTCTCCATGGCACCAATGGCTCCTTCCTCGATGCAAGGTATGCCGTAGAGACTTGTTACCTAGTGTGTTCAGCTTGAGTATTCTTTGCTTCCAGCAAGAAGCATTCTGCTAACCTTTGCACGTTGTTTTCAAACGTGCTATTGTATAGCATTCACTCTCTGTCTCATTCCCATGTGTCTGCAGTCGGCTCTACTGTACTATTGTATAGCATCCACTCTCTGTCTCATTCCCATGTGTCTGCAGTCGGCTCTACTGTACTGTTGTATAGCATTCACTCTCTGTCTCATTCCCATGTGTCTGCAGTCAGCTCTACTGCGCTATTGTATAGCATTCACTCTCTGTCTCATTCCCATGTGTCTGCAGTCGGCTCTACTGTGCTATTGTATAGCACTCACTCTCTGTCTCATTCCCATGTGTCTGCAGTCGGCTCTACTGTACTATTGTATAGCATTCACTCCCAGTCTCATTCCCATGTGTCTGCAGTCGGCTCTACTGTGCTATTGTATACCATTCACTCTCTGTCTCATTCCCATGTGTCTGCAGTCGGCTCTACTGCACTATTGTATACCATTCACTCTCTGTCTCATTCCCATGTGTCTGCAGTCGGCTCTACTGTACAGCATTCACTCCCAGTCTCATTCCCATGTGTCTGTAGTCGGCTCTACTGTACAGCATTCACTCTCTGTCTCATTCCCATGTGTCTGCAGTCGACTCTACTGTACTGTTGTATAGCATTCACTCTCTGTCTCATTCCCATGTGTCTGCAGTCGGCTCTACTGTACTATTGTATAGCATTCACTCTCTGTCTCATTCCCATGTGTCTGTAGTCGGCTCTACTGTGCTATTGTACAGCATTCACTCTCTGTCTCATTCCCATGTGTCTGCAGTCGGCTCTACTGTACTATTGTATAGCATTCACTCTCTGTCTCATTCCCATGTGTCTGCAGTCGGCTCTACTGTACTATTGTACAGCATTCACTCTCTGTCTCATTCCCATGTGTCTGTAGTCGGCTCTACTGTACTATTGTATAACATTCACTCCCAGTCTCATTTCCATGTGTCTGTAGTCGGCTCTACTGCACTATTGTATAACATTCACTCTCTGCCTCATTCCCATGTGTCTGTAGTCGGCTCTACTGCACTATTGTATACCATTCACTCCCAGTCTCATTTCCATGTGTCTGTAGTCGGCTCTACCTGCTCCAGTCCTTACTGGCCCAGCAGGAGTGGAGGGTACCCAGTCTACAGAACAGAATCTTGGAATACCTCAAGCCCCTCCTCGATCACCCCTTCAAGAATGTCCGGGAACGCATCGGAAGGTGTGCACCTCTGTGGTAGCAATCTACCTTGCATGTATCCATTTTGTGATGGCTCAGGACCAACTCACATGTCTTTGCATAAATAACAGCGGCATATAGTTTGGTATTTACCTTGAGCTGTTAAATCATGTGACTTCTAGTTGTTAAATCACGTGTTAATCAATTTTCAATATGGGTTTGCCCCATTCTGGTTCAGAGCTTAGCCTCATTCCAAGGCCAGTTTGGAAAACTAGAGCGAGCCTGGCAATGAGAACTTCACTAATATATCAGGTACAAACTACTGGTGTAAGGTATCTTCACATTCCAGTGGCAGTGAAATGCTTTGTGTCTTCTTGCATCCCTCTCAGTGTCCTTGCTCAGATTTTCCTCCATGATGTCAAGAACATGCAGATGAAGTTCAACCCTCGGAGGGGGGACTTCATCAAGTTGGTCTCACCTCACTTGCCCACTGTGGAACAGCTAGCCACAGTGGCCGAGGATAAAAGCACTCTTCAGCTCTGCAAAACTGGTATGCATTGTTTGGTAACCATAGTAATAAGTTTCAGCTGTTTCAACAAGGAGAGTAAGGTCTGTTATCAGTGCCATCTTTCACTCCCCCTGTGTTGGATTCCAATATTTTTACTTTGGTGGTGACTAGTTTTATTCCCAATTACTTTACGTATGTGTAGGTCTTTTTTCATGTGTGCTATGAAGTTGCAAAGCTGTGAGTAGAATGTGTGAGGAGATCTAACATACTTAGTAGTCATCAGTCCTTTCCTCGTTAACTGACTAGCGAGCACCTAGATCCTCCATGAATCTCAATAATGAGAATTGGTTACCATGGTGATGGCTACTAAGTGGAGTAAGTTCTTTCCTTGCAGGCGTAGATGTCAACATTTTACCGTAGTGTCCCGTTAATACGCCCCCCCATTTTGTACACTACATCCCGCCTAAAGTGGGGGGGGGGCTTATATTCGAGGATGCAATTAGCCTCGACTATAAGCCCCCCCCCCCCCCCCCCCCCCCAAAAGATTTTAAGCAAGTGCTATGTACGCAAGTAGGACACTTCCAAAGCTCATGTTTACATAGGAACACAGTGCGTGGTCTCCCTACATCGGAGAAGAGCTGCCAGTTCAACGCGAGGTCAATAACATTCACGACGACTTCGCTGTAGCTGTCCTCAAGAACGGCAACACTGTCGGTCATGTACCACGGGAAATTTCCAGAGTCTGCTGGTATTTCTTGCACAAGAGTGGCAGCGAGATGACTTGCATCGTCAATGGTGACAGAAGACGTTCTGAAGTTGATGGGAAAGGACTCGTGGTTCCGTGCGTGTACATCTTCAGAGGGAAACAAAAACACCTTGACAGACTGATAAACCTGTTTGCTAAACTAGCAGCTTAAAACTTGGAACATCTAACCGGCTTTTCTAAAAGCCACAAAACTTACAAAAGATTCACCGACTACTATAGTCTTACTGAACGCACTTGCAACGTATAGTAAGCACGTGTAGTTTTGATGTTCCAGAAGACGCTCACCGGGGGGCGTTATAACGAGTCAAACTACCCTGTGCAGGAACTTTGGCGGAAAAGAGGGGGGGGGCGTATTTTCGAAGGGGGCGTATTAGCGGGACACTACGGTATAACCGTTGCACTGAAGCTGAAATCTTAGTTGCTGCATGTACTAACTACAAGAGCGCATAAGAACGGGCGGCTAGAGTAAGAGCGTGTAACTCCAATAGAAGCCCACAGTCCGGTCAAAATTATTGAACCGTACTAAAAATAGAACACCCGGTCACATGCTTAGCAACAATGGCTTATGTCTACGCGCAGCTGTGCAGTACGTATTACTATACTTTTAGTACGGTTCAATAATTCCGACCGGTTTCAAATTTTATGGAGTTACACGCTCTTACTCTAGCTGCCCGTTCTTATGCGCTCTTGTAACTACTAATGTAACTAGCTGAGTGGCACTCCTGTGCTGCTGTGAGACTCTCTGTGTCTTCATTGTGTACACTCTAGTACTGGTGTGGCTGATCATGTCATATCAACACTCAGAACCAGAACACTTCCGGCTGTTAGCTGAGGTGAGGATACGTAGCTACAAACTTAACAGACAGGGCTCTTCGGAGCTTCATGACTGTCTAGCTGACTGTTAGCTCACCTCACACTCTTTTTGCTTCTCTGCGACATACCGTTATCACAGCTGCTTCCCCTGACCACCATTGAAGATGATGATGAGATTGGAGGGCTCATCAAGATGGTAAGTGCACCTAGGTAGCACCATAACAATTAACAGACTCCTCCAGCGATACCATATAGTGGTATTTTTGCAGGAGTGTAATTTATGTTTTGTTTCGTGGTCAAGTGGGGTCCATGAAAAATTAGCCCATGAAATCAAGTGTGCGTGTAGTTCTACAGATGTTCTACATCATTACTCATGTAATTACTCATGTTGTTACTCATGTCATTACTCATGTTGATACTCATGTCATTACTCATGTTGTTACTCATGTTGTTACTCATGTCATTACTCATGTTGTTACTCATGTTGTTACTCATGTCATTACTCATGTTGTTACTCATGTTGTTACTCATGTCATTACTCATGTTGTTACTCATGTCATTACTCATGTTGATACTCATGTCATTACTCATGTTGTTACTCATGTCATTACTCATGTCGTTACTCATGTTGATACTCATGTCATTACTCATGTTATTACTCACATCATTACTCATTTCATTACTCATGTCATTAAACATGTCATTAAACATGTCACTGCTGCAATAGCCATTCTACAAAGACAATTACCAATCTCTCACTCTTGGTTCAGCCCTCTGCTGTCTGTGCCTAGTCTCACTCGCGACCCTAGTCCATGCCATCTACGAGTGTGTCCATGACTACACAGCACAACTTGACGAAGATCTCCGTTGTGGGCATTTCTGGTTTAAAAGTTGGTAGCCCATTTCGCAATTGGCAAAGGTCAATAGTGAAAATCTTGCTTGCCACAAAAATTGAACCCGCAAAATATTCTCTGAATACAATGGAGTGCGGTTATGTGAAAATCTTGCTCTGCGAAAAATACCCACTATACGGTACTTCCAGCGCAGTGACTTTGTCGTACTGATGTATTGGTAAAATCGGATACTATATATATGTTTGGCATATGATGGAGAAGCCACTCTCTTCCAAATTCTGTATCCAAGTTGTTGAATAAAACACGTTTCAAGCAAAATTTAGTTAACACAAATGCTTGTGGAACTAGTTCATGTAGAAAAACTTCCTGCAAATGTCCACAATAAAGTGGTGGATCTGTATTGAGGAAACCTTTTGTAGGAAGCTTGCCTGCACTTTTGTAAGAAGCGTATGTTCCAACAGGCACAGGAAACACGTTTCCTACAACCGATATCAATAATAGTTACTGGTGAAATTTTCTTTGAAGAAACTCGAGAAAGAACATCTCAGCTGTGGACTGGAGCTAATAGATGTTGTGGATCAGATGTCGAGTGCAGTCTCTCTGTTTATGTGTGTGAATATGCAGTTAGTTGCATCACAAAAGAAGCTCACCAACATTTCTACCTTTGTGCTCTAGTCGTGACCAGGGCCAGTAATAAAACACATGAAAGCTAAGTTCTCATTGATGCCAGCTGCTTGGAGTAAATTTTGTTGTATGTTGTGACTATCAAAGCTGGCCTCACACAAGGTGTAGTCTGTGATGTCCTTTTGCAAAGTTCCATATTAGTTTTTAAGTTGACAGCACACAAACATGACAATTCGCATGACAGTTATTTATACAGGAAGAGACATTTGAATACTAACTTGTTTTTGGAATTGTGAGTGGAATTATTCCCGTTGTTGGTATCAGAATACGTATAGCGTATCAATGTTGGTACTATTGTGTATTGATGTTTATATCAGACGTGCTATGTATTAATAGTTGGAATATAATGTATTGATGTTCGTAACAGTATAATGTATCATTGTTGGTATTGGAAGTATCATGGAACTCGAATACACACGTGTTGTGGGGCTGCACTGGAAATCTCACAGAAATCTCATACAGGTGTTTGTGGTGCCTACTGAAATTCTAATTCTATATTCCTGTTTCTTAAGCTGTTGCATAATTTTGCGTAATGTTTTCCCCCCAGACTTGTGCTCAACTGTCACATGCAGAAGTCCCCCATACTGTGCTCTCAGTGGTGTTGTCTTCCACCAAGAAGGTATGGACGAACCTTATTGCCTGTCTACGTGCAGAGGGACTGTAGGTTCACAAAGCTTCCTGAGTGGTACAAGGCCATTTGTTGCATAGGTCCTGGGTGTCATTCCTGCTCCCTCCGTCCCTCTTTTCTCTCCCCCTCCCTCTCTCCTCTCTGTCCCACCTTCCTTCTTCTCTCCTTCCTCCCTCCTTCCCTTTCTCCCTCCTCTCTCCCTCCTTCTCTTCTCTCTCCTCTCTCCCTCTTCCCACCTCCCTCTCTCCCTCCTCCCTCCCTCCTCCCCTCCCTCCCTTCTTTCTCATGATAGTTCAGGAGCTTGGAGCTATATATTGAGCTAGTGCTTTCCCGGCCACTTCATGGCCTACTATACATTTTGTTTGCATCACCATCAGTGGGTGGGGCTAAATTGTGGTGATGAATCCTGCCCTCTTCTTGTTCCTCTCTTGCAGGCAATCGAAACTGGTCTGTGGAAAGTCAGAGTGATTGGTTTGCAAATGATACAGGTCAGATGATGCCACCAGATCTCATTCCCAAATCTTATTCCCTATTCTCATTCCCAAATCTCGAATTATCTCTATAGGTGTATTGGAATAGGTTCAAGTTATTCGCAACTGCTTTGCTGTAATTGTCTTAGCATTATTATTTGGAGCATTGATTCCTATGTTGTAAGGCACTGCACTACCACTGGAGTACCATTGGAAGGTTGAACTGCTGCCTGTGTAGTAGCAAGTAGCTAGCAACTAGTCCTGTTCCTAGCCTCGTTCCCAGGCTCTCCCCACTAAGGAGGGGGAGAGCCTGAGAATGAGGCTATCCCCCTCCTTAGCAGGGAGAGCCTGGGAATGAGGCTATCCTGTTCCCAGCCCCCTGCCTAGCTTTTGTAGTAAGGTAGGAAATGTTACAAGATCAGCTCGTTCTCATACAGTAAGCTTTGTATGTGTGTGTGTGTGTGTGTGTGTGTGTGTGTGTGTGTGTGTGTGGGTGTTGGTGTGTGTGTGTGTGGGTGTGGGAGGATACATTTACAATGAAGTAGATCTTTGAAATGTGTTGATAAAGTGCATTTATGAGCAGTTTCTCATCTTGGCTACTGTTGAAGTCAATTTGTCTTGTGTTTGTTTCTCTTCAGGTGCTAGTGTTTGAGAACCTGTTTGTGTTTGGAACAGTGTCAGAGGAAGTCACAGAACTGCTCCTCAGACTTATCGGAGATGCGCAGATGGAGGTAGGATGGTAATGTGCTGAGAGAGGAAGAAGTATATCCACAGAGAAAGGGGGGGGAAAATAACTGGCCCCAGCCCGGGCTTCATCAGACTGAAGCTTCTAGGCAATACTGGTGCTGTGCTTTGTCTGCTGTTCCACTTCCTGCCAGGAGTCCATTGGAATAGAGAGGTGTCCATTGAGTCATGACGTATTGTTAGTGCACAATTGGGACAGCTTTTTATTTAGTGTCCGTTCTACAGAATAGGGAAGAGTCTGCATTTCAGAGAGGCATAAAGTATTGCACACAATGGATGCTCAATCCGGACCACAGATGTTTGGCAAGGTGTTCACTGTAGGGAATGTCCGTTGAGAGAGGCTCACTGTAGGGAATGTCCGTTGAGAGAGGCTCACTGTAGGGAATGTCCGTTGAGAGAGGCTCACTGTAGGGAATGTCCGTTGAGAGAGGCTCACTGTAGGGAATGTCCGTTGAGAGAGGCTCACTGTAGGGAATGTCCGTTGAGAGAGGCTCACTGTAGGGAATGTCCGTTGAGAGAGGCTCACTGTAGGGAATGTCCGTTGAGAGAGGCCCACTGTAGGGAATGTCCGTTGAGAGAGGTCCACTGTAGGGAATGTCCGTTGAGAGAGGCTCACTGTAGGGAATGTCCGTTGAGAGAGGCTCACTGTAGGGAATGTCCGTTGAGAGAGGCCCACTGTAGGGAATGTCCGTTGAGAGAGGCCCACTGTAGGGAATGTCCGTTGAGAGAGGCCCACTGTAGGGAATGTCCGTTGAGAGAGGCCCACTGTAGGGAATGTCCGTTGAGAGAGGCCCACTGTAGGGAATGTCCGTTGAGAGAGGCCCACTGTAGGGAATGTCCGTTGAGAGAGGCCCACTGTAGGGAATGTCCGTTGAGAGAGGCCCACTGTAGGGAATGTCCGTTGAGAGAGGCCCACTGTAGGGAATGTCCGTTGAGAGAGGCCCACTGTAGGGAATGTCCGTTGAGAGAGACCCACTGTAGGGAATGTCCGTTGAGAGAGGCCCACTGTAGGGAATGTCCGTTGAGAGAGGTCCACTGTAGGGGATGTCCGTTGAGAGAGGTCCACTGTAGGGGATGTCTGGTAAGAGAGGCTCACTGTAGGGAATGTCCGTTGAGAGAGGTCCACTGTAGGGGATGTAGGCTCACTGTATATCCGTTTTTCCCAGAAAAGAGGGTTGCAAAGGGTATGATTTAATACCATAATCTGTGTACTCTTCCATAGAGGTGGTTTCCCGTGTGAATTGTGTGAATTGTGCATTAACAGGAGCTACAATCTTGTCTTCCAGGAAAATGATGTTAAAAGAATAAGGAATGTCAGTGGGGTCAAAGGTTAAGTAATCAAGTGCACCCTCTCTGTAGTTGTGTCAACACACTAGCAGACCATCAGTCGCTCTGAGCAGCTGGCGCTATGTATATGTCTGAGAGGAACCCAGGGCATTATTCATCACTGCCGCCTTAGCTCATGTTTTTTTTAATATATATGACCTAGCTAGCTCTGCAAAGTTCAGATGTCTTACACAATATGCATGGTACATGTTTGATAAAATCTCTTCCACCCCCCCACCCCCCCTTTCCCTGGATCTCTCTTTTTCCTCTACAGGTTAGGGAGATGGCTGCCTCTACCGTTAGTGGGCTTGTACGATGTGGCTACATCTCCTGTGTTGACAAACTGAAGGTGAGCAAGCATTTTGGGAGAGGTGAACTGTTTGCTGAAGTGAATCTTGCTGTTATCATTGCAACTGTGGGGTGTACCAGGTGCCATATGCATATGGTTGCAGTGTAAACATGTGGTCATGGGCCCATTGGGGGTTTTAAACTTCCCTACCTATTCACTGGTTTCTTGTTGCCAAGTAACCTAATGTACAACTGGGTTACAACATATCTATTCACCAAAACATAGTGGTTTGTGTTGCTTAGTAACCTAATGTACAACTGGGTTTCTATTAACATACCAAAACATAGTGGTTTTGTGTTGCTTAGTAACACAACTAAACTTTTACTGTGTTATGCAACACTTATACTGGCAATAATAAATCATGCCCACAGGCAATAATAAACCAATATGTTTTGATGAATACATAATTATCACCATAGTACAAAACTACATTGACAAATACAAGTTTATTGCCGTCTGTATTGTTACGGAGTGTGCAGCACGAGTAGCAATGCCAATGGCAACAAATGAGTGATTTTTTTTTCAGTATAGCTCTGGTGCCTAGGGCAATAATGATTTCATCATACAAATCTCTGAGGTAGAAATGGAGTCGGATGCGGAGAGGAGGAGAAGGTTTATGAATGCAGTGACACCAGAGGATGATTCCCAGAGGCAGCAACGACGAGAGGCTGACTGACGCCGATAGTATAGCTACAACCTCATTTGTACCCAGCCTCTCGTTGTTGCTGCCTCTGACGGTGTAGCTGCACTTGTATCATGGTTAATCTATGAGTGCAGTGACACAGTTGAGCAGGGATGATTCCCAGAGGCAGCAACGACGAGAGGCTGACTGACGCCGATAGTATAGCTACAACCTCATTTGTACCCAGCCTCTCGTTGCTGCCTCTGACGGTGTAGCTGCACTCGTATCATGGTTAATCTACGAGTGCAGTGACACAGTTGAGCAGGGATGATTCCCAGAGGCAGCAACGATGAGAGGCTGACTGACAAAGACACACGTAACTGTTACAAATGCAAAGTAACTCACTTGTAGCCTTAGCGGCTTCTCAGTTGACTCCTGGATAAATGGAAAGCAGTTCTCCATTACCAACTTGTTTTCAACTGGATTTTGTCATCATCAAATACTAGCCTCATTCCCAAGCTCCTCACTAGCTTTCCAGTTGCATTATGTGACAGAGAAGCTGGGGAGGACCCTGGAAATGAGACCAGTAGAGCCAATTTTGTTTTTGTTTTGTGTGGGTAAATGTGAATAACAAGAGTTGGAGTGCTTTATATGTTATGAGCGGAGGTCAAAGTACGTACTTGAGCAGCATCAAAAGACTCAGACCCAACCACTGCTGTGACCAGTGTGTAGTAGAAGTCCATAACTGTACATGATCTTCATTATGTATGTAGTACCTTTCTTTAGTTGAGTGGGTACCTCTATGCTAAATTCTGTATCCTCTCAGAATATACCAGCATCAGCCTCATTCCTAGGCCTTTGCCCCCAAGTCTGGGAGATTAGCCCTCATTCCCAGGCCTTTGCCCCCCAGTCTGGGAGATCAGCCTCATTCCCAGGCCTTTTCCCCCCAGTCTGGGAGATCAGCCTCATTCCCAGGCCTTTTCCCCCCAGTCTGGGAGAGCAGCCTCATTCCCAGGCCTTTTCCCCCCAGTCTGGGAGATCAGCCTCATTCCCAGGCCTTTTCCCCCCAGTCTGGGAGATCAGCCTCATTCCCAGGCCTTTTCCCCCCAGTCTGGGAGATCAGCCTCATTCCCAGGCCTTTTCCCCCCAGTCTGGGAGATCAGCCTCATTCCCAGGCCTTTTCCCCCCAGTCTGGGAGATCAGCCTCATTCCCAGGCCTTTGCTCCCCAGTCTGGGAGATCAGCCTCATTCCCAGGTCTTTGCCCCCCAGTCTGGGAGATCAGCCTCATTCCCAGGTCTTTGCCCCCCAGTCTGGGAGATTATCCTCATTCCCAGGCCATTCTCCAATGTTATCTTGCAGTTATTCTCTGTAAAATATAATCAGCCTGGGAACGGGGCTACTGGGAGATCTGGTCACATTTGGTTACATCAGGTGATGTCTGGTGAGGTCACATGATGTCACATGATGTCAGGTGATATCTGGTGAACTCACATGATGTCAGGTGAGAGCGAGGATAGACATACTAGGTGTGGTACCTGCCATAATAATTACACAATACAAAAAGGTCTTGAGATTCTTCTTGGAGGATGTCATCTGTCATTAAACTGATCACACGTACATGGCCAGATTTCCCAGGCTGTCCCCCTCTGTATTTCATATGATAAGTGATCAAAGACTGTAGGCAGTTGATTAGGGGCATGGGACCAAGGCTTACAACAGCATACACTGCAGTGTGGGGGAGGATCAAAGGCTTTGTATGTGCCCCATTTGGCAATACAGCATTGTTGTCAGTGGTAGTCACTGGCTTCCATTAATAGTTAGATCATATACTGTGTGGTTTGCCTTTCTCAGGATTTTGTTGTCCCTTGGGAAAACTGATCTAGACAGCAGTTTTCACCACAGTGGAGGTCCTGTGAAGCTCGTGAAGGCCTGTGTAAGTGTGAGGAATGATCTAGACAACAGTTTTCACCACTGTGGAGGCTCTGTGAAGCTCGTGCTATGGTTATAGCTTATAACAAGTGTGGGTTGCAAAACCCATGGTCACAGCTTAGAATAGACGTGGGCTACAGAAGCCCCTGTCCGTAGCTTATAACGTGCGTGGGTTGCAGAAGCCCCTGGCCGTAGCTAATAACATGGGTCATATCTTAACAGGGACGGCCAGGTCATAACTATTAACAGAAGTGGGTTGTAGAGACTTATAGTCATGTAACTACACAATGGAAACCTATGGTCATAACTTTGACAGGGAGGGGTCGCAGAAACCTACAATAATGGGCCATAGAAACCTATGGTTGTAAAACAGTAATGAGTTGGGTCATAACTTTGATAGGATGGGCCGCAGAAACCCAGCGTTTGTTATCAATACATAAATAACTAAACAACCAATCATGGCAAATCAT
The DNA here is from genome assembly GCA_949130485.1 of Agelas oroides. Taxonomy (NCBI): domain Eukaryota; kingdom Metazoa; phylum Porifera; class Demospongiae; order Agelasida; family Agelasidae; genus Agelas; species Agelas oroides. The sequence continues at coordinate 7,075,346 of OX422195.1, forward strand.
GATCAGAAGGAAGTTATGAAAAGTCACTCTATCGGACATGTTGGGACCGGAGGGTGTTCAGATGACTGAAATGTTCGGATAACGGAAGTCAGAGAGTGTCCATCATACTGTCAGCTCACGTGACACAAGCTGGATGCAAGCTCAAGCCAGCTGCAACACTAACACTGAGCGGCATTACGATTGACGTGCTGTTGTCAAGCTGTCACTGGTGTACGATGCATCCCCTGGCCCCCGGGTCTGAAAGTAAATCTCTGACACGATGAATGTAGCAAGCACTAGAATGTGTACAACCATAAGCCATAGCTTATAGTTCCCTGTCCATGCAGTACCCAGCAGCTTGTTTCTATAGTTGGTTTTACCTTTGTCGTGATGCCTGCCTTGTCTGTAGAAGTTGTCCCGTGTCTCCAACTGCCATACACTGTAGAAGTACAGCGAGCCTTAATATTGTCCCGTGTCTCCAACTGCCATACACTGTAGAAGTACAGTGAGCCTTAATATTGTCCCGTGTCTCCAACTGCCATACACTGTAGAAGTACAGCGAGCCTTAATATTGGCCATTCATGCCGTTCGAACAGCTAATGCCGACTTCCAGTCAGCAAAAATAGTAGGTGTAGCTTTACTTAATGCAATTGACATGTTCAGATATCTGAAGTTCGAATAAGTGACTTTCCACTGTAAACAGTCCCCTAATTGATGACTGCTGTATCTTAGAATCATCAACATTCACTGTTTCCATGCATTTGAAAGTTTGTGTAAACGTGTATGCCATACACTTACCTCTCAAGCACACACTAACACTCATTGTTTGGTCAAAAAGAGTATTTGCCTAAAGAAGGTCCCTCGAGACCCAAGTGTTTATGAAGTTTTGGCGTATTTGCAGAAGATTGTTTAACTTCTAACGGACTCACTCAGTCCTTGGCCCAAGAGACCGGTTGTTTAGGATTTACCCTACCATATCTTTGCTCTTGTTGCTCCAATTCTTGTCAAATGTTTAACGTCTTCTGTTGTTGCAACTGTGAAGAAAACCAGGATGCAGGGTTGTAAAGATGAGCAGTTAGAGAAGGATTGTTTCTGAGGGTGTGGAACAAAGGGATTCTAGTGGGACCAGCAAAGAGGCGGGTGGCTGCCAAGATCGCAAAATCTTGTTGCTCTTTGAATTCAGGGATGGAATAATGGAATGATTGTTTGAATAGAATTGCTCCATCGGCATAGTATTTGGGAATGTCAACACGACTGTGCACATCGTCATTCCACTTGTGGAAGTGAGGCTGGTGTAATACTGAGAAATCTGCGCTGGGTTGGTTTTGGTCTGGGACTGAGACTAGGTGTAATAATTAAATTTATTATATCACCTCCTAATGCATAGGGATCACTGGGGGAGGGGAGGGGAGGGGAGGGGAGGGGAGGGGAGGGGAGGGGAGGGGAGGGGAGGGGAGGGGAGGGGAGGGGAGATGAGATGGCCATTTATCCCAGGTAATGCTTGAAGTGGGGGTGGGGCTGAACAGTTCAGGGAATGGCAGCTGGCACCTGTAAGATCTGCCATCTGTATCTAAAGTTGTATAGGAGCAAGAAACACAGGATAAGCCTTGGGGAGACCTCAATAGTTGTACTAATTAAAGCTTGAACTGAGAAGCGCCATGAATGGGCTGCAGTAGTGTGAATTCCCAACATAGACAAGCTTGCTAACACATCCTACATTTTGTCTGGTACGTGTGCCTTGTGAGTATCCTGGGGCACAATTGGTTCACTAAACTAATCAGGATAGGTTGACTGACTTCCTCTGATCTTTCCCTGGGCTTTACTTGGCGTTTTTGTCTGTGCCTTTGATGCTTCCTGGTCTGTGGGCTGTTTGAAGTGGACTTTCAGACAAAATCTGTGCTGGGTTGGTTTTGGTCTGGGACCGAGACTAGGTGTAATTATATTACCTCCTAATGCATAGGGATCACTGGGGGAGGGGAGGGGAGGGGAGATGGCCATTTATGCTTGAAGCGGGGGTGGGGCTGAACAGTTCAGGGAATGGCAGCTGGCACCTGTAAGATCTGCCATCTGTATCTGAAGTTGTATTGGAGCAAGAAACACAGGATAAGCCTTGGGGAGACCTCAATAGTTGTACTAATTAAAGCTTGAACTGAGAAGTGCCATGAATGGGCTGCAGTAGTGTGAATTCCCAACATAGACAAGCTTGCTAACACATCCTACATTTTGTCTGGTAGGTGTGAGTGAGTATCCTGGGGCACAATTGGTTCACTAAACTAATCAGGATAGGTTGACTGACTTCCTCTGATCTTTCCCTGGGCTTTACTTGGCGTTTTTGTCTGTGCCTTTGATGCTTCCTGGTCTGTGGGCTCTTTGAAGTGGACTAAAACTTACAAATATGGTGAGACTGAGCTTGTGGTCAGACAAGGAGGAGTGAGGTCACATAGTTGATGTGAAAATGGAAAAAAGTAAAGCACACTACTGCCTCGTTCCCAGGCCCTTGAAAAGTTGCAGCTACACCCTCTGCTGGTGAGGTCTTGCCTGATCAAGGCACTAGCAGAAGCACTGACAGACAGCTCTGGTGGGAGGGGGGTGCAGTATATTTAACATTAAACCCTTTAACCACTAATAACTTCTTTTCGATTTCATGATGATTTTTTAATTTTTTTATTTTTTGCAATATGGCCAGGAGATAGGTTCTAGCACCAACGGTGGAACAGAGGGGGCAGGTGGGTACAGGTACAGGATGAAAAGTACATGGTGGCTTGGCCATAAAAGCCCTTGGTTGGTCTTTTATACAATGCATGGCTTAGAAAATGGCACCAAAAAAGTGTACATGTCACACACATGAGCATGTTCGTGTGTATTACTAGATTAATTTTGTATGTGTGGCTCAGAAATGGTAAAAGCCCTGTTGCTATGGCAATGGGTTCTGTGAGCTCAGAGGGCAGCTGTGAAGTAAGTTTGTTATGCTTATTAAATTTGTTACCAAGGAGATTTCCTGTAGTATGGTGTCCACCATGAACTAGGGACGGTCCCACCAAGCACACACTAGCACACAGATGGCTGAACTGTTGACTTGTGTGCTTATGAGGAACATGGGAAAGGACAATTGTGGCCTGGTCTAACTGTAACACACACCTGGTATCAAATTTCACTCACTCTCATTCAGCTTGTGTGTGGGGGTGGACTGGTAGTGTAGGCCTATTTTTGTTAGGCTCCTTTCACTTTGCTGCCTTTCTTGCATGAGATAGCAGCCCCCACCTGCCCACCCAGCTGATGAGGCCTGGTGTCACATCTACACAGATATTTTCAGGAAGTCATGGTTCATTGATTAATTGTTAGTGAACTCAAGCCTGCGTCCTCTGTACATGTACCCCCCATGATGCTATGAAGCCATACTGTAGCTGCTATGCACTTTATAGGCCTTCACTCCTCCTCCCACACTGTCACTGTCCCACACTGCATGGGGGGTAGCTTCCTGTGCACCCTGTCCTCTTGTGTGTGGTTTCAGCAGGCTAGTTACCTTTTTGAAGGATATGCTAGGTTCTGATAATTGACTTCAAATGCTCATTACTAAGACATTTGGCTCCAAATCCTGCTGCCTTCACATGCACTATGACACCTATTCAACTCGTGCTATTAGCACAGTTTACACTTCTACATTGAAACAAGCTACGTATTGTAATGAACTTCTTTGCAGAAAGTGACACCATTTTGGCAACTTTAGCAAGCAGGTTTACCCTGTGCAGTAGACCATCTTTCTTTAGTAGCATCCGCCAAAATTTGGGTCAGTTGGCCCTGAGCAACATAAAATCAGGTTGGTATGGCCCCGGTATGTTGTTACGAGTGTGTGAGTGCTTTATTGGCATGCATGAGTGTGCTTTGAGTAGTTCCTGGATTCTTATGTGGAACACAAAATCTTGTGTTTAGTAGCCATCACCATGGTAACAAGTTTTTCTTCCCTTATTATTGAAGGTGTAAGAGCTTAATTATTAACAAGGACAGGAATATGATGGACATTAGATTCTTTTTAGCACATACTACTATGCGTAGTAGTACGTGCTAAAAATCTGACATATACTTAGGAAGAACGGCTACACAACGGGGTTAGGGGGTTATGGGATGCTTGTTCATGTTTGCTGTCGTGTAGGGAGAGTCCGGGAGCAAGGTTGTATGCTGTACATTGGAGAGTATTCCCTAACCCTAACCCTAGGCCGCACCTAGCCTCATACCCAGGCCGTTTGTTCATTTTAATGAATGGCCTGGGTATGAGGCTAGGCCCCACCCAGATTTCTGTCATGTGGGGAGAGCCCAGGAGCAAGGCTATGTATGCTGTACATTGGAGAGCCTAAACATATCTTTATAAAGTGTGTTCCTGTTTCTGCCCCTCATAGACCCTCTTTGTGAAGCAAGCACGGATCAAACTTCCCAAGAAAACCAAAGTGCCCAATTCTGCTGGGTCCAATGGTGACACAGGTTACGAAGGTACAGCTAGATGAAGAATACCTGGTTAGTCTCGGTACCAGACCCTTGCACTGGGGGCTGGTACCGAGACTATACCTGGAACTGACTGGTATGGAAACATTGAGACAGATGCTTGGAGGTCTTGCCTCAAAATAACGACATTTTAATGTTATGAGGTAATTAACAATAGAGGATGTGAAATTCCAGCTGTTGCTGGAAATTGAACACAGGGTTCCTTGCTTATGTCACCAATGCTCTTCACTGAGCACTGGCAGCTCATGCCAGAACCCTGGATTCAATTTTTGGTGATTGCAGGTGTTTTCCATTTCTATTTTTTTGCCACATAATATCAAAATATCTTCCATTGAGGCCGACTGGTTCCTGGGCTGAGTGGTGTTAATGGCCTGAGGGTTTTCTTAATCACTTGCATCCCATTGGACAAGGTGTCTAGAAAACATCGTTACCATAGCTACACGAGAGATGCACTATTGAATAAACAATTTACAGACCACTATTTTAATGCCAGCAGAGCATAAGGGTATCAACCCCATGGAACATAGTGGAGAGTTGATACTCAAGTCATTATACCCCAAGATCCGAATGAAAGGATCTGCGTAATATAATATAATACACAGGCCAGAGGAAGCATTGGACAGCCAATCTGAGTTGATGGAATTTATTATTGCCAAGATTTTGAGTGGGTGGGAGGGGATTTCCTAGCGAACCCCCACTATGAAACCCTGGGGTAATTATTGTTCCCCCCTCTGACTTGGGGTTTTGTATGAAACTCTGAAACACACACAATAGGTGTGGTTGTGTGCACCACATTATGTGAACATATTCACCCAAGCATCTCTCCCATGCCATGCAGGTCTGCTGGTGAGACGGCACTCTGGTGTGCTGGGCCTGGCAGCGCTGGTGGAGGCGTGTCCCTACTCTGTCCCTGACTGGCTGCCTGAAGTCCTTGATGAGATGGCACTCCACCTTCATGACCCTGCACCCATACAGGTGGGATGAGGGCGAGTGGTGAGAGGGAGGGTGGAGAATGAGGGAGAGTATAAGGAAGAGGGTAGGGATAAAATCTGGTAAATTCTTACTACAGTGGAACCTCTCTTATGCGGACGCCCTTGGGACTAAAACAATTGTCCTGATTAGTGAGGTGTCCTTATTTCAGGGGGAGAATAATATGTATTTATATAAAATTGGGGCTCATGATCAGTCAAGTGTCCCGATTAACCAGTTGTCCTTATTTCAGAGGTGTCCTTTAAGAGGGGTTCCACTGTACCACCACCCCCTAAGATGTACATACTTGCTGTACTAGTGTTTTGAGGAGGGGGGGAGGAGGGAGGAGGGAGTGGGAGAGAGCTAGGGTTGATGTGTGTACACACAGAATCACAACGGCCATCTGTCACTACCTGTTTGTGTCCACTACTGAGTGTGCATAATTAGCTTTGTGTAAGTGGCTTGCATAAAAGTGCACGCTGGGTAGTAGTGTGACCGGAGTGTGTGTGTGCGCGTTTGTGATAATGAGCTAAGTTCATGGGAAGTTGCTGCTAGTTTGGGTGCTTTTAGTTCTTATATTTTGTTTGTGGGCGCCACATCACATGAAAACATTGCTTTGAACTGTGCCGCTAGAAAGACCAAAGTTCATGTACTTCCTGCTGTTTGTCGTAAAACTATAAGTTGATTATGTTAAGCCCTAGAGCAAGATTTTCTTGGAAGGTAGTAATATAGCTTCGTTCTTAATATTATTAGGCCCATTCTTACATACCTAAAGCTACTTGTATGTACTTCTTGAACTAACCCTAGTTGGCTGGTTGGAATGTCACTACCGTATGGCAAGAAAATTTCGCGGGACAAAATTTTCGTTTTCGCGGATTTACCTCAGACCATGAAAATTTTAACCGCGAAATTTTACCCACAATGCAAGCCACGCCCTTTTCCTGAAATAGGTGTGGCTTTGCGATCGTCGAACCACGAAAAATTTTTCCCGAAATCTTTGCCAGCGGCCAATCCGCAAAAATTTTGTCCCACGAAAATTTCTCGCCATACGGTACTGGACCTGATTGTGGATTGAATGACTACAGACCCCTTGTAAATCAAGTGTTCATAGCTTGCATACTTAGTACAGTGAGCCTCATACCCAGGCTCATGTGGCCTGGGTATGAGACTAGAGTACAGTGAGTCTCATACCCAGCCTCATGTGGCCTTGTCTGACCACCCTGGGTACAAGTCTAAGTTGGGATTAGCCAATAGGTAGCCAAGCTATGCATGTTTGTAGAAATGTGAGGGAAGTCTAAGATCATTCACAAAGATAAGATCACAAATGCCTAAAACAGCGAAATCACAAAAGTGTCTCACTTGCAAAACGTCATAGTATTACAGTGTTCTCAAATTACTGTGGAATTTGAACGATATATTCACTGGGTGTTTTGTTTAGTAACTATCACGGTGTGGAATGTTCGTTTCTAAGACTGATGTTACATATGCACCAACAAAAAGAGTTGTGTGTGCACTTGTTGCTGCGTCAGTGTACATTCCAAACTGTGTACTTGTGGTACGCAAACAGCTTCTTATTAATAGCATCATGTTTGCTTCTTATTAATAGCTTCACGTTCCACCGCAACAGTCGTTTTGTTTTAGGCTGCACATTCCACTAACCACAGCAACAGGAATGTGTATCCAAGTGCTTCGTGTTACACTGACTTGCCTACTATGGAACCGGTCACTCCAAGTCCCTCCAGGTTATATCAGAACCACAAGGTTGCATTGTCCCACCTTGAAGCCACACAACATTTTTGGGGGAAGGAGGAGGAGGCATGCTAATTTAAAGACCTTTTGCCAACATTTCTACTAAATAGTTTGGCTGTTATCAGGGAGATGACAAGTAAAAACATTTTCGAAACGTCAGCCAAAAGTCATAAACTGGTGCAGAGAACCGTCATTCCATTTGTTCAAGAGAAGCCAACACAATTCTATATCAAGGGGTAGTCACTCATATGTCACCTGTTGAAGCATTTTCGATCAAGATTTTTGATTGGTGAAAAGTTACGCTTGATCACTTGATCAGTCCCTCTGAAGCTCTTGATCACTTGGTTTCCAGTGGTTCAAAGGTCAAATTGTAGCCATGAATTCTTGATCCATTGATTTTGACAGTACAGAGGTCACCTTGATCCCTTGATCAGCTCTCAAAAAGGGCTTTGATCACTTGATTCAATTTCAATCCTGGTCGCAAACGCTTCAACGAGTGACATATAAGTGACTACCCCTTGTATATGTAGGTTAATTTTGAATTTAGATTTGTGTTACACCATGCATGGGCTTGTCACCCCAGTGTAGCTGATGAGGTATTTATGCTCTGTGCAGCAAGTGACTCTGCATAAACTTAGCTTGGAGAGGTGTGGCCAGAGGAGGTCCGACACTAGTGATGTCATATACATCAACACGTGATCCTGATTGTCAAGTTAATTGCTAACCTCCTGCATTCCATTGTTTCAAGAATGATTTCTGAACATCAGAAGCTTCTAGCGTGCTGGGTTCACTCGGGTTGGGGGGTATTTTCAACCATACTGAAGCTGTCTATTAGGTCGAGATTGATCACTGCCGTTCATCTAGCTCTCAACAGCCACATAAATGCCATTTGGAGGTCACACAGGCATGCAATGTTACTTCTGACCGGCGAGACACTTTCAGCATCACGAAAACCCCCCTAAACCCATCATGATCTTTGCTGCACAGCGTTTCCGATTGTTGCATTGATGGTTTTTAGTCCTTGGAATGTTCATTAATGCATAGCGCACGTGACCGTGTCGGACCTCCTCTGAGGTGCGGCACACTGGTTGTTTGCACATGATGTCTCACAACATCACATCAAGCTTTGCTGAGTGTAACATCAACAAAGCAGCAGTGAGCAGTAACAGAACACCACCTGTGCTGCAGGGGGGGATCATCCCCTTGAGGGTCCCATAAGTGTTGCACTCACGGTTGCAACTGGGCCTAGCCTGTCGACCTCGTAAATTAGGAAATAGGTGTGGTCATTTTTGGCTTATCCCTCTTGAAAATGGTGCAACACTGCCACCACTACTGTAGGAGGTACCATTCTAACAGCCAACACACATAGCTGGACACTGCCCACTTCATTTCCGTGAAATTCTCTCTGTAGGTTTTCTTTTTTCTCCTTTTTGTGCAGATGCCCCTGCACCTACTCTGGTCACGCTCAAAATTGTGTGGGTATAATGTGCATCTCTCTACTACACTGGAGAATGGTAGATAAACACATGCTGTCAGGTTGACTGGCCATTGGCAACAGTAAACCACATTTCTCTGAATAAGAAAGGCAGGCCTAGATGTTATACCAAGAGCTTATGAGCATTGAAGCCGGCTTTGCCGCTCATAAACTCTTGGTTACGCAAAGTCACAGGATGTGCTTCGACCAATTACCAGCCCCAAGAACGCATGATGATGTCATTTTTTATTGTGGAGGGCTGGCTCTCTCCTCGGCCCTCCGCAATAAAAGATGACGTCATCATGTGCTCTTGCCAGCCCTCATCAGCTCCGCTGGGTTGACATGATATCATGAAGCTGAGCTGGTGACAAGCGGGTCTTCTCCACAACTTACTTACTCTCTGCTAATCACATGGCTTAGATATTTGTATGATTATACAGTGGTCATTCTTAGCAACTGAAACAGTCTCCTTGTCAACAGATTACACAATGCGTATACTGAAGCCTCACTATATTACCACTGTGGTGGGGCTTGTTTTAGTCCCACAAACCACCGAGGTAACATCCATGTACATATATGAGCATAGGCTAAGTAGCATACCACGCCTGGTATGATATGGGTTTGCTTGAACAATATGATTTCATTGTGAAAAGGGTGTTGTATGTGGTGGTCCTGGGTTACCGTAGAATTCGAACATTATTTCATTGTATATTTCAATTTATTATCCAGTTGATATTTCTACAACAGTATTTTCCTATTCCCGTGCCGTGCAATATCACACGATATTGCACGGGTAGTTATTGCATGGGTAGTTATTGCACGGGCCCTGAGGCTATATACGTGCGATATCCTAGCAACCAGCATGCGCTTTAATTAGAACCAGTGCGTTCGAACGGCGAGTTACTCGGGACTTTGTGTGAGAAGAGACACGACGCTGTTGTGGTAATGGATAATAAATACTTTATTACACTCGTTAGCGTGCATATTGCGGTTATTGCACGCTAACTCGTGTAATAAGGTATATATGTTGCCGTGTTTGGAATGCTGTAGTGCAGAACTTACATTAAGGGTGGGGCTCATACGTACTGCATGAATACCTGACACGTCTATGCAGTGTGTATGAACTCCACCCAATGGAAGTTCTACACTGGTACTTAACAGTGCTTTGAATTCAGTGACACAATTGAAATATGCAACAGAATAATGTTTGATTTCACCCAAAATTACCACATATGTATGTTGTGAAAGAAAAGGACAACAAAACAAAAAAGGCTTTTTAAATTGTCCCAGTTCTACTTATACTTAAAATTAAAACATGGCGGATCGATTGCCAAAAACTAAAGCATTTTTTTTGTAGTTTTGCAAGCATCTGAATGGGAGTGTAATAAAACTCCCCAAACATGGTGTGGCTTTGATTGCAGGAAATTATGCATATTTGAGGCCTTCCTACTTAAAATAGCTGCTGACAACTTTTATTATTTTTAAATTTCCTGTGGTATTTCTTGGTATGCGTAGCTGCTCAAGGACGTTCATACATACATAGCTCTCCAGGGCTAAATGACCCACATATCCCAGCCATCACACTTCCTCAACATACATGACTTGTTGTACATAGCTCTCCAGTGCTAAATGACCCACACACCCCGGCCATCACACTTCCTATAACTTGTTGACTCGCTGTGTATAACCAAGGTCACATCACAACAACTGTGTGTGCGTGTGCTTACTTTCGCACAATGAATGTGTCCATATAGTTAGAAAGATGAAAACTGTAAATTAAAATATCCATTATGCTATTTTGCTGTTGTTGGAGGTACTGACTTGACCTGTAAACATAGAACCACGGCAACAGGGGGATGGCAGACACTTGCCACAAATGCTTTGCTACTGTGGATTTTAGTTGCTTTCAATTTTTTTCCCATATTCTGTAATTCTGTGAAGTTTCACAGAAACTACCATCTCATGTTGATGGCTTATGGAAGTCATGTGGTTTGCATGAGCCCTTTTTCGCAGATGAAGTGTTTGAATGCAACTGTACTTTATGAAGCTAGAGTGTGGGGTTAAGACCTGTAGCCAGGGCAAGAATTGGCCCCCGAACCATGGCACTTTTACAGCCAAGCCTAGCAGCCACCATGTGCATGTCACCCTGCGAGACTATCTTGTCTGTGCAGTGTGCAGTATGATGTAACCAAAAGTGTTTAGACCTACAGGCTAGTTTGTACATCAACACTTTATGAAGCTAGAGTGCGGGGTTAAGACCTACAGGCTAGTTTGTACATCAACACTTTATGAAGCTAGAGTGTGGGGTTAAGACCTACAGGCTAGTTTGTACATCAACACTTTATGAAGCTAGAGTGTGGGGTTAAGACCTACAGGCTAGTTTGTACATCAACAGACTTGCCTTGGGCCAACTGTGCTCACAGCCACTTGCAACCCAACTTTACCACTTGAATGTGAAAGCTGTGCACATACAAGACATTGGACTCATTACAACATGCATGCTTGTCTTTAGCACCATTTTGAGAACTGCTCGTTAATTTTAAACCATCACCTTTAGATGACACCCTCAGTCATTGTGAGATTACACAGGAAGTGATTCATTAGTTAAAGTGGTATGTATTCTAGTCATACAGGACATTCCCAGATCCTTTTTCTCTATTTCCACACTGCATGTTAAGCATGGGAATGTTTCCTTCGTGGTATATATTCTTGTAGCACAGGATATCCCCAGATCCTTTTGTATTTTTGTGCTCTCCCTCGGACCACAGTTCCACATCCACACTGTTATGTAAGCATCGTTTCACTGTTGATTTTCACAGAAAGAAGAATTACCAAAATTGGGTACCATGGCTTGTTACAACAATCATTGTGAAACTGGTCTCATTCCTGAAAGTTGTTTCTATGTATGAAGGCATCCTGAGAGGGTTGTTTTGCAAGAGGCAGATGAAAGGAACACTTTGAGATAGTTCTCCTTATTTGGAGTTACCTGCCAACATGTGTCCAGTGTGCTCACAAATGGCTTCCTCCATACATTACAGCGTATGAAATATTCTGGTACCAGCGCAGAGGAAGAGCACCTGGTACACACTGACACACTTCTTTAAAACATAGGCGTCACACACAGCACATGATGTGTTTCCGCCAGTACCAGGCCTCATCAACTGTGCTGAGTAACTGAGAGACGGGGACTGTTATTTAAATGTCACTTTAAGACATTATAATTTTGGAGGGTGTGTGTCATGACAAAGTTCAAGTACTGGTCTCAGTATGCCTCCTTAGTGGATCCTCTGTGGCTAGCCACCTAGTCTAGACCCAACCAATCCCAGATCTGGCTTGCAAGACTAGACAGCCACCACAGAGTACCTTTGTTTGGTGAGACTACAATAGCCCACCAAATCTCATATGTTCAACTTTAGAGGTGTCAACTACACTGTCAGGAGAGGGCGGTCAGCAGCTTCTTTGCAACTCATTTAGTCTCAAGAACAGCTTATGAGCCAATCAAGGATACTGACATTGACGCTGACAAGTATACTACTGAGTCCAAAGTCACATGACACAGAAGTACCAGAAAATAGTCAGAGTCCCCACACCTTGGAGAGATTAAGCGCATGCGCAAACAGTGTGTACAAGCCTACCAGGTGTCCCTCCATTTTTCCACGTCAGGCACAATGCTTTGTATGAGTAGAGGGTCTGGATGTCTTAGTTGGAGCGAGCCTGAGCAAGCCCCACACTAGCGGGACTGCATTGCAAAGACGCGTGTGTATGTCTGTTGGTTTTGCTTGCGGCCATATACCATAAATTTTAAATTAACGCATTTCAATATTTTACAAAGCTTGTGTACTCAGTAGGTGAAGGCTACAGCCAGAGTGCAGCATTGGTGACCTGAAGCGAAGACAACTGAAGTTGAAGCACGCATGGCAACTTACATGTGGTTTTTACAGCTATGGACCTTTAACAGCAGGCTGCCCACAACGGTGTAGATTATGGACGATGGTTGAGGCGCTTCAGGCAAGGGCCATGCATAAACAGCCGGTATGTACTCATAAACACCGGAGACTCAGCTCATGATTTGAGCGTGGAGCTTAGTCCATGCATGTATAGCCACAGTAGCTGCCCTGGCTGGAGAAATGACTGGCATATGCATGTGATACCTAGCTACCTCTGGTGAGGACTTAGCTACTACGGCTACAAGTTACACGGTTTGGCTTATAGTAGATAGTGACAAACCTTGCTGTGTGCCATGAAAAGTAGGAAAATAGCAGCGTGCCGCTTGCTCAGGCTTGCCCCATGATGATCAATCATGGGGCAAGTTACTGTGGTGGTATGTGCAAGGATTACAAATGGGGCTGTTTGTTGACAGTACGTGATTCACGTCTGGTTGGCTTCCTCCCTAGTCCTCATGTTCTTGAAGTTATTCCAGCTATGCTCTGTTACCATACTGAAGACATATACGGTGGGTGTAATTTCATCCACTGGAATGCTACTCAAGTAGAACTAATTAGCTTGCCTTGTGCACACTTAATCATCATGTGATTCCAAGCATGTGGTTACCTAGGTAACTTCTTGTGTACACATGCATATGTCAGAATGCATTAACAGCTTCTAGTACACCAAAGGATACTTGAATGTTAGTTGGTACACTGTGTACTTACTACTGTACTGCAGAGGTGGTGGTTTGGTGGAGCTGCATTGGGAGGCTTTAGAATGCAACTGTCCCCCATAATAGTTTTCCATCCCTCTCAGGTGCTTCGAGTCCTTGCCCTTGGGGGAGTTATGTCGGTCACTTCTTGCTTAACAATCACTTAACAATCACTTAACAATCACTTAGCGTGTCAGTTAAAGCCTTCAATCTCACTTCAATCCCTGTGCACTGCAAGTTCTATCAGGGTCTTACTCGCACAAATGTATAGGAATCTTGCAGGGCAGGGCATGCAATTGATAAAAACCCATATTTCTATTCCGAGTCCACATGAGAGTTGTAGTAGTACTCTCATGACAATATCACAAATCATACAAGTTCGTATCAGGTACTACAAGTCACGCATGGTATATCTGAACATGCAGTGAAATCAGAGCTTCAAACCATCACCACTATAGTTCCAAATTATGCCACCATTTGTTGTTGTTGGCAGTGTTATTCGTGCTGTGTACTCAGACAGCAACAAACTCCTGATACTTTCCGGTATAGCTTTGAACTATGGTAATAATTACCTAATGAGTGGGTGTAACCAGTGTCAATATTTGCAAGAAAGGTACAGTATGCTAATATTGGCACATCACATCATTTCCCCTCCAACATTCTCTTCCTGTTGAGATTGTTTATGGAAACCATGTTGTCATCTTGAGTGATCGTGTTGAAATCATGTGGCGGAATAATCCTCTGTCACACATGTCTGTTGTTTTGGTCCCAGTTGGGGAAATGAACTTCCTAAGGTATGTGTTCCGTCCTGTCAGACATTCTGCTTTGTACGGCTTGCTTGTTTGTTTGTAATAGTTAGTTAGTGGCCCACCCTTCATGTTGGGCTTCTGTCCCTGTTACCTCACCAAACTCAATGAGAGTTTGTTATCATTGTTTACCATTAATTTACTCCATTCCAACGACAGCATTAAAGTTACCAATATTAACAATTCACAAAATTAGCCATTTTTACAGACTGGTATCATTGCAGGCCATGATACCAGTATGTAAGACAACCGTCCCCAAGGGAGTGATATAACATGTGTTACCTAGACAACACCACTGTATGAGCAACATTGCAAGATTCTAAAGTGTTGCATAAGCGACAAATGTTGTTTCTAAGTTCTAACTGGCTGTCACAATAGAAACTTTTGGGTATTCTTATGACTGTTATTATGTAAACACTGTGACAACAGATGGTTTGCCAAACCCAAAACATTAGTCTTATGATCCAATGTTACAGTGAAATCTGTAGCAGTCACTGTTTGAGGGGAGCTACCTCTTTATTATAGCCACTACTCCTGGTCCCAGTTGTACTAGTCCTGTGCAAAGTGACCCGGATAAAGCAACCACCTGTCTTAAACAGCCAAAAAATGCTGTTCCCATGGTGAACATTAGGAACGGGTTTGACTGTACTAACTAACTCACAATGGCAGTCACATCTGCCTTAATCCGCAAGCATGCTATGAATATGATTAAAATTCACACGGTACGTATATGAATCTCTATGTAAAAAGTAGGCCTAAGTGTTATGTATATGACATGCTGTTTGTATACAAGTACAAGACACAGTTACTGCTTGGTCTGAACGGCCTATACGCAATACGCCCACTGAAAAAAGTTTTGTATGGCTTAGTGTTTAACAAGACATCTGGTCATAACATTGACATGGCAAATGTATAACCTTGTGGGAGGAGGGGGAGAGAGTCAGACTGAGTATCAAATGTGGAGAGGTAGATCTAGGTATTCCAGTGAACACCAAACAGTGCCTACATGTAAACAAACAGAAACACTAAGGATTTTATTTATAACAGTGGAGGCTCCAATTGTACCTGATCTCTCTATGGCACTGCTGCTGCAGCCCAGCAGTAGTTTCCTGGCAGAATCAAACCTTTATCTCGGCTCCTGGCACTGTTATGCATTATGATTGTGTATATATGCATAGCATGTCTTTTCATTTGCACACATTTGACCTTTAAAGCAAATCAAAAGCACTTTTAAAGCCCCCTGTGAATGGTAAATGGATGTATGTAGGAGGATGATTGACTTGATGTATTACGTCACTCATCAGTGATATATATATCCCTGTATCAGCTTGCTCAGGCTCACCCCCATAATGTTCTACATTTTCTAGTTTATAACAGTGGAGGATCTCTCTATGGCACTGCTGCTACAGCCCAGCAGTAGTTTCCTCTAGCTTTGAATCCGGTCTTTGTAGCTTTGGAGAAAAAAACCTGTTTTCTCCCTTCATTTGCAGCCTGTATCAGCTGATCAGCACATATCAGATGAGCTTTATGTAGTTATATACACATGTTTAGGTTAATGCACAACTCGCTAGTGTAAGGTTTGCTCAGGGTTGCCCCAATAAGCTTCTGATGTTTACTCTCTTTAGGTCAAACTTAATTATGCAAGTGTGAGTGAGTAATATTTCGCTACCAATAGGTACACCAGTATATAACCATCTTTTAGTCCGCTCCATCATCCTATTAACCTCTGAGTGGCATGACTGTTTCATAGTTCCTCTCTGCTAAGTGTGGTATGAACATTCCATTACCCTTTACTCTGGGTGGCTGGTGCGATAGACTTCCTTCACTCTGCTGTAAATATGCAAACCTGCCTTGTACCAAAATCCACCAAAGTGTGGTCTACTCGTGCACAAGATGCAACACTAGAACAAGGCTGGGCTACATTCTTGAAATTCCAATGATGTAATCCTTAATGTTAACATTGGTCATGTGGTGGCAAAATCAGGTCTTTGTGTGACAATATACCTGTTTCCTTGTTCCTGGAAGCATCCTCATTCCTTGGAAGTAATTGGCACAGGAATGCTTTGCTGTTGGCCTCTCTTTGGTAAAGCAGACTTCCCTGACTTGACTTCCTTGGAAAACATTTAAGTGATAGAATGCATTGCTTGGGGAGGGGAGGGGCCAATATGTAAAACAACTACCCCATGCAGGTGTAAGTATCAATATCTTGGATGTTTTTATTAAGTTAACCACTTAGTACATCACTTAATGAGACAACAGAGCACCAGGAAGATAAAATACCGTCAACAGGAAATATTTATAAATGCATAAGATATGATCTTAGATACTACCTATTTGAATTTGTTTGTTCCCCGGCCCCTCTCTCATCCACACAGGGAACGGTGAAGAGAGCCATGTCTGAGTTCCGCAGGACCCATTATGACAGTTGGAGCGAACACAAACAGAAGTTCACCGATGACCAGTTAGCTGTACTGGCAGACCTTCTCATTTCACCTTCTTATTATGCATAGCAACACATGCAGTAGTGACTTTATAAATTTTACGCTATAATAGAGATATATTGGGTTTTCATTGTATACTTGTAGTTCATTGCTTTATAGATCAAAATACTTTTTCATTTTGGTTTGTAGATATTAGTCTTGACAGACTTTGATCACATGATACAAACATACATGCAGAGTAGACACACACACCTGTACACAAAAGCTTTTGTGTGAAGTTACACAAGTCGTGTTGAGACAAGACAAGACAAGACATCAAATGAATGGTGGTTTAAACAGCCAGTAGGGCTAGTACACACACAAAATAAATATACTGACGCAGACAAGGATACACAAAATGAGTACAGACACTTTCAGAAGGGTGCAAATGACAGTCACAACATGTGATGATGCTGCATGCTGACACCACATTCAGTGCATGAGGTTTGATTATGACAGTGCATAGTGTAGTGTGGTGCTTTCTATAGTGAAATTCCACTCAATCTCGACTGTGAACTTCTGTTGCTGGATACAGATTCTGCTCTTGAGGCGCGCCGCCTCATAAGTACATTAAGATCAGCCATACTGGGGTAGGGTGAGGGACGGGGTGATGATGATGGTGAGCCTTTGAGTGATATCGCATCGTTAGCAGCAAAAAACTTTTCTGCAAAGTCCTGAAGTTGATGTCCTGCCTTTTCCCGGCTTGATACTAGTCTCTGGTTACTCTCTTCAAGCTTTACGACTTTAGCCTCAAGGGTTAGTCTCTGTAGTTGTTCCTATAGACAAAAGGTAAAATGTTTGGTAAATAAAATTCATTTAGGCTACTTAAATCTAGCACAAACAGTATGTAGATTGTAAGCACAAAAATAAAATTAAGCTGTGAACACATCAAGTAAAAATGTGTTCATAACTATGTATCATGTTGAAAGTTAAATATCTAAAGTGTTCACAGTTATGCTGAAAGTCAAATGCCTAATTGCTAGCACAAAATAATTTAATGCTTACATTTTTCAATTGTGACTCCATGGATTTTAATTTCTGTTCCAATATCATCATCTTGCTCAACAGTAAGTGTGTCTGCTCACTATACAGAGAGATGGAGAGAAGATTTCATCATAACAATTTTACTTTTCGACAGTTTCTTACACCTCATGCTTATCCATCTAGTCTCCCCATTGCAACAACTACCCCATTCCCAAAATTAATCAATTCCAATGAAGTTCATCACTACTGCAGGATTAGTACCTTAGGTTGCCATGAGCAAGAGAAGGTTCAGTCTTGGGTCTTTTCAGAGTAGCATCAGAGCCAGACTGTAGTTGGTGAAAAGAGAATACAATGGTCAAATCACTTTCTACTCCGTACTATGACGAGATACTGTACCCAGTATGTGCAGTATGGTAGGGCAATGTTGAAAAACAGGGACATTATTTACTCCGTAAGCTAGCTGTAGTCTGACGTAGCCAGACTCTTCCGACGAGAGTCTGGCTAAGCGATCTACACTAGCTGTACCACGGATGGATGCCACATTACACTGTAACATCGCTCTAGTACAACTTCAAGTGCCTCCGGTGCTCCCGTGCAAACTATCGTTTTGCTGTTTGCGCGGGAGAGCCTGGGGACCGGAACGAGGTGATAGCAACGTGTAGCTCACCTGTACTCTTCTCATTGCTGGTGTCACTGCTCTCAGCGTCGGGCTGCTGAACCCGCTGTCTGATGATCCTTTGCACAGTTCGTCTGTAGTCGATCTCGTTCTCTGCATTACAGACTGATCTTCAGCGAAAATATAGGTTTTTTCACCAGTTGGGCTTTCCGCCTCTATTACGGCCGGCATTATCTATTGCGGTCAGGGTATAGAATCTACAAGTTTTATAGTCTCACTTGAACAATATTGAATGATCTGCAGCTAAGGCTGCCGGCTTTTGTACGTGTGCGCAGTCAGACAATTTCCGGGAATACGTAAGCGGAATGCGCGGGCACGGTAATATTGATAATGTCATTGCTGTTCTTAGAAAAATTAATACGGGAGTGAATACGGATGAGAAAATGAGATATAGTACAGAAATAACTGCTGATGGGGTAACTGATTCAGTATATGGCTGCTTGTGATTGCTTCATTCTATTGTTGAACATTTCATCTTCTCTGTCTGAGGGGGTTTGTGTGAGAAACTGTCGCAGAACATGGCTCTGGGTGACAGCTGGCAACATGGAAAGCACATCCTAGGGAGAGGAAAAGGGAGTAGCTAGTATCAGTTGCACTAAGTAAAGCTTGGGTGTGTGCTAACTGTGTAGCCCCACCCTGGACTTTCAAAAGGCATCACATTAGCTAGCCTTCCAATAATTATTGCAAAATTTTAACCTTCAATTAATTGAAATCTGTGTGTGCACACACAAGTGGCTATTTAGTACATTTAGTACAGGAATACTTGCCAAACAATTTGTCCAGCAAAAATACCGTCTATGCGGTGATGTCTCGCTTGAGATACATCACCTCTCGTTTAACACAGCATATACAAACACAACCGTATTGCTACACATGGTTATATGGCTAGAGGTGCTAAGTCTATCGTATACTGGAAGGAAATCTCCATAACTCGACTATCTCCACTAGGCAAAGAACACCCTGGTGGATAGCCTAGGCTTGTTCTCAGGATCACTCCCAGAGTGGGTTCTGCAGCATACTATCAAAACACAACTAAAATTGTCATGGTGATGCATCGTACTTGTAACCATGAACAATCAATAAACTCCATCAAAAATAGGCCTAGATGTTATGCAAAGTCACCCACTGCGCAGGACGCATTGTGGCAGTATGTGTACTCAGCATGCAACCTTCCAATCCCTACTTAAGCATTCCAAAAACTATGCATCATGGCCAAGTCTGTTTCAAAACAAGGATAATACAAACCAATTACCAAAACACAGAATACTGCTTTCTGTGGAATTTTATTGCCAAGGGCAGGGTAGTAATTATTTTGATGTGGACTTTCTGTTGCTATATACTACACCAGATTAAAACTCTACAAAGCAGAAAGGAAGTCTAAATTTCTCCATATTTGGCAGAGCTGGTATCAATTTTCAAATAATACCTTTGTCTTGTGCAATGTTAGACAACTACAAGTCCGTGTATACCTATTTCCGTATCTGTTGGCTTTAATGATTGAAAGTAGCTAGGTGCAAATTAATCTCCTCCAGATTTCAATATATAGGTACCAACCACTGGTGTTAGTCACATTCCCAAACCCTCTCAGCTCACATGACTGTGTAAAGAGGGCCTGGTGCTCTGAGCAACAATTCAAATCACAATGCTGAAGGTAAATTGCATGACCAAACTACTGCAAGTGGTGAAAAGGGGGTTATGGTGGGTGGCCACTGCAACATGGGGAGAGGCCTGAGTGGAGGTCTGGGTGCGAGACTAATGCTGTCATTGTTTGGAAGGCACATGGATTTGAGGTCATCCAGACAATTTTTCATGTGCTTCGCATTATTAGAGATTGTCCAGCCCTATTGATCTCTACTTCAGCTTTCTCCTTCCCTTTTCATGGAACACAACAGCATGAGTCTTTCCTGTTGTTCACACCTACTGACAAATACACTTAGACATTCCAAGCTCACCACGGAAACCCTGAC